>JBAMAV010000393.1:1200000-1800000 GCA_037043315.1 Amiota communis
GTGACTCTTTAATTCTGTTATATTCGTACAAATACATTTACAATACAAACACTCAAATGCACATAGGTATATACTTGGCTATTATGAAGTATGAGTATCTTCTAACCCATATCTTGTAATTTGTTCTTTTTATACCGCAAATGCAAAAGCAAAAAACCAAATTAGTTACGCCTAATTTGCATTTCATTGTGGCATTGTGTTGATGCTAAATTTCAATGCTTATGCTATACATTACTCTATCTCTCTTTCTCTCTTATAACCCACACATTTGTTAGATGCTTTTCATCGTTTCGTTTTTTTCTTACTTATTTCATTTTCAAATGTCAGAGAAAAAAGCAAAAAAAAAAAAAAAAAAAACAAAGTAATGAAAGCAAAAGAGAGAAAAAGAAAAATGGTAAAGAAAATTTGTTGAATTGATGACTTGACAAGAAAAAACCACAAAGCCAGTAAACATGGGGCACCCGCATAATATTGTAATATGCAAAGAAGGAATACTTTTACTTGATGTACTAGTACTAAATAAAATACACTTGATGATATCTGAGTTTAATGT
Organism: Amiota communis; assembly: GCA_037043315.1. NCBI lineage: Eukaryota > Metazoa > Arthropoda > Insecta > Diptera > Drosophilidae > Amiota > Amiota communis. The sequence goes on from JBAMAV010000393.1 coordinate 1,200,554, forward strand.
TTTTTCAACAAGAATACGAAATCCTACTTATGCATGCAACCAATATTTGTGGTTACTGGTTCCACTCAAAAGATTGATTTGCAAATCGAATGGATAAAGAGATAAGAGAATCTGCTTAGTTTTTTTAATGAATAAAATTATAAAAGAAAGAGAAAAAATACAAAGAATACTTAGTATACAATGGGCTTTGTACGAGTATATTGTAATTTTTGTTGATATAAAGAAAAACCCGCTAATTTCAGATTCGACAAAGTTTACATTCATTTAAAGTAGCTTTGAAAAATATAAAAAAATTAATAAAATTTCTCAACAAGCATCAATAAGATAGGTAGTAAAACAGCTCGACATTTCTATGAACAACCTAAGCCTTTCTATCACTATACTTACTTACTTAAAAATCAGTTGTTCACCTAAATCCATAATGTTCGGACATTAATTTCTTTACTTGGTTTATTTTCCATATTTTAAAGAATCTTGCCCAGGGTTATTCCTAGCAAATCTTCACATTAGAGCTGTTTAATGTATGTAAATATACAAAACTGTGATTCGGAAAGCTCAGGACAGATACTAAGCTGAAAACTTCACATGAAATTTAAATTTCACATTATTAAAGCTTTTAATTTCTAAAAATTCTACTTCACAAACACATTCATCTTTTCAAGTGAATGATTTCAGTGCCTTGTCGTCATATTCACTCCATCCAATTATATACTCATACATTCTGAAATAAACTTGACTTGATTGATTTTCCACAATACGCAATTTATAATCTCCAGGCTTATTGGACAGCCAAGAAAATGAACCCGTTCTTTAGACACATTTTTTCTTTATCAACAAGGTGGGACTCGGAAGTGCTGTTCAAAAAAGAGCACACTCATCTGCATTATAAATTTGTAAGTCGCATAACTCCCTGTAGAAGTATAAACTACTAGTTTATCACTGCAGATTTTGAAATGAGGAAGGCCACTTTAACTCACATTCCCAGCAGGGAGGACTGGCTGGACGGTACAGTTCTAAAACCTAACTCCATTGACATCTACACAGCTTTCGCTTATCTGACCACTGTAGCGTCTTTCAAGCAGAGGTTATGGTCATACTAATGGCCTCCCGTTGGCTTCTAGACAACTACACTCCGAGGTCACATATTAATATCTACACAGATAGCCAAGCGGCAATAAAGTCCCTCTCGGGTGTATACACTACATCCAAGCAAGTCGCGGACTGCCGCTCTTCCCTAGCCTGTGAGGTACCCATACAATTATGCTGGGGGTGCCTGGACATAGAGATATCGTGGGCACTTCTGAAGCTGACGAACTAGCCAAAGAAGGGACGTTACGTAAAGATGTAACGTCTCCGGCTGGAATTCCGTTAGCAACAGTGAAGCCACTGTCAGAAAATTCTACCAAGTAAAAGCAAAACTTTCTGAGTAGAAGAAGGCACTTGCAGCATAGCTATGCAAACGTGGTCATATATGAACAGGAAAAGAACCGGCCGGCTGCTAAATCTCGGCAGAACCTCAATAAGCAATGAATACCAAAGGAAACTCTAAGTAAACTTTCTGCCTTCTACTTTTGGAAGCCAAATTGCATTTATCGAATTGATTTTAAATGATGGTAGCACCTTGTGAGGATCATATTCTGACAAGTATAAGAAATAATCCCTGATTATCTTAAAATCTCAAGTTCTGAGACACCAATTTTGATAAAATCCTATGAAGGATGAATAGAAAGATGGGTATATCCTTAATACACTGTATAACTGTTTGTGTACTTTACAAATATCACCGCATATTGAACATATTTCGTTTCGTACAAGTGTGCAGCATAGTATTGTACTTGTATATAACGAAAAGGAAATAGCATTGAGTTTACAGGAAAGGCATTTTGGTTGTTTTCTTTAGCTCGGCATAAAAAAGTAAATAAGTTAAATTTCCCTAAAGCATAATGTACCGAAACTGTGCTTAAGGAATAAAGTTAACGAGGACAAGACATGAGAGTTACAATGAAACCCATTACGCCCATTAGAAAAAGGAGCATACTAAATACAATAGTGCATGAAAAGAACTAGAGAATAGAATAAAACGAACGGTCAGTCTATCTATTGTAACATAGTAGACAAAGTTCTTTGCTGTTAACATGGAACAATGAACTATAATTTATTTTCCTTGAATTAATTTTCCTTGGAGCTTTCCTTTCCTCAACGAACTTATCACCTGCTGTTCATCGTGTTGGTTGTTGTTGTCTAACAAAATGTGATGTTGTTTTTATTCATTGCCATAGGGTAGAAACATTAGTACTTATAGTAGGCGGAGGCATAATGCAATCTTCAATACAATAATAAGAAAGCCAAGGCAACCAGATAACCAGACAAGCATAATGTTTATGTTTTCACATACAAAATTTATTTGCATAAACAAAAATATGCATCTCCAAGGAGATGTTGCAATATACTTACTTGTATTAAGTAAAATTTGCCAACAGTTTACTGTATTTGTTAGGATTAACTGTCATTTGGACATTCAAAAGAGTCTTTGTTTGTTAATTTCCTGTTAAATTTTGTTGTTATCTAAAATGTATATAGTACATTCTATTAATAATGGAATGGATAAAATGCAGGAAAGACGAATAGATTAAGTTTAATTTTAGGACAATAATTTCAATTCAATTAGTTTTGTTTATTTTATTCTATTTCATATCTACAAGATAAACACTTGTTACCTGTAGCTTAGGTTATTAAGTCCTTAGTTTAATAGAATAGAATTAAGTAATTTGTATTTGTATCTTTATTGAAATTAAATACTAATTTATATATTCTTGTCTTTTGTAAATTTAATGCAAATTAAACAACTTAATCAAATCTTATAATTAAATATCTATTCTATGTATATTATACTAATTTACTATTGTATATATTTCTATGTTGAGTTGAGTGTTTTGTGTGAGTTCATATCATTATGGGTTATAACTTTTTGTTCGAAATATCTACATAAAATTGATGCTCATCCAATGTTATATTATGTTATGTTACATATACCATATACTATTTGATGAAATGAATGCTTATGAATGAGATACTTTTGTAACTTCTTATTTCTCTACATGCTATGAGGTTTTTGAGTGCAATTAAGCACAATTCCTATTAGTTTTACCGCTGCACTTGTAAAACATTGCAACAACCAGGACGACGCTGTTGATGATGATGATGATGATGCTGATGACTAGGACGACGACGACAAGTAAACGACATGTGTTTAGAAACATGCTACAATCATCTAAAAAGATACTATAGTCAAGTGACATCATTTTAGCTACCTACTACTACTACTACTTCTACTACCAACAATCTACAATGTTATTTACCAAAATGTAATGAAAACTTTTTAGTGCACATCCTTTGATTGTATAAAATGTTGTACTTGCCAGTGTGTCTGTCTGTCTGTTTGTTCGTATGTCCTTTGTACCCGACTAGTCTATTTTGTCAGTAAGTCTCTTATGGTATATGTGTGTATGTATTTACTATAGCATATATCTGAGTGTGTCATTAGAAGTTGTACACCCAGAACGTGCTTTTCTTATGTACTCATTGTCACAGAAATACTTGCTTGGATGCATTGTCAGAAGAAACTTATTCTTAACATCCTTAAAAAATGGCATCGTTTTTTGAGTGAGTTTCTTTACTCACTACTATTACACTTTTGTTGCTTTACTTTGATGCGTTATATCTTGTTAACTTCTTTATGTAGAAAAAAAAACTGAAAAGAAATAAAAAATGCTCTTCATTTTGCCATTAAAGTCAATTTTTATTTGAGTGCATTTGAGCGCGCATTAGAATGATAAGTTTCTCCCTATCTATATATGTGTCTTTGTTTGTGTATGTTTTTGTCAATGTCCTGAAGAAAATTCTAAAATAAAGTGAAGTGTGTACAATAAAGAGAATAAGAAAAACGAAAACTTTTCAAGCAACCAAATCTAACTAAGCAATTTTGTTAAAACCAATTTATCTACTACACCTTTGTATGTGTATACGAGTATGTACTTAACAGATAATCTTTTGTTGATTAAGGACACTTGAATAAATTCTTTAAAAATAGTTTTTATATTAGTTTAGATTATCTAAACAAACACCCAACTGGTTGAGTTCTTCTAGTACAATACTTTGTGTTAATAAAGAAAACTTTGAATTCTATGAAGATATTGTACTACCAACTACTTCATATGCATGGCTGATGAAGTAAAGTTTTGAAAAGAAAAATCCACTTGACTAATGCATGTGTACTGACTTGTATGCTTTATAGAGTTCACCAATCAAATAAGTTAACAGTAGCACACAATATGGCACACCTCAGAAACCTCTAATTTGTCAATAGTAACAACAGAGGTCAAAAGACAACTAGACAGACAGACAGACAGAAAGATAAACTAACCAACCAACAAATATTGAGCTTGGTTGATGTAGTACCTTCAAGATATACGGGTATGCAATATACGATATACTACACATAAGTATTGCAACAAAGTTGCACAAGTACATAAATGTATAGCACTCAAAAGCGCAGATACATACTACTACTACAAATAGTAGGAATACAAATGAACGCGTTCTGATATATTGCTCACCTGAGTCATGAGTATGTGTATGTGTCTGTCTGTCTGTTTGTCAATTTGTCTGTCTGCCTGTCTGTGTGTTTGTTTGTTTGTAAAATATATTAATTTGTTAGTGGCACAATTTCAAGTGAACAAGAACCAACGAACGAACGAAAGAAAAAGCGAATGCATGAACTTATGTTCCTCATTCGTTGAATTTACTTATGGTACGTGTACCTCGTTGGTTTGTACTTGTTCTTGTACGTGTACTTGTGTTTGTTTATGTGTGTGTGTCTGGGTTTTTCATGCACGTGTCCGTATCTCCATTGAATGACATATCGAGCCTGTGCTTTTTGCCTGTTTACAGCCCATTTAAACCTGTCCAACTTAACTAAAAGTCGATTTATTATGACATTGACTTGCTCCTGATACTGCCTTCTGTTGCTACCCCATCTCTCCTTCTGTGTGTTGTATTTGCTTGCCTATATGTTTTTCGGCTGCTCTATCAATATTTACCTACGCCATTTGTCACAATGTTAGGTTCCCTTTTTGTTTTTTTTTTTCCTGAATCTAAAATCAAGCTTTAATGTACAAATGTCCTTGATTCTTTCACGTGCACGCATTAAAAGGTGACTTTTTGTCACAATTACTAATAGACATACACCAAATACTGCTATATAAGCATCATGTGTATGTATTCTATAAACATCTCTACATAATTTACATAAATACTTACACAGTATAATCCTTATGTATTGTTAAGAAGGTCTGAGAACGCTATTCCTAGTCGTGTTTACTACTACAAGTATCACATGGTTATGTATTGGTCTGGTTAGGGTGTAAATAGTTAACATGTGCGGTTGATTAAATATAGATGAATTTGGACTGTATATGATCCAGGCACACACACTCGTCCGTTCGTTCATGAGCCTACAATTATGTGTTTGTTTCTAGTATAGGCATATGGGGCGTGTCAAACATATGCGTTTTATTGCCAAACGAAATTCAATAAACAAAATACTATGCTACATACCACAAAATATGCAATAAAAATCAACTTAAGTTTGATTAAAAGAGTAAGAAATGTCTTGTAGTATTGTAGTCTTAACATCTGCATGCTTGAGAGACTATTTTTGTTAATATAAAATATCCATTTTTAACTTTTTTTTTGTGATGCAAACAGAAATGTTTTTGATTTCTCTAAATATGTCCCAGAGTGGCAGTATCTTCTACTCAAATCATATCTGCTGGTTCGTCACATTTTGCTTGAGGTGAAGGATGATAGATCCTATCCATCCGCCACACTGGTGCTGGTTTGCCACATGGTAGGGTCCTCGGACCGGTATTGTACACAAACCACTGATATGCCAATAGCTACTGGGATGAAGACTCGATGATGGCAACCTTTGATGATGCTACAGCGTTCCTAACAATAAGCAACTGCAACGTTCATGCCTCGAATAACACACAAAACTATCTAGACAGCTGTCATAGATGGGCTAAGCGCTGGAACATTAGATTAAACTCTGTAAAGTCGCAACACTGCTGTTTCACGGTACGTCGTGACATGAGTGTTGTTGACTGCCGCTATGCTGATAATGTGATATATTTCGGTATAGACTTGGATAGAAGCTTGACATGGAGATGACACATTCCTGGGGTTATCAAAACAAGCATAACTAAGCTTCACAGGCTAAACTAGCTACTATGCCCCATGAACACTTTAAGCTTAAATGCCAAACTGACATTATACAAAGCAATCATCAAGACATCCTGGAGATACGGTATTCAGCTCTGGAGTCTGGCATCCTAATCGCATCTCAAACATATTCAAGTCACCCAGAATGCAGATATTCAGAAAATAACCGATGCGCCATGGTTTCCCAAAAATACCACTTTTCACAATGATCTCCAGATGCCTTCAGTTTGGGAGAAAATCAACAGGCACACTAGCAAACATAATGTTCGGCTGATCTCTCATTTCGATCCACTTGGCAACAAATTCCTCAACCATTACTGTCGCAGACGTCTTAAAAGACATCAACCTAGTGATCTGCGTCTTGGACGGCAAATGCGACGATCTCAATAATCCGTAATTAATACAATAAAAATATAATCTCTATTTCTATATGTATAAAAATGAATCGATAAAAGTGTTGGTAAGCGCCAAATTCCAGAACGGCTGGACCAATTTTGATGAAATTTTTGTTGTTGTAGTTACTGGGTCAAGTTAATGGTTATAAGCTACATTTGGACCACGTAAGTGACGTAGTTTTGTAGATACAGACAGTTTTTTACTTTGCAAATAAAACTTAGAGACATATTTTAAAGTCAATCAATTCGCCTTTGTCAAATAAAGCAGGAAATTATGTCAATCGGGAATGTGCTAGAAAACGCCGACGTTTCAATATTGAGGCGATTTCAAAGCCTAATAATATGCAATTAAAATTTTCAAAATTTTAGTTTACAAGTATTTATTTACTCAAGAATAAAAGTATCAGGGGTGTCACAGAAATCACCTTCGCCTCTATTTCAATTTTTTTTTCGATTCCTGATACTTTAATTATTGAGTAAATAAATACTTGTAAACAAAAATTATGAATATCCTTATTGCATATTTTTAGGCTTTGAAACCGCCTCAACATTGAGACAAAAGCGGTTTCTAGCACATACCCGAATATTAATATTTGATTTGTCTGATTTTTCAAAAGTAAAAAGAGAACAGTATCACGCACTAACATCACGTCGGAAGCGTTGCAAAGCACGCCAGGCACGCTAGTATAATAAATATTCTTCCCCTGTCAATGTATGAGACCTGTGTCTGAGAAGTACTTTACTATCTGATGATTTGGTGTAATGAAAGATGGAAAAAAAAGAATCATACACAAGGCTTTAAAAAAACAAAATTATTTAAAAAGTGTCAACAAAGTATCCAGAAATTTGTACAAAGTATTTAAAAACATATTCTTTGGACTACATTTCCATCAAGAATGTTACTTTCCAACCTATCAATATTTATTGAACAATGTTGTTTTGCTTGAAAATTGGAAGATTTTAACAAAAACTTGTGACTTAATCATAAGTATGTTCAAAACCTCTGTGATAGAGGTTTGATTTATACACTTAATTCGCTGCTATTAATATTTTCTTCTGTTTTGTTTAGATTTTTGTTCAAGTGCTTTCTAAATATAATTACTTGAAGCTACTATTGTGTTCTTTAATAGCCATTTTGGATATTTTGGCGACAGTTGTCTGGCTTCATTTCTATTGTTGTCTCTTCAAGATATCTTAACATCTCAATTGTATATTTGGTATTTGTCTGGCAATCTTTTTTCCATTCACGTTCGTTCGTTCGTTCCACTTAAGCCTACTAAATACAATTCTGTTAATGGCTACTAATGTCATCTTGATTGGGTTGAACAAACTTTGTATGCTTTCTGATAATGAATACAACGACAACGATAACAACTACAACATCAATCAATCAGTGTGAGTAAATACAATATGTCCATGTGCTTCAATGTGTTTGTTTGTGTATACGTGCATGAATAAAATCAAAAAACAACAACAGTTTGGGAGAGATTCAGTCAAATATTGTTAATGGCGAACCAAAAAGCAACCAACAAAGAGCAATGTATACAATGACAAGCAGCAACCGGCAGAAATGGAAGCCAACCAAGAGACATCTGTGACATTAACAATGCTCACTTTTGCTTGTACTGCTTTTTTGACATTTGCTTTACTATAATAACATGACTGCTGCTCCTCCAACTTCCACCAATGACAATTTGACTGCCTGTCTGTTTGTCTGCCTGACTATCTTCATTGTCACCTTCGTCCTTTTTTTTTTGCATTTCATTTTGTTTTCATTATTTCTATTTTATTATTGTATTTTTTGTAGTATATGTTTTTTTTTGGGTTTTTAAGATTTTATTTGTCTATATTAAATTGAATTGAAATTAATAAATAAATTAAATTTAATTACATTCAATTTGTTAATGCCGCCGCCACATTTTCATCACTCAATTCATATTAGCTTTAATTTTCCAATAATTTCCTCCACAGAGTAAAACTAATAGATTCAATGCATTGAAACTTGCTCCTGCAGAAAAGAGCGCGTATTGCTTTTGATTGAATTCTTTTTTTTTTGCTTTTATATCTTTTACTTTTTCTTCATTTTACTTAGACATTGGTGCTGTTGCTGCCATTGACGACCTCATTTTCTTTACAGAAGCTTTCAATTTCCGTTGCAGTTTGCGTCATGTCTTAATCATGTTTTGTCTGGGCTCAACTCATCTCAACTCATCTTATCTTATCTCAACTCATCTCATCTCATCGCATCTCTTTTTTCTTTGCCCATTTAGACATAGTCACTAATCTTGCATTTAAAGAAGTATTTTTTCTTGCGAATAAAACTTCTCTAAACTATGATGAAATTCTTAGTTTCAGTTGCATGATAATTGTTTGTAGTTTTATATATATAAGACTGTGTGTAGAGGGGGTTTTGTTGTTTTGTATTGCAAAAGTTAATTGACTGCGTTCTATTTTAATCATTTTTTTTACCAAAACAAAAATACATTAATTAAATTTAAAAGAAAAGATTTAAAACAGCATACGCCATACGAAACTTGTTGGCGTTTATATGGCTTGCCGCTGGTGTTTTCCACTTTGATGCTTGCCTCAATTCATCGTCTTCATCATCTAGTATTTGAGGGAAAGATATATACACTCTTAGACAATATGCAACGTAGAACATCTGCAAAATTGTACTCTAAGGAATATGCTGGGTAAAGTATTGTAGTTTTGAGAACACTTTAGTAGTACGAGTTGTTGTGTTGGTAGTGGCTTTCTGTTCTGGTCATTTTGAATCGTCTTGGTCTTAGCCTAGAGTTGCCGCCGCCGCCGCTTAACACAAGTTAGTGGCAATTGCTCTTGTTGTTGTCGTTACTTGTAGTATTGTTTCTTGGTTTTTACTCAAAGTTCTAGGGTCTGCATTCACTCACGCTTAAAGTTTCTTTCATTACTCTCTGGTCTGTCAAAACTTTTATGCCATGTTGAGTATATTTCAGTTTGGCTTGGTTTAGTTGAGTTGGGTTTGGTTTGGTTGGTTTTGTGTTGTTTATAGTATCTTAGATGAATTTTCGTTGCTTCTTGATGTTAGTTTATTCTTTCTTTCTTTTATTTTAATTCTTTATTTTTTTCCATTTTCATTTTTTACTTTTCAAACTGAATGCACATTGCGCTCAATTTATGCGCTGCTAAATGAAAAGAAATAATAATAAAAAGAAAAGAGGAAAAAAAAAAAAACAATTTCAAATTTCCTGCTCTACCATGGAAGTCAGTCAGCCAATTCGACCGAATCAGGCAGCCAGCCAGCAAGCCAAGCAAACATGTATTGTGTATATGAGTGTGTGTTTTAATTTCTAAGAAAATATTACGAAAAAAAATATATAATAAAAAATTTTGAAATGAAAAGCTCAAGCTCCAATGTACACAACACACAAAACTCAAAACTAACTAACAATGTGGTTGATGTGCTAATGTATTACACACAAACACACACACACATACTTAGTGAGAACAAAATAAATAAAAAATAATATTAAAGACCTGAGAATCAGAAACACTAACAAATAAATACATATTCGTATTTGCTTGCATCTAACTAGTTGCATTATAAAATACATAAATACTCTCATGGTCAAAATAATAAGTGCAGTCATATCCCATATCCTTTGTATAATTACTTCTATTCAGGTCACTTTTAGTTAAACAGTAAAACTCAAGGTAATGGAGGTTCATAATTTCGCACCTGATCATTTTGTGTCTTGTAGTGATGTACTACTAAATACTTTTTTATTTACAATAGATAAAACACAAAGTTTCACGTCTGTTTGTTACATATTCTTAGTCCATTAGATGTCTTGTATATTGAGTTCTTTAAATCTGTTAATTTTTGAGTTTGAGTAGCTTTAGGATCCTTCTTAAAATGCTGATTAGCTGGAATATTTTATAAACATTAGAAATTTATCAATTATGTACCTCTAAGTACGACAGTAGTTACTGTAGTTAGACCACCTTAGCTCTTTCCTTACTGGCTCTATTTATATCATTTTATCAATCTCTTTTGACTACCTTATGTATACAATAGATGACTATATGACTTTTTTAAACATTTTTAATATTATATTTACACTCACGACATTCCGACGTTTGAATACTGCATAACTAATGACACGGCTTTGTACTGCACAGGTGAATCCTACAATACGATTCATAATAAGCTTCAGAGTGCTCTTTATCCCTATCTAGTTTTTTTAGACGATGTAAAAAATAATTAAATGCTGGAAAACTTTTTCTTTCTCTTATATTTTTTAACGCCAAATCGACCAAAAGGTTTTTAAATATTATTATTATATTTAATGAAAAATCACGTGAGCTTAAAAGTAGTGGTGTTTACGAGCCCTTGGTGGGGAGGTCGTCAGGGTGAAGTCGTTTTAACCTTCGTGGAGTTCTGTTGTATATTAGGACCCTTGCTAGGGGATTAGGGTGTTGGAGCAGTCGATCTTTATAACGGCTGCTGAAGAAATTGATTTGCTCAAGTACCGTTGGCATTTTCAAGTCACGATGTAAAGTCGAATTTCTGACGAACCATGGGGCGCCCGATATGCGTCGCAATGCTTTATTTTGCATTGCTTGAACTTTTCTAACGTTATATGGAGCAGTCGTCCCCCAGATTTGGATGTCATATACCCAGACGGGTGCCACTTTTTGCCTGTATATAAGCAGTTTGTTGCTGATCCGGAGTTTGCTTTTCGCTCACAGCAGCCTATCCATTTTTGGTAGTAACCCACACTGATATAAACTAAAGCAATTTACTTCACAAAGAAGAGAAAACATTGTTTTCTACCCAATTTTGAGTTGCAACTAAATGGATGTAGCATCAAATGAGAAAATACTATCCGTTACCTTGGCATTTTCTTTGATAAGAAGCTCATATACAAAGAGCACATAGGCAAAACAATCGAAAAGGTCAATAAAACCATTAGCATCCTATATCCTTTTATTAACCGCAGATCCCAGCTGTCACTACAAAATAAGATCAGCATATTTAAAATGATTATCACATCAATAATGCTGCATGAAGCTGAAATTCGGGGCTCCTGCGCATTTGCGCAACTCATACAAAACAAAATGATTCTTGACTTCCCATTTTTCTTTTCAACTACTCGACTGCATGTTATAGCTGAAGTAAGGTCGATAGATGAACAAATCTCCCGAGTATTAAATAACTTTGCTCTTAAGAATTCTAATATTGCTTATTTAGTGAGCTGAATGGTACTTCATATGTTGACACTCAATTGAGCCATATTAAGTACCAATAAATTAGTTATAGTTATAGTTCCAGTTCTAAGTTTAAGTAAGTTTAATTTAGTAAGGTTTTCCTGCCATTTTTCCTTAATTATTTGTTATGTAACCTATACAGGTAAAATATTAAAAATATATATAAATCTAAATTTTTCAGCTGTAAAGATAGTCACTAGATCTAATTCTCTGTATAAATTATAAATCTTAGCGCTAGCTTTAAGTGATATTTGTAAAATTGGGCAATAAAGCAAATAATAATAATAATAATTTAATATTAGAAAGAGAAATAAACCAATACAGAGAGAGAGAGAGCAATAAGCACATTCAATTTGACAAAAAATGATTGGTAAAAGTACTTAAAAGTAGATTCGAGACCACTGTGTTCCTTAATCCGTTTTTGAACCATCTGTTTTCCTAACATGAGTCTAATGATAGGTCTGAACATGTGGGTCATAACAATAAGTCACTAATAATTTTTAAAAATATTTTATTGGATCTTATGAAGTGCGCTTATGTGTGAGTATTTATTCGAAGATTTCATATTTTAACAATAGTTTTGTTGATGAGACGAAACAAACATTTTATTCCAGAAGTCACTATGTATATAAATTGATTTCTGTACAAATATTTGCTGAAAACTTTGACAGACGAAAAAAGCATGACTTACGAAATACAGACAATATTATCGTATTGTGCCATTCACCCAAAAGTATCCTTTTGTATTTTCGAAAGCCTAAAAAAAAAAATTTAGTCTTCTTCCCAAAAGTTCAAAATCAATTCACTAATCCGAATGAATATTAAAAACTTGTGCTTATTATTATGACCAAGAGTGTAAACGACTTTAAGTAGATTTTGTTCATTCATTCTCAAGTAGTTTTGGCTTTTCTTTTCATTCAACAACAAAATTAATTGCAATTTCTGTTTTGCTTGTTAACATTTTTTCTTTAATTATTGCAATTAAATTGAAGATATTTTAAAAAAGAATCCTACCCATCGTATACGCAATTTAATTATTATTAGGTGTTTCATTTTTTTATTTATGAAAAACAAATATATGCTTTTGATTATTAGATTTAATTGAATACATACAAAATAAATTGATTAAAAATTAAATTAATAAATAATAAAAATAAATTTCTTCTTATTGAATTCATTTCAGTAGAGAAAGTGACAAAATAATTTCAGTTCATAAATATTTAATTGTAATCTCATAAAACTCAAATCACATCATATACATATGTGCTAGAAGAATATTTATGAATAGCTTTAGTTGTTCTTATACTCGTATATATTCTTAAAATATATTTTCTTTCAATTAAATATTAAATTTTAATTAAATGACATTTTCTTGTTTGCATATTCTTTTGTTAATATACCACATAGAGAAAGAATTTTCCTCTAATGTTCACACCCACATACAATAATTGCTACTTTTATTATTTGTCTATGCTGTACAATAGTAAGTTTGTTGTCTGTGGTAGTGGTGAATGCTGCTTTTTTTGTGTTGTTATAATTATATGAAATTTGTTGAAAAATTGCAAGTGTTATTAGGTAATTTGCAAAACTGCTTGACTTTGCAATTTTCTTTTTTCTCTTATGGCTTTTCATTTTATTTTCCATTCTCATTCATTCATGATATTCTTTTTATCATTTGGCATCAAATGATACTTGAGCTAGTATATGATGATGATGATGATGACTTTGAGTTAGTCTTTGTAAATGTATGTCTATCTGTCTGTCGAATGTGTTATTCTGTCTGTTATTCTATATGTCTGACAGTTTAGACAAAAGCGTATTATTTTGCCTTCTCTGAGGTTATCAATCTTTCATGCATACAAATACGAGCAGATACTTCTCGACACTAATGTATTGGTGTTGTTGTTGCTGTTTTGCTTTTGTTTTGTTCTTTTTGTTCTCGTTTTTTTTTTTTTTTTGATTAAAAAGCAATATGAAACCATGTTAGAAAGTGATTTATTGTTAGTGTGTTAAAAGCATGTAAATGAACAAAAGTGTAGGCGCGTCCAACTACTAAAAGGGTTATTAGCTATTGAGAAATTTAGGAAAAATACAAGTATAGTTGAATGACACATTCACATAATGGATTTCGTGGGAAGAATTATAAACAATCAACACAATTAAGGCAAAGGCATAAGGCATGAAAATAAATAAATTAGTTTAACTAATAATAATATGTAATAATAATAATTTTGTACAATATAATGTGAATATTAAAGAGAAGACTTAATGATAGTCCTTACATAATTAAAACATTATCATAATACATACAAAGTTATTATAAGAAATATGTGTATAAGAGAGAGATGAAGATGAACAAGAAGAAATATTTGATTGAAATCTTATTAAAGATTTAATGCGATTAATTTATTTTATTTATTCATTTATTCATACATTTTCGTTATGAGATTTACTACTACATGAACACGATTTAATTAATTTCATTTAAATGTGTCTGGAATGCAAAATGAGCAATTTTCTTGTTATCGTTTCATTATAGTACGAGTACTACAGAACAGCAATTTGAAGTGAAATTAATATACATACAACACATAACAAGATATTTCGAATACTCATAGGCAGAGAGAAGTGAAAGATTCTATAAGTACAAGTAGGCTGATGAATTTATTATACATAATCTTTAAGATTTTATAAAATACTTTCGATTTTGATAAAGGATGTCAATTCAAAGCTCAAATCAGTCACCACTTTATTATTTCCGCCTTGTCATTCGTGAATTTACTTAAATTTTATGAAATAAAAGTGGTGATGGGTTGTTAAATCATTAATAATTTTAATAGAAGCTCTTTATATTGCATTTTGGATATTCTACTTCATCTTCGCATTGTCACCTTGTGATTCCCAATTTTCATTTTAATAGTCTTTGAAAAGATTCCCCTTATACTACATGTTTTCTACGAAATAATAATTTTGATTGAAAAAAGCTTCTTTAATAATTTTTCTATAAAATTTTCAATTGAATAGTGAAAAGGTGGGGCACATCTAAACTTGTAAATTTCCATTGAGTTTCCTGTTGAATAAGCCATTATCATCTCTTTATTGTTATACTTGTCGTATACTTTATGAAAGTTACCTAGTACACTTCCGCAATAAAAAAAAAGGAGCATAACTTGACACGTCATTCTACAAAAGAAATAAAATTCAAATTACATCCGAAAACTCTTCATCTCCTTGGTTGGGTATCTGTGTAGGCTGTTGTCCCGCCCAATTTTCGTATCAAAAAAGGCACGTCATCATTATCATCATGATCAACAGCAGCAACAGCAGCAACATCAAGGCACGAGTACCATAATTATTATTCTTGCTCTTAGAATGTGTGTTTTCTTCTTCCTAATTTATTACTAAAATAAGGTGGCATTTGTTTGTGTATTCATTCTTTGCATTCAAAGTTGTCGCATAAAATTAAATTTTGCATTAAGACTGTGATGATGACGACTACGTCGAAGATGGTAATGCCTTCAACACGGCAGACGTATCTATGGTAAAAAAAGCCTCACTCGTGGCATTCATTCATTGTCTGTTTGTTTTCTTTCGCTTACATTACGATTGTGTTTAAACTTACACGAGGCAAGTGTAGTAGTGTATGTGAGTGTGCTACTGTGATTTTCTTTACTGAAAAATGAAAGTGATGTATGAATGTACATAGTATCTGTGAGTGTGTGTTTGTATGTAAATCTGCCAGTTTGCCTATCCGTCATCCTGTTGTTTGTTTACGTAATTAAACTTTGCAAAAGCTGTAAGTTATGTTGTGGTATGTTGTTGGTAAGATCTGGTGTTGATGATGATGATGATGATGATGGAGGTGGCATGAATGAATTTGTATGTGGTATGGCATAAGTAAGTGCAAATATATATTTTTGTTGTTGTTGTTTTTTTTATTTATCATTTTTTATAAAATAAAAACAACAATAATTTCAATGGATTGTTTGTCTGTTCGCTTGTTGACATCGTGCACTTAACGCTGAGCACGTTATTGTCCCAGTTGCTCTCTGAACAACCTTAGCTACCTTTTTTTTTAATAGATTGGTAAAGGTAGAACAGGCTTCAGTTACCAACTGTCAAATCAAATGTGACATTATTTGGTGGCAAAATCATAAACACGATGAGCACTTTAGTCTTTACGGCATAAGCACTTACTGTCAGACCTTAAAGCTCAACTGACTTGCAAGGGAATTGAGGTTTCAAATTTGAGTTTTGGATGTTGCTAATGTTTGCTTTTTGATTGATGTCATTCGTTATGGCACATTTTCTTTTATTATTTCCATTTAATATTTCACGTAAAGCAAATCAAAGTCGGGAAAAAACGTCATAATTTTTTACATTATCATACATAAAATGACAATGCCATTTGTGCACCTAGAAAGATATCAAAGGTATCTAATCAATTTGGGATACATTAATTACGAGGGTGGTTTGATAAGTCCAATGATTTTTGAATCTTTTGAACCTTAAATTCAACACTGCCACGTCTTTAATAATCAACTTCTGTGAAATTTTGAGCAAGCTGCAACGTTTATTTTGGGTTTGACATTTTTGAAACCAGACAACTTCGTGTAATTTGACGAAAATGGAAAACATCGAATTTCGTGTGGTCATTAGGTATTTTTTTTTGAGCAAAAAAAAAAAAACCAACACCGAAATCAAGGAAATACTATGGGGACTCTGCACCATCAATTTCAATGGATAAGAAGTGTTTGACTGAATTCCGTTGTGGTCGCCCTAAAGAGGTTGTTACGTCAGAAATCGTCGATAAAATCCATCGAATGATATTGGACGATCGGAGAATGAAAGTGCGGGAGGTGTGTGGATACATAAAATTTATCACGAATATTTTTACATGAAAAGGCTATACGCACGATGGGTGCCGTGCTGACACTTTACCGTGAGTTCACTTCAGTGGAGTGTTTGGTGATGTTAAAACGCTATCCGAACGAGTTTTTGTACCGTGGACGAAATATGGATCCATCAAAACACACCTGAGTTTAATGAGCAGTCCAAGCAAGCAAAGTTGACTTTGGCGGGTGAACCTGTGCCAATTTGAGACTATCGGCCGACAAGGTCACGGGATGCACCCGGTGTCATTCACAATGACTTTCTTGAATAGGGTAAAACGATCACCGGTGAATATTATTCACAGATATTGAATAGATTCATTATTAATTTGAAGCAAAAACGACGCATTTGGGGAAGAAAAAAGTAATCTTCCACCATGACAATACACGTGTGTAGTAGCCATAAATACTACCCATCCAGCATATTCTCTAGACCCCTGCAACTATTTTGTTGAGAATTTTTTTCTATACATTCATTATTATTTATTGAATTACTTTGTATGCATCACAAATCCTAACAATAATTTAGAAATCTTAAAACTAAGTATTCATTGATCCAAAAGTTCCTTTAGTGGTCAGCTAAGAAACTTATCAGTGTTGCGTGATCCTTATGGCTTATGGGGCAGGAAAGTCATTCCGCCGTAGGCGCTTGTGGCTGCTCGAGTGATCGAGCTTGTGGGCTTGGATGTTGCGAGTATTTAAGGATATATTCCTGCTTCATTTAGGCCACGTCGGTTTTAAGTAATGGAATGTAAAGGTCTCTGTGGGTGTTTTTGTTCGAAATTTACCATGGAGCACCTGTTAGAAAGTGAAGTATTTTTAATTGAGCTCCTTAGATGACTTTAACGTTACTTGGGCTTGCGTTCCCCCAAAGCTGGGAACCGTATGTGCAGATTGGCTTTATTATGCTGGGCTTTTAATTTCATGCTAATTTTTTGGCAGGTGAGTCGTCTGTCCGAATGAACTGTTCAGTTAAGTGTGGAACAGTGGTGTTATTCAAAATGATAGACGGGCAGTCACTTTTATTTAGGGTGAATGTCACATGCTTACATTTGTCCGGATTGACTTTTATACGCCAGTTGTCTAGTCAGTCCGATACAAAAAAACATTTTACGTTAAGAATTAAAGTGTTTTTTTTCCGAAGACAATATCTTTTATTCAAAAATTCACTCACTTATCAAACTACTCTCTTATTTTAATTTCTCAAATACCTGAATTTAGCATTTTTACATGAATATATTAATCGAAATTAAAGATGATTTGAAAAGTGGATAAAATGTAGTACTTTTCAAGCATAAAAATGATGTTGAACAACATTGAAGTTATGCTCTTGACTGTTGGAAGGACGTGCCATTTCATACTAAACGACTCCATATATTTATATATTTTTATTTGAAGGTAACTGTTAGATACACCCTTCACTCACTCATATACTCCCACTCAAAAAGTATCAAAAACATTTTAAATTGCGATAAATTTGCTTAAAAGCTTCTTCGGCGTTTACATTTTCATTTTGATGCTGTCATCTTCATCAAACATAAACGACGAACTAACTATTTGCGCTTTCAACGCGCTTCAATGCATCTTTTACTGCAAACATTTTTCGTTTCCTTAAAAATATGACACCACCTCACTATATTCAGAGTATCTACAAACCAACCTACCTACACATATATATGGTATAATAATTTCTTTGAGTATAGTATGAATGCTTTAGTGCCAAATCCCGCACCTTATTTGTTTTGTAGCATCTACAATATATATTTTTGTTTGTATTTGTGTTTGTGCTCAGCGAAGTGTACACAAAGCACTTCATTTCTCATGTAATTCAACAACGCAACATAACGCAATGCGATGCGATGTGATGTGATGCGATGCCGTTTTACGTTGACATTTACGTTAAACATGAAACTCGTTTGATTATAATTTGCACAGAAATTTTGTGACAACTCGCGCGAGCAAAAGAAAAAAAGAACGACAAAAAAAAGGAAAATTCTACAATATTTTGTAAATACTTTTTGACTGTGCGCTAAAAGCAAATATTTCATTTAAATTCCTCAATTCAAACGCCACCCGTTTCCATTTTTGTTTGTTGCCACCCATTTTAGCTGAGTGACACCCTAGGGCAACTTCACGCTTCGCTTTAGTTGGAAAATTCGCTGACACTCATAAATTAAATCATAAATTTGCAACAAATTTTGTTGTTGTGCACCACAAATCGACTTACGGAAGTCATCCTCGACAACATCAATGACAACAACTTCAATGATGTTCAATGTAGATGGTGGTGATGATGATGTTGATGATTATAATAATGATAATTCTGAGAAAATTCTCTGGCATAAGGAAATCGATAGGAAATTGATTTTCAATGGCAGCAAATAATTATGTATAAAATGAATGAATGTTGATTACAATTGTTGTCATGGACAGAGTCAGCCAAAGTCAATAGTATCAGTCGCCAAGCCAGAGACCAAACACAACACAACACACCACAACACAACACAACATAAAGTAACAAAGGATTTTTTAATGCCACAGCCCACTGAAGCTGGCGAAAATCCAATTAACAGACAAATTACGCAAGAAAGAGAAAATTTTCATTGATATTCATACACTACAACACAAAGAAGTACCATACATACCATAGTACTACATAAAAAAGAAGTCTTGTCATATACAGAATTATGCAAGAAGACCTGACTGACTTGACTGGTGTAGGACATACAAACAGACAGGGCCAAGCAAGGCCAGGGCAGGCCAAACCAGACCAGATCAGATCATATCATGCCATCAAGGGCGAACAACTCAAAGTAGTCAGAAGTCAGGCTTAAGTCGATGCAAAAATATTTTCATTGATAAATTTTATCTTTTTGACATTTGCTTGCTCAGCAGCAAGTCATCTTTTTTGGCGCATTCTGTTGCCAATATTTTTTAATAAACCGGCAACAATATGCATAAATTGTCAATGCAGCACTTGCTTTAGTTTCCATCATGAATATCATCATAGTCATTGTCAACACCATCGCCATAACCATCACCATCGCCATCACCATAACTATTACTATCACCAACAATGACTTCGTTTATCCAGTTGTCCACAATATAGTACTTGTCCTTAACCATCCTCCCTCTGTATACTATGTATTTTTACTTGCACCTTTATCATTTCTGTTGTCAATGTTCGTTCGTTCGTTGGTTCTTTGGTTTGTTGGTGTCACATTGGAGTATCTATTTACCTATATACCTCCTCCTACCCTTCTACAAGTGATATACGATGTCCATCTTGGTTATTTTTTTAAAGCGTTTTAATAAAAAGCGACAACAATGTAATATTGTATCTATCGTTCGTTTTTCGTACATCGTCGCACCACATATATGTATTCATATAATATTGTAGATACGTGTTTATATTGTAGTATGTAGTATGAATATGCAAAAGCTTACTTGATGATAGAATTGAAGATACAAAGGACATCATTCTATAGTAAGGACACTTTCTCTACATACAGTGTATGTGTGTTGTTGTGTGTATTCTGTTCTGGTTGCTTTTGTTTTTATTGTAGGTGTCGAGTTTGGTTTTGTCCTTTTTTGTTGTTGCTGTTTATGTTGCTGTTGTACCAATATAAGCAAATATACATAAATCCTTTTTGACTTTCTTCTAGCAGATTTTCTTTTTTTAAATGATATTCACACCAATAATACTATATAACCTGTTAAGCAAGCAAGCAAGCAAAGCATTGCATAAGCTTTGATTTGAATAATAAAAGAAAATATATTGTAGTAAGACAGTTTGGACATGAATTTGTTATGCTTTTCACACTTGTTTCTTACCTTATGCAATACATATGGTAGAGACGACATTAAAGATATCATATAAGTCATGCTACTACATTACATAACCCCATCTATAAAAAACTACATGTGTTTGTAAGATTGTAAGTTTTAAAAGAAGGAATGGATAAATGTTATAGGATGTATGCTCGGATTTTTGTTAACCAATATGAGTCACAAATGAACCTATGAAAATAGTTAGAAGTATCATCAAACTAGCAAGGGAAATTTGTTGTATGCAAATGATAAAATCGTAGACTGAAAGTGTTTGTGCACGCATCACGTGAAAGCCACTCGTTGTATTCAAAATCGAATTACTGAAAAATAACAAGCTTTATTGTGAGTAACATATAGCGTTTATTTCATGAAAATTCACCTACAATATCAAAAGACATTAATTTTTAAACTGAGTACGAAATTATTGTAGTCGAGGAGATAGAAGATAGCATTAATTTATGAATGTTTATCACATTCAATATGTTAAAGAAACACTCCTGGCTGGGATCTGAGGCAATAACTTCTTGAATAAATCAATGCAATCAAAATGATGAGATTTATTTCTTTTCTTTTAGGAATGTTTCCAATAAAAAATATTAAATATACGTGTATATTACCATACTTGTATGTCTACAGATACATATGTATGTGTGCATACTGGAAAATACAATATAATTGATTGATTATATAAAACTCAACTACATATTTTCGAATTGAGCAGCTTTGTAAAGATTTGCAAGGGCCACGCAATTGTCTTGAATAACCATAGTGCAGAAAAGTGACCTTCTTTAATTGCAGAAATGTTTTAAACTAAGGGTTCACAAGTGTTTTGTAATCTTATATTCTTACATCGCTTTCATTTAATAATATTTCAAAACATAGTCTGTGATGCTTCGAATCGGAACTTGTCCATAGAGATGAGCTAAACAGTGATTTCAAAATCACAGTGATTCTCAACTGTGATTAAGACACAGTAATTTGAAGGGAGAGACACAGTTTCTTTTAGGGAGCAACTGAATCAAAGTGACTGTGATTCAATCACAGTTTAGAATCACTGTGTCACTGTTTAGCTTATCTTTATTTGTTTATCATTTTTTTATTTTATTTCATCATAAAAGCTGTTCTGTTATGCATACTTTGTCAAGGGAAAATAAAGTTGCTGTTGGTGCATTGTGATAAACATCGGCCCACGATCGAAGCATCAAAGGTTCAAACCCAGTCACAGCTCAGGTTTGAATTTTTATAAAATAAAAATAAATCTGGAATAAAAAAGGTGCCGATAGATTGGCGTTGTTTGAAGATTTGGGGAAGCAAAGTGTTTGCTATGAGACCAATGTACTGCAATGAAGTTTGTCAAGTAAAGAAGTAGTAATAACGAGTCAGTAGGAAAGTCAAGAGAATAAAGCATAAAGCCATGACATAGTATTCAAGTTGCTTGGCGAACGATCTTGTCAATGTTCTTTTTGGCAGTCGAATAATCAAAGTAACTTGAGTTCGATCTCATAGGCATTCAATTTGAAAGTGTAGTTAGAATGGTTGACCTTTATGTTTCATTCTCTAACAGGCTTTGGATAAAATTAGAGGAACTATTTGCTGAAGCAAGAAAGGCAGTATCGTCGGCATAAGTAACCACAGTAATATTCATTCGTTCATAGGCATGTCGGCAGTGTAAATTGGGTAAAGCACTGCCCCTAACACTAACACTAAAACCATATACATATATCATAAATTCTATCTTTTATTTTCAACATTACAAAGTACAGCACTACAAAACACAAATCAATCAGGTGCAGAATTAGAAACTTCCATTCCCTTGATTTTTACTGTTTAAGGCAAAACAGAGTTTCTTATCTTTAGTGAAATTAAAGTAAAATGATAATTCTTTCTTTTCCACTTTTTTTCATTGTTTGCTAACAATTAGGAACTCTGTTGTACTATGTTTAAATAAATAAAAATAATTACTAACTTTTCTATGATTCCAAAGTAAAATCATTAGTTAATACATAGATGTAAATTTCTCATTCTTAATGATGATGATTTTCAGTGTGTTTTTGTGTTTATTCGCTTTTACTTCCATGCACTTCATTCAATTTGAAAAATAAACAAACAAATAAATAATTTATTATCAAAATGTTCCATAAAAACCTTATTAGCATATTATGTAAATCATTTTATGAGTAAAATAAACAGAACACCGAACTTAAAATGAATAGAAGCAAAATGAAATGAAGCGAAGATAATAAACTTCATTAGGCGTAACAGCATAATTTGCTTATCTTATTATTCGCATTTGTATGGATACAATTTTAATCTACTATTGTTATTTATGCTGTTCTTTACTTTTTTTTTTTTTTTTTTTTGTGTTAAACAATAAGGTCTGCATTCTTATGTTGTTGTAGTAGTTGTTGTGCTAAATTCTTGTTGTAAAATTGTAATGTTAATCAAAGTTGGCAAAACCACTCAAAAACAATTTCAATTGACGACTTCAAAGTGAATCCATTATCAGTTTACAAATGACAACTTCTAATTGAATTTCCTACTAAAATTTCTCAAAATCTGTAACAATCTTGAATGCATAACTTCAAAGCAATTAGACCAACTAGTTTTGCATTGAAACCAATGCCCCAAAAATTTCAAAAAGTTTTTATCTAACTGAATTTTGTACTGTGCTGTTGCTGCTGCTACTACTACTACTACTACTACTAAGGATGATGACAACAGAATGTTCTATTCAAAGGACAACAACAAAAATGTCAAGTTAGTTGGTTGTATCTTTTAGAGCTGTTGGCTAACTGTATGTTATGCCAATAATTCAAAACGATTTTCGTAATTAAAACTTGGTCAGTGTTTGTTAGCAACACAAAGATTCGAATGGAAAAACAACATGAAAATGGGTTTTTACTTCATGTTGGTTTGTTGTTCTACTACAATCGTACAATAGATTCAATAGTCCTTTGCCTTTATCCTTCATTCAATCTAACGCCTTCTACAAAGTTATAGTCATTGGTAGTTGGTAGTTAAAGAAGAAATATCATTGGAATGTGAAAATATTGAGATAACACAGAAAGAAAGAGCAAAAAAAAAATGAAAAATCATGAAGATACTAATAAATTGTGTTTGCTAACAAACATGCAGAAGACTAACTAGTTTACATGTTACTTTTTTTGTTGTTGTTGTTGTCGTTTTCACTCTTTATTTGTGTAATTGCAGTATGAACTAACTACATACAATACTATTGCATCTAACGAATCTTGTTTGCCATTGCCTTCAACATACCATAGTGATGATATAAACAAATTTTATTAATTGTTCTAGATATCGTTTTCTGTTTTAAGAAAGATACATAACTTACTCTTATACTAAAAAAATCTACAAAAAATGTACAATATGTATGTATCTGAGATTTAATAGTTATGTTTTGCTTCTGGGCATTGAACAATCCAAAATATAAAACCAAAGAACGATAGATTAAATGCTTTGAATGCCTTTGGCAACAGCTGCTTGACTGCTGCAGGAGCAATCTCTCGATTTTTGGCAACAGATTTCATAAAAAATATTACACACAAGATAAAAAACGTGAACTTTAGTTTCATCGAACTTTGAATACTCTTTGTTTTAGTAGTAAAATTAAAAAGAGAAATAAAGAAACTAGTCTCATAAAGACTTGAAAACCAGGCTGATAAACAAGACTGTAGCTGCCATAGGCAAGTGGCTGTTGTGAGCTCTCTAAGTTGTTTCACCGAGCAACTTTTTCTCACTACCAAAAGCAAGACCTTAGTTTTTCTCATTGGCAAAACAAAAATGCCCCCAGGTAAAACAAAAAAAAAGTGCCCCCAACCAAAACTGAGTAGATAGGGGCTTGCTGATAATAATAGTTACTTAATATCTTCTTCTGTTTTAAATATCTTATTTAATACAAACATTTCTATTTAAATGTTTAAAGCTATGTTAATGATAGGTTGTTTATATTATCCAAGAGAGCTTAAGCTAAATCTAGAATATAAACAAAACCCTCTTTGTAGAAACTAAGGAAGTCTTCATAGAGGCAAAGAGGCACAGATAAGATTTTTTTAGTGATGTTTATTAAAAAATTCTTAATAACGCTAAATTTACACAGTGCGAGAAGGATATAGAATTGATTTTAAGTAAAGTACAAGCATACAGCATGAAATCTAAACAATTAACTGCAATTGCAATATTTGTGGCTTTTAAGTTCCAGTACTATCACAAGTACTGACCACTTCGCTTTTAATGGAATTGAAAATCCATTAGAAAAAGACATCGTTATATTGTATTTGCCAGATGGGAAGTCCAAATAAAAACTTTTCCTGAATATTCTTGTTTCACTATGCCATAGAGACAAGAGAATATCAGAATATGCATGGTACAATATGCCATTTAATTATATTTCATTATATCCTTCCTATTAGTAAACATTTTGAAGAAGCTTAAGAGCCGAAACATTATCGTGAACTATTTATTAGAAAGATATCAAGAATTAAAAGTAACTAAGATTCGTTGCACATTTTCTCATTTCGTCAGACCTCTTTATTTGCAGTTTGGGGAAAGCGACTTAAACAAATCGGCGAGCTTTACCATAACTAATGAATTATTGGCTTATTATCGGAAATGGAATATGAATATTACGATACCCGGGCAGACGTTGCACTGCTTCTCATTCTCAAGCATTTATTGGATACTGATTGGTTAGCTGTAATATTTGTATATTCATTTCTCGTCATATGTTTTAATAAATCCTCCTTATTCGTTACAACTTTGCCATCTCACTCGCACACCTTGCTAATTTCGATTTTTAAATGCAGATTGCTTGGTTTTTTTTTTTTTTTTTAAAGTATTGTTTGCCAAGTTCTGTCATCTCACTCGCACACCTGGTTAATTTCTTTTTTTCAATTTTTCGGCTGTTCCTTTTTGATTTTTCAGAATTGTCTTATATTTTAAACCACCCCTGAAATCTGTTAAGCCATTCTCGAGCTTTTGCAGGACTTATACAAAGCAATTGTTTTATTTATATATTTATATAGATTTGAGAAGAAAAACATGTATGCTTAAAACTCACGAGCCTTTGATGTGAAACATGTTGACTATATTACTAAATGAATTAATGAATGCTTGATGCAAAATTTCAGTATAACATTTCAATTTATTTTTTTAATATGGGCGATTATTGGTCGATGATAGCTAAAATATGGTATGTAAATTATTGGTTCTAAGTCCAGAAACCTCGGAAGACCGCATCAATTGTACTTTTGGAGTTGGTTGTTGCAATGAGTCGACTTGTGGTCTTTGCCAAGTTAAGTATATGCATTAAAAACCGAATGAGTGGTTCGGCATCATTTGAAGTCAGCCCCCAAAATCGTAGGCAAGTTGTCAAAGTAATCTCCAAGATCAGCAGATCCAATGGGAGTGTATTGTAACAAAACAATATGAATAAACTTTATTATGTCATTTATTCGTTGCTTTGGCATTTTAACTACTTCATTATTTGTGCATTTGGACGAATATTTGCAGCAATTCTCTCTGATTGTGCTTCCAAGGATGAATTCACTTCTTCCAGCCTAGCTTTTTTGCGATCTCGATAATCTTTGGCATTTTGACGTAGCCTAGCTTGATCTGCTTCGTAGCTGAGTGTTATTGGCAGAACCTCAATTGTATTGGCTTCAGCCATTACTTTTGCATGTCGGCGAATATTCGCAGCAATTTTGTCTCTTTGAGTTTTGTTGTATTGCCACTTATTTGTTGTAGTTACAAAGTGTTTATAACAAAATATAAAAACTAAAAAAACCAAAAAAATATTTAATTTTAAAAATTTTAAAATCATGTTTGTGGAAAAAATTGCCCATGACGATGACGATGATGAAAATGTAAAATTTTACCCTACCGAAACCCAAGACGTTTCACATCAAAAATCATTTTTAAAATAACCTTAATATCACTAGGTATCATGTTGACCACGCTATTTTTTCTTAAATTGATACCAAGGGTTAATAAAGATTAATGGCTTGGAATAAATATAATTCAAAACTATTTAAAATAAAAGCATTTGTGTGTGTTTAATTTAATGGCAAACACTATTAAGCTAGAAATTGAGGTCATCTAAAATTACAAGTTATATGGAAGGCTGTCCATTTTATATCCAAGCGATGGATTGCAACCCGACAATAACGGCTTCACTCTGCTACTTCACGATGACTAGGCATTCACATGCTGTCACATGCCCACTCTTTTCTTAAACTATTCAACCCTTGCCTGTAAACACAACAGATTCTCATGGATTAAGAGTTTGGATTTGTTTGCAATATGAACATACATATTTAATTATATTTGTATCTCTTTAATATTAAGATGTTAGTCCATTTATGAAAACAAAATAAAAATTTGCCATAAAAATCCCAATTGGCGTCAATGATAGTCCAAGTAACCGCAATTCCAGTACACTAATCTTGCATAAAAAGGGGTGTGCCATCGCGATTTTCAGTTTAGTTTTTGTGCATATTGGGCGTATGCCGGCGTTAGTTGATGGTTTTTGTGGTTCAACTGATGCTAAATTTTCCCTGCTGCTAATTTGGATCTGTGGTTTTTTCTGTTACATGTATTTTCATTTCTTTCGTTGCATTTCGTATCATTTTACGTATTGTTCATTGTATAATAACTGTTTTCATTCTTTCGTTTCGGTTTTGTTGGTTTATATACCAAATCGTTTTGTATGCAAAAAGTGAAGTATCTGTTACTTGGGCACGTTTTCCAGTGGGAAATGCTATCCGACGATGGCAACGACAACCAAACGACATTCGACTGACTAAAAGGGAGAACAAACATAGTACTCTTAGTCTGTTCAGTGGCGGCTATACGATATATTATACTAAGTGAACTAAGTCAGACAAAGTTGAGCCTTAGTGCTCAACTACACTTCTGCCTCTATGGTAAATACAATATTATTATGCAAAACACACAATTCGGCAATAGAACAAGAACTCAGTCAGTCCAAATACATACATATCTAACAAAAGCAGAAGTTAAAGCAGAAGCAAAAGCTACAGCAGCAGTAACATTAAGTACTTTTCTGCACACTTTCATTTCAGATACAATTTTTCTCATTTTTTATACTAGTATTGTACCAAATTCAACTTGACAATAATTTCAAGCTATTCATCATTAACATCATCATCATCATCATCATATATTCATTGGTTTTGCTTGAGTAAATTTGCTTTTAAAGAATATAAAAAAATGTTGAATGTTGCTATAAATGATTCGTAAATTAAATTAAAACAATTTAAGTGTTCAATTGCAAGTAATTTTTATATTACTACGGATATTTCCATGCTTTCCATTTATCATACAAGTACTATTTACATGTCTTTGTATTTTTATTTAATGTGCGAGTATGTCAAATGTGTGCATAAATAAATGAATGAATGAAAATGTGCGGGAATCCGTTTATGTGTTTCTTTAATATTTTATTTACGACAACTTTTTTTAACAATTCTTTTTTAAATGTAAATAATTAAAATTAAATTGTTTATCTGTGTTACGCACTGGAAGCTTGATTGAATTTGACCTTTCCCTTTTTTTTTTATTTACTGGAATTGTTTGTTGATTGGATTATTCATTCTACTATAATGAAGCTTAACTTAACTTAAGTAAGCAAAATATACTCCTACAAATATATAAATAAATATGTAAGTATCTTCATTTGATAAGTTCATTGGCAGAAGCCATAAAGTAGGCAACACATTTTTATGAAATATTTTGTGGTACATTTTTTTCAAATAAAAGTTGATTGATATCAATTAGAATAAATTGGTTTAATTTATTATTTTTTATTTGCCATGAAAAATATACTGAGGAAGTGATGAATAAAATCAAATAAATGCAAGCTTTTATTTTATCTAAATCCATCAGAGTGAAAGATGGCCCATCCCTCTTGAGCCGGTGGAAATTGTTACTAATGTAAAGTAAGCCTGAGGCGAGGTCATTAGGGTGTACTTCAAGACGGGATACATTTTTACTGGTGAAGCTTCCAATTTAGAGTTTGATCAATGGGACATGAAGATGTCTATGAATTATTGTATGTATTCACTATTCTGCAGAGAAGCTTAATATCTCAATATTAGAATGTTAAGCAGAGGCCCACATATGAATTTAATATGTCCATATGGGCCTTTAAACTGTCTTGTATAGCAGAGGTTTGTTGCTCAAAGACAATTTTGAATTGTTTCAAAAGCCAGGACAATTTTCTCGTTTTAAAATCCAGATATTGACACTTGCTTTTAGTATGAGCCTTCCAATTTAACCGTTTATCCAGGGTAGATTAGATTAGATTAGATTAGGGAAAGGGTAGTAACCAGTACACCTCGTCACTTCAGCCGCAAGAGGGCCTAGGGCGACAAACCCTATAATCACAGTTCCTCCCATATTCTGGTACATTTTTAGGGAATTTCGAGATCCTCTTTGCAGACGGATCTGCAATTTCAACTGGTTCCAAGTACTGGTTTCCGAGGTGAAGGAGTCTGGTTCAGATTAGGTACGCACTCTGCTGGCTTCATTACAAAGTCTACATAGATCGCTGCGACCGATTCACATGTTATATATGTGTTGAATTACTCTGAAATGTCCTGTCAAGAAACCTGAGACTATTCGAATACCTGTTTTTGACAGTCCCAGTAATTCCTGTGTACTTTTGCGAGATCGAGTTGGCTAGAAGATTTTGGTCAGTCTAGCATTCCCTCGTATCTATCCAATGTCGATGCGATTTGTCATCCAGCCATTGTTGGAGTTTGGATTTCGTCGAACTCCAAGGCAGTCCGCAGAATGGCTCTGGTCCAATGAGGATTAGATTTGTTTAGATTAGATTAGGTTAACCTGATTACTTGATGCCAGTCTTTTGAGTAGCATCAAGCATTCCCAAACCAATTTCGAATTGAACTCGCAAATATTGAGTGCTTGTAATCAGAGTGAATGTATATGTGCTTGTTAGCAGTGGAACAATTTAATTCTTCCCTGAGGCATATTTCTATTGCATGGATTTCTGCCTGGAACACTGAGTTCGCTTGGCCCATGCTGCAGATTATGCTGTTTGTTCGGAGGGGATGATTTCGTTTATTCAGGAAGGCCTCAGCGTGAAAGTTAAGTCCATTGAGCTAAGGTTCAATTTGAGTAGGCGGACGCTGTAAAAGTGAGGATGCTTCCAGATGATCGTCAGCTGTTGATATGAATGCAGTGTCAGCTGGTTCGTTATAATTGGCATGTCTGATTTATTGCATATATAGTATATGCAATTGGCGCCCGTATGCTACCCTGCGCAACTCCGGATCTTCCGCATTTCATATCAGACTCCGCGTCAATCTATTTGACATAAAATATTCTATCTTCTAAGTATGATCTTGGGAGAAGAAAGTATGGAGCTGGTAACAATTTTTTTAGAGTGAACAAATGACAAACTCAAGCGGATGCCTGCTTAATGTCCAGAAAGACTACGGAGAAATAACGATTTGTTCTCAAAATAATAATTTACTGATTGATTTCTAAACCATGGACATCATCTTCATCATATTATTGTATATTTTTGTGATGATAAATGGAATTGAGTTAATTTCTCCTTGCTTTTATTGAATTTTATGTAACAATCATCACAGAGATTCACTTAATCACTCTAGCCGATTATTGCTGTCATTGTACATTGCATTTCAATTACTTATTAATTTATGGATTTTTATTTTCTCAAATTGATTAATTCACATGGAAAAATTGAAATTGGAAAAAAAAAATCCTTAAAAAAAATAAAATGAAGAGAGAAACTTTTGCTGTTTAATTGAAATGATTAAACATGAAATATCAATATTTAATTGATGTGCAGCAGCAGCAGATTAACAACTTTAATGAATATAATTAACAAATACAGACACAAATACACTTGTGATTGAAATACAAAAATACAACAATAATAATAAAAAATTACAATAAGTACAAGAACATTTTACATGACGGAACCAATCGATCGCTTGTTTGTTCGTTGATTTATGTAAATTAAACAATTCTACGGAAATATGTAGTACTCATACATGTGTTACAGTCCTTCATTCATTCATTCAATCATTCATTTATTGATTGCTTTTTTTTGTAATAAATTTTCACGGGTATGATGCATTTCGTGTTTGTATACAAATTTATATCTACTCGTACAACGAAAATGTTGTCATACTTTTTGTATTCCATATGTTTTTGTTATCGGACAACAACTTTTCTTTGTTATTTTGTTTTTTTTTTCTAAGTTAAACAAATGTTCAAAGTTTTACTAGTAAATAAATCTATTTATAGCAATGCGATTCAATGTGATCCAATATTGTAAAGTATTGCGATACTGATGAATCGATGCGCTTTTATATACTACTACAAAGATTACTGTACTGTGCTGTGCTTCGATGCCATGCCATGCTATTCTCTTGTATAGCATAAAGATGACTATTTTGTGCAATGGAATCAATGTAAATTGAAGCTAACCAAATCACATTGAATCGGCATTGAAGTGAAATGAAAAGGAAAGTAAAGGGAAGGGAAGCGAATCAGAGAAGTTTGAGTAGACAAACTTATAAATTATTAAAATTGCTTTTACGAAATGATTGACTTATTTATGTGTTTTGTTTTTCCTGTACTACTACAACAATATGAAGTACTTCTTCGTTGGCAGAATTTGAGTTGTCTCTTTTATATTTATTTTTATTTAGAAGTTGATGTTGAGTTCTGTTGAAATGAAACGTCGGAACTGATAACTTTGAACACAAAATTGAACTGGTTAAAGAAAAAAACAAATAAACAGAGCGGAAGTGAGAAATGACAAGTATAAAAGTAGGCAGTCAAATCTCACTGAGGCAGTCAGTGAGTTAGGCCAACTGACACAATTGAAATGATGAGGATGATGAGATGAGGGTTGTTAACAAACCTTGCTCAAATCGATTAGGAATCAAAAATAAAATGTTATTTTTTTCTTTGTTTCTGTTGCCCCCTTTTTTTTTTGCATGGTTTGATATCCAGTCTTCTTTTGATTTACTTGAAGTTTATCTTTTTCATCTATGAAAAACAAAAATCAATGGATAAAGCATGTTGATTTTACGCTTATTTTCTACTTGTTTGTTTTGTTTTGTTATTAAATTTTATGTACTGTGGAGATGCCTAAAAAAAATATCAAGTTCAGTAAAAACGAAACCACTTCATATAGAAAAGTTATTCTTTTGATTTGATTTTATTATAGCTTTTTATTCCCAAGCCCCCTCTGTCATTCAAATCCCATGTGTTTCCTCAATGGGAAGTCATGAATTTTCGTATTCAAATTTAAGTCTTATTGAAAAGTTATTTTTTTTTTTCAATTGAATCCAGATTTTTTAAGCAACAATGAACTATTGTTTGAACGAACTTTAGAAGTTCTGAGTTTAGATATACATATGTATTTTTCAAAACATTAATTCATTTGAAATGCTGAGGTCAGGTCTTCGAATCATGTACATTCATTCAATTCATAAAAAGAAAAACCATTTATAAAATTTTATCTTAAATGGATAAACAGATTGACAGATAGAAAGACAAATGAACTGATGGATGAACATGACAATATCGATTTCTTTTGTAATATTTATTTTGCCTTTTTTGACAATAGGAAAAATAAAGATAACTTAAAAATGAATTATTAACAACTTCTCAGAAACTGAGAAAATTCAAAAAAATTGGCTGTTCAATGAGACGCTTAATATGGAGAGTTAGAATAAGGTGGGAGTTGTGGAGAAGTTAAAATACGCTGAGATGTCAGTCGAGTTCCTGAAAAATGACCAACGGAATCTCAGGTTCCTCAAAATTTTTTTGAAGGAGATCTTGGTGAAGTAAAAGAACAATGTACAAAGGTACTGCTGCAATTGAAACGCAATCTTAGAGACGGTGAAGTGCCCAATAAAATAATTGTAAGAAATGATTGAAAGCAAATGGATATGATTTAATAAGAGGAAAGTCTTCATGTTTGTAGTACAATTGACTGAAAAAATACTAATGGTGTTGTATGGTACTGAATTGAGGCATATAAATTTTAGATTAAATATTGACAATAACAGTAATACGCATTTTGAACAAAAAATAAATGCCGATCAACTAGCAGTTTGCAAAGCTATTAAGATGCTGCTCTATAATATTCTTAGATTAGTAAATAAGATATTGTTCCCGGACTTTTCCACTTATATAAAATCTTTTGATTTTTTGTTTTGCCTTTGGTGAAACTCAATCATATGAAGAACCAGGTGTTTATACTATAAATATGATGTCATGTATTGTATTGTAATTTTTATTGAAATATAAGACAAGACAGATTACGACTGACATAGAGTCAAGGCGTGTGTTAAGTTTTTAGTAAATTGTTCACACTTCATAAAGAATATTTTGGAGAAAAAAATTACTAAACTTATATTAAAAAAAAAAAAAAAATTAATAGGTGATTTGATAGACAAACAAGGTTTTTCCGGTTTTTTATCTCAACCTCTCAAAAATTAAACAAATTCTTCGCTAATGAAAGAACAAAGATGTATGAACAGATATATAAAAGTATGAATGATTTAATTGTCTTTGCGATTTAGATTAAGTCCATGAATTCTGTGTAGACCTCCTTCAATAACTTTAAATGACAATAAAAAATGTGCACAAAATATAGTTTAAAAAAAAATAAAAATAAAATAATAAACCCACATTCATTTTGATGTGATTTATATATTAATACAGAGATCAGGCTGCTTGTTTTTGTTACTTAGATATTAATAAAGATTTAAATAGTCTTTTTTTTATAATTTAATTTTTAAACATTTTCGTAACTTGAGTTACATGAAATATTGTTTTGATTATGAAGAATTGTGACTTGGGTCTGAGTTTCTGATGGCACAAAAAAGGGAGATAAGATATAAAAAAACCCAAGGAATTATTACTAATTATACCTACTGATCAAAAGCATTTTTGTCACATGAATTATTTAAGTGGATCTTTACTAATTCGAGATCGCTGATTTCGAATGTGCCCTTAGTTTTTTTGTATCACGTCTAGTTATTGAGATACAGCCACTTCTTTCTATCTTACCTTCACATAGAGTTTGTTTACGTTATTACACTACTAAAGTGTTAAACATTTATAATATTTTAGTTTAAAAACAAAAAACACCTATTTCATGGAAGTTGAAAAGAAATTATAAATAAAATATAACGATAACCAATTTTGTCCTCCTTTTTTTTCTAAAAATAGCTTAATGAACGGTACTTTAAAGTTCAAAAGAGAAATAGATGATAACAGTAAAGGCAGCTTGCAAGAACATAAACAACATGAAACTAGTCGTCTTTCAATCACCACACATGAAATTCAGCTTTTTCCATTGCAATGCATTGTTCCGCAAAGGAATAAACTTGCTTCACCAAAACTTCTGTAACTTTTAAAGTAAATGCCAAATTGTCATAAAATTTTGACACGTATCGTTTGAAAGTTGGTAGATCCTAAAAATCATATGGATTTGTCATTAGTGGCGCCATCTGTAAGACAACCTACGAACTTAATGAATGCTGTGTTAGTTTCATGTTTTTTATGATCTTGTTAATCTTCCCTTACTCTCATCGTCTCTTTCTCATTTTATCTTTAAAGTACCGTTCATTAAGTTATTTTTAGAAAAAAAAAAATAAGACAAAATCGGTTAAAGTTATATTTTATTTTTAATTTCTTTTCAGCTTCCATGTAATGGGTGTTTTTTTTTTTTGTTTTTGAACTGAAATATATGTTATAACTATTAAACACTTTTTTATCATTAAACTAATTAATTATGAATTTGTTGATAACTGCTTATATGAATTTAATGTTTAAGATTTTCAATAATATAAACAACTTTAGTAGTAGTGTAATAACGTAAACAAACTTTATGTGAATATTTTTAATATTTTATTTTAAGCGTCTTGAAGTTTGTTGAGCAGGCATTTAGCCACATCTGCCCAAACGGGAGCCCCGTAAAAAATTATTGCTCGGAAAATGGATCTAAATAGGAACAATTGGTTTTCTTTGCTAAGGCGTGAGTTTCTGTTAATGAATAAGTAAAGAGTGCTAACTCTTTTCTTGATTTTTGTCTAAAATTACCCCTGGATGTCTAACGCTATTTTCCCATTTTACTTCAGCAATGTGTAGCTTTATATGACTGTTGGGAAGAATATGTCTTTACGCTTCCTGGTGAATTATATGGCCTGCATTTTATCAGTGTAAACTAGGTTTTTTCACTTCGAGAAATAAGAAATGAGAAATTCAAAAGCTACCTGGAGCTTGTCAGCAATGTCTGCAGCTAGAGCCCCTGAGCAGAGAACCGCTGTGTCAATAGCATTAATACTGTATTATATGAATCTACATTTTTATGTTTTTTATGTTTTTAATGCTAAGTAGCTGGCAGCAAGCTGAATTAATAGGCCTATATTCAGACAACCACTAGAGTCGAATACTTTTTCATTATTGAGATGGTTATGTCAAAAAGCAAATTATTCTGCTGGTACATAAGGGTTTAATCTTTTAATTGTTTCTTTTTGTGGCTCTCCAATACATGTTACTATCTGTAAATGTGGGTTACAGTTAGTTAAGATGTGTACAATGAACATTTTCTCATTAGTTAAAAAAAATCAGAAATTCTACTGCATATGCTTAAGAACACAAATGGTATAAATAAAAATATATCCAGAATAAAAAAAATAAAAAATGACTTACATTTTTATGTGATTTAAATTAGTATGAATATATAATAAGCGCAGAAGTTTTCGGGGCATGACAAAGAGCAGATTCTTAACTTTTACTTTTGCAAATTTTATGGTGCAAAATTTTTCTTTACATGTGTATGTAAAATTCTTATAACACAAAGAAGAAAGTACCAAGTGCCACTTGATGTTTGTCAAAAAACAAAAAAAAATAATAATAAAGGAAATTTCATAAATGTTGTTTATTTTTGCCTTAAGGGAGCAATGTTATTTCATTAATTAAAGGTGTTAAACAAGTTCGTTCACAAAGAAGAGAAAAGAAAAAAATCAAAAACAAAAATCATGTTTATACTCGTACTAAGATATAAAAGCACACAAAAAAAAAAAAAATCCAGCAGAAACAGAATATTATATACAACTCACCTGAGACAAAAGCCGCGACAGATGCACAGCACTTATTATTATATGTATATTTTTTATTTTGTTTTGTTTGCTGTTTTTTGTGGCAAGAAGATACTTTTGTTTATATGTGCCGACTTGAAGGTTGTTTATTTGTGGCCTACTTTGTTTGCGGGTATCTAGTTCTTTTTTTTGGAATTTTCAATGTTTATTTATTTTTTGGTGAATTTTCGCATTTTAATTTTAATTTCATTGTTTGTTGATTTATGTTAATCATTCCATTGGGGTTATAGAACCTTTTTTTTGTGGGTTCGTTTTCTTATTTGAAATAAAAATTGTTATATCTTAGGGAAATGTGTTGGCAATGAGCCATAATTTGAGTTGATGAACTGATAAAAAAAAATTGCATAAATTGTTTCTAAATAAACTTCATAAACTAACTGAATCACACATACACATAAGTAGTTTTTGCACACTTAAATTGTTTTGTGAGACTTTGTTGTTGTTGTCCTTGTATTTAGTTTCATAAACGAGCACTAAAGTTGAACATAAGTTTTATCTTTTAGTTATTGTGGTTGCTATTATTGCATTGTAAGTTAAAGAGCCGCCAAATGCAATCAAAAGCGTCGTCGGCTACTTGAATAAGAAATGTTGAGTGGTTGGTTGTTGATGCTGCTACTGATTCTGCTTCTGTTGGTTGCTGTTGGTTGTTGTTCTTATTGTTGTCAAAGAATCTGCAGCATCAGAAATCACAATTATAATGAAAATCACGACACTTGCTTTTTAAATACACAAACAGTTGCACCAACACTTATAGAGTCATAGATGATGATGATGGTGATGATGATGACGATAACGACAAACAACCATGAAATAAGAAGCAAAAAAAGAAATCACACACAAACTACTTACTAAACCAACAACAAACACAAAATACTACTCAGTTACACCGATACAGAAAGAATTCTATGGATTCTAGAATGCATTTACAGCTAATGCTATTGTTGTTGTTGATGCTGCTGTTGTTGCCTTCATTATTTTTATTGTTGTGTTGTAGTTGTTGATGTTGTTGAAAAACGTCAAAAAGGCGCGCAATTGTCCTTCCGGGCTTTGCTTACACTTCTTCCTTCCTGTGCCGCTTTGTCACTTAGTTTTGTTCTCTACTGTGCTGGTGTAGATAGTTTCTAACATTCGCTCGAGCATGAATGAGCAATGTTTATTGTAGTTGTAGTTGGTTTGTTTTATTGTAGTTGTTCTTCTGCCATTGACAAATCACACACCATCAGCGACGGCGCAGCGTGTGTCTAGTGATTTTTAGTTCTATTTCTTGTACAATAAATAATGCTAACCAATAAAACATTTTTTTTTTGTTTTCATGAGTATTAAACAAATTTCACACGCGTTTCT
Organism: Amiota communis; assembly: GCA_037043315.1. Taxonomy (NCBI): domain Eukaryota; kingdom Metazoa; phylum Arthropoda; class Insecta; order Diptera; family Drosophilidae; genus Amiota; species Amiota communis. Next base: position 1,237,766 of record JBAMAV010000393.1, read on the forward strand.
GTATTTTCGATATTTTTTTTAATCATTCCCTAATCAATGAACTTCGTTTTTCATCTGTTCGCATTGAAGTTCAAACAACAACTGACTAGAATCATTCACAAGCATTGCAATTTGATTCAAATATATTTAGTATCTTAAGTGAAAGCGTACGTTGTCCGCTTTGTTGAGTGTAATGCAAGAAACTGATAGCAAAGCTTCATGTATTTGCCATCCTTCAATATGAAATAACGAAACGAACCATCGGACGAACGAATGAACAAACGAACAGAGTTACGATTAACGAAAACTCATGCCGAATGCCATGCGCATTTCACATATTTCTTACACTATGTCGATAAAGCAGTGCGCCAGAGCGTATACTTAATATTAATGTGATTTCTCTTTAGTAGCTTTGCACTGATGATGCTCTTTTCATAAATGCTTATTCTTCTCTTTACAATTTTGATTGTTTTTGTTGCCAAACTGTTGATTCATTTAGACAGGGAAGGCACGGCACAAAAGTCTTAGGTGTTCTGTGTTCATCTCCTTTATAAGTAGTAGGCTTATGTCAGCAAGAAGCATAGAAAAAAAGACTTATTCTTCCTCCATTCCTTTTTCATGTTCATTTTTGTTTGACGTTTGCTAATTTTGAGTGTTGTTAACTTTGACATAGGCAGGAAAAGTGTTTTTGAAAACTTTTTCTTAGTGTTGTTCACATTTTGTTATTGTTATAAGTATTAGCATGCGTAGTTTGTTTACCATGTAGTTTTATGGAACAAAAGTATGAAAAAAAGAACAACAACAAAAAATAAAATTCTAACAAACAAATCACGTCTGCTGCCATAGGCAGAATGTTGTTGTTATTCTTGTTGTTATTTTGAAGGAGGATGTGCGTGCTGTTTCTTATTTGTTTTGCCATTTCAGTGTTTCTTTTTATTTTTTCAACTTTCACTCATGTTTACTATAATAGTATGATAACAATAGGAGGCTGGTTGGTACTAAAATATATAATAAGAAAATTCATACGGAACATCACACCATATGTTTAAGAAATTAATCGCATCACTATAAAAGAAGAATTTAACACAGGGTTGACAAAATGGAAGGGGACAGAAGAATGACATTAGACAGTTAGACGATTGATTGACTTCACAAGGATTGTTTAATAATAAATTTAAGGACATATTGTTTGCATATAGTACATAAGTTTACTGTTTGTGAAAAGAAAGCCTCACCAAGAAATTATGGTTGAAAATTTCAGGTATAAAATGTCATATGATAAGATTGAGCATCTGGTAATAATAATCACCATAATCGTGATGTATTAGTAATTTTGTATCAGCATCATATAATTTTTTTCGTGCGAAAATGTCGAGTATTGAGTCGAATAATCGTCATTTGATTTGCTTCATTAATTTGAAGAATCCTGCTGTTGAGGTGTATGGAAGGCTTGTGGAAGCATATAGTGAGGCTGCTTTATGAAACATGAATCCACTGCAATGATCCAAGGAAGGGGAAATTATGTGACCATGCTGCAACATTGACTGCCAAGCTAAATATTCATGAAAAAAACAAAATCATATTGTGTATTTGATGGGATCAGCCTGGTGTTGTAGATTATGGTTTGCTCAAACCAAACGAAACCATTACTGGGACTCTCTGCCGAACAAAATTGATGAGATTGATCCAAGCACTCACTACTACTCCAGACACCCAGACACAACAACATTATTTACGTGCATTCTATTTATCTTATCAACCTGAGTCTATTAAAAAGACCATCATTTAAGATCTTCTTTTCTTTGTCAAATGTGAAACGTTGGTAACTTTTACGACCTTGAAACGAACACCGACAGTGTGACCCTTACGACCGAAACCAGGGACCAAAACTTTATCGTTTTCTTCAATGTAGTTCAAACTACCGAAACGTAAGCGGTGATCTTCTTGCCGTTCTTAATGAGCTGTAACTGACACACTTCCTAATGGAAGAGTTAGGCTGATTAGCTTCACACCAACCTTCTCAAGCACAATACCCTTAGCGTTAGGACTGCTAGTCCACAAATTATGGCGCCGGTCGAAACATAATTGGAAATTCTCAATTGAGAAGTCCTACCTCACCCGCCGTATGGCCTGTCTGAGTAGCACTTTACATCATATGAAGATACCAAACATTGAGTCGATTTGTGAGATTCCTCAAAAGATGTAGCGGTATCCGTATGCGTATACGTGGGAAAAAGTAGTGACTAGCTATGGACAATACTTTCAATAAATCATAATGTACCATTCTTTCATAATAAATCCCAAATTTTTGGTTAAAATACTGCTGAAACTTATTTGTAGCCTCAATAAATAGGGACCACAGGTAAAATAACCAAAAATGTATTAACCTAAAAAGTGTCTGTTGCGTTCAAGAGCTTTTTCTTGAACTATGAAAAGCGAATAGAATTGAAGAAATTCTATGCTTGAGAAAAAACGACAATACCGACTTGAGCGAGGTTCGAACCTGCTCTGTGCGAGCGCGAGACCACCACTCTACCATTTGCACCACCATTGAACTATGAAACGAGTTCGCTAAAACCAAACAGCGGCAATTCAAAACTATAATTACCTTCTTTAAAAAAAACTTTGAATATTTTCTTACACTCTCCTCAAGAGAATTTGAGTAATATTTGTACAGAAGGATAGTAAGTATTTGTTTCAATTACTATGTGTTATTGCAGTTGTCATGCTTTACTTAAACTACCAAATTAAAGTTTTAACAGTTGCATGACAACACAAATTATACTTGTCCAGTTCAGTTCAGTTTTGCTGTTGAAGTTGCATGAGTTCATGTACATGCCACAGACAGTAAACACAAAAGTAAAATAAATAAAAAATGGTCTACTTGTCTTTCTGTCAGCCACCAAGTCTATCATCAAAAATGTAAAGAAAAAACAAAGACAAGAGAAAATGTAAGGCAATAATTTTATTGAATAGTAAACACCCTATAGAGAAGGAAGTTACATATTTGTGGGAAAATTTAAACCAAGAAATTTTAAGATTTGCAAAACATAGCATAAGAGAATTTTAAGGATTTTAAGACTCTTAACATCAAACAGGAGTAAAAATTTAAGAAATTGTATTGATTTTCTTATTGAATATTAGAAACAGTTATAGACCCTTATTAAGGTTCCGTACCCAAAAGATGCAAACGGGACCCTACACTGTCCGTCCATTCGTCCGTTAGATAGCTCTATCTTATGAACCGTAATAGGTAGACAGTTCAATACACAGAGTGTACTCAAGCTTTACGTCCAACGAATTTGCATACCTTCGTGTGCGAGTCCGACTCTCACTTGACCAATTTTTTACAGTATGTGAGATACAAGTACAATATGTTAAATTGTTTTACATCCAAAACTCTTTTGTGAAGTCAACATGTCTTAATTAAGTAATTCGTCATATAAAAAAATCCATTTTTAGCTTTGGTTTGATTATATTACACACATTTATCTTAATATCTCCCAAATTAAGAGTCCATTTTGCATAGAAATTGCAAATTACATCCTTTATATGAAGCGTATAAAAACTATTGTACAATGTAATAAACAGATAGATGAGAAGACAAGCAACTCAATGTCATTTTCATGTTGATGTTGATGTGCTTTACATTTGCTTTCCTTATACGACAAGTATCTACAAATACTATGTCTTGTCTTGTGTGTCTGTTTTGGCTTCCTTGTTGTCTGTCATAACACTTTCTTTTGGTTGGTTATAAGCCAAATAAACTCATACTAAAACTCTAGAGTAGTAAAATAAAAGAACTCTACGGAAATAAACACCAACTGAAATGAAACTATGCACCTATCATATACAAAAAATTCTTGAGTTGCAAAGTTTTTATATTTTGTTGCCGATGTTGCTGGTTTCAACTTATGTTGCTTGCAGTTGATGATGATGTTCTTCCCCAGGTTCATTGCAAGTTTTCTTGCACTCAAGTGAACACTTAGTCGCAATACAATAATCAAGTGGTCTAGCCTGTTTGTACCTTATCCAAGTGTGATGACACTCATAACATATACTATTGTACAAACTATGTACCATCTATATCACTTTTAACATTTTGTATCTTTGCTTGCTTGCTTTCTTGGATTTCAACATGATTGTGGAAGTTAAAAATGCAATTTAAATGTCAAAGTATATGAAAAATATTCTGCAGAATATGTTGCACGTATCTAGAGAACTTTTTAAAGTGAAATATTATACTTATTATTATTTAAATGGAATGAATAACAATTTTGTTAGAGAACAAAATAAAAAGGAAGTTGACTTTTTGTGTTTGGTTAACCATTTTATATTCACTTTATTGTTGGTCACAGAAACTTTGTGTCATTGACACAGAAAAACACAAAAAAAAAAAAAAATAAAATAAATTTATGATACAATAAACTTTTATAACATTTTAATTTAAATACACAATTAATAGATTTTTATTTTTTGTTTGTTGTGGTTTGATATGGTCATTGAAAATGGTTTGTTTCATTATAAATGAATGTTTTGTGGTTTTCTATTTTGCATTAACTGCATTGGCATATCTAAAAGTATCTCTTGTTTTTCAATACAAATATAATTTTCATACTGATAAACACTTTATGTTGTTTAATTTCTGTTTGTTTTTTTTTTTTGGCATTTTTGTGTGCCAATCTTCCATTTGTTATTAACAGTTCAATGCACAATTTGGCAAAAAAGCAAAAAACTAAAAGAAAAATGAATGAACACACAAGAAAAAAAAAGAAAGAGTTACAAATTACAAATAAAACAGCACAAAAAGCAAGCAGGCAGCTGCCATACACAAGCATACATACACATTCACATGCTCATATATACAGATAAAGATACAAAGATACGATAAGCTATGAACTTTATAGTTGCAAAAATAACTATGTATGCAAGCATATACATATGTAGATAGTATGGTAGAGTATGTTTGAGTATGTCCACATATACTTACATACTACATAGATCGATACAAACAAACCGCGTTAGGGTCTTTTACTCACTTGCTCTACATATTGGCTGTATAAATTAAAAAAAAAAAAAAGAAAAAAAAAATAGAAAAAAGAAATAAACAGAAAAATCCATTTCTCTTGTATTTTTTCACTTTATTTTTTTTTGGCCAATTGTCAGCAACCGTCGAACAAATGAACAAATGTTTGCTTTCTGTTTCCTTGTTCCCCATTTTCTTATTTTTCGGTTCAATATTATTTTTTATTCTCTGTGTGTGTGTATGTTACTTTGAAACATTTTTGGTTTATGTTTGTTGTAGCATTTGGTTTTGTGCGTTATTTACACGTCTAAGGATTTTAGTTTGTTCATTTCTTGTGTTTCTATTCTTTTCTGTACTTGTATTCCTTCTGTCAGTCAATTGTTGGTTGTTGGTCTTGAGTGAAGCATTGAAGTAGAAAAAGATACAACATTGACGCTTTAAGCGTTTTTCTAGTTTTGATTTGGTCAAGCACCAAAAAGTATGCAATAAAGGCATACATGTGTCTTAAATTAATGCTTACTTTGGCATTTTTCTTTTCTTTTCTCTCCTCTTTTTATTTTTATTATGTTTTTAAGTGGGGTCCTTACTTGATTTGACATAATTGATCATTATATTGACATAAAAAGGGTTAAGAATTACATTTGTGATTTATTATGGTATGAAACTTTTTTTTAAATGTCAATTTCATTTCAATTTATCAAGTACGGAAGAAATTTGTCTATATAGTAGAAAGTGTATGGTATATGGAAATAATCAATATGCCTGCCGACAAGTCACTTGGTTTTTGAGAGGAAGAAATAATTAATAGAACTAGAATGACAGTCAACGTACATAGTATATGCATAAATTATACTGATCAGCATAGCTACATTTTGTAATGGGCAACTTGGGACCCAAGCAAAAAATAATCGATAAATTGATTGTATAACAGAAACAAATAATACAGGTATGTGCCAGAAATCGAAGACGTTTTTATGCCGATTGATTTCAATTTCTCTGTAGTTGTGCTAGAAAAGCGAAGATTTCATTTTTCGAACTTAGATGTTTACAATGCAATTTTTTACTTAAAGCAACTGAAATGTTGAATACTTTAAATCCAGATTACCGAAGAAAACATTAAGCTACAGTTGTTGGATTTTTTTTTTTTTTATAACTTCAAATAAGTGACAATTTAACCAAACCGTATTTACAAACGTCAGAGATTTCAAAACCATCAAAAGAGATTTCTGCCACTTGAGAATTGTATTTAGGTTGATACACAGGTTTTTGCCAGTCAAGTTTCACTTATTACATATATTACAGTGATTGTATTTGTGTATGAGTTGTATGAGAACCATTTGCATCGATTACGTGTTTTTGGCTGCTTTTTAATTAAATTTTTATAACTTCATCACGTCATAATTACGTAATCTATTCATATAGTACAACATTTTCAAGGGTTTTTGTTTGTTTTTCTCCTGTTTGTGTTTCTTTAAATGCATCCACAAATTTTTAATAGAGTTCAAATCAGGACTTTGTACCATTCCATTATTGCAAAAAAGCCAAATATGTGCCTTATTCATCGGGTCAAATATGAAATTGTGTTTGTTGTCACACTAAGATATTGTTGTGCGTTCATAGTGTCTTCTACAAATGGTCAAGTCAAGCCACAAATCATGACTGTTAATTTTTCAAATTAAATAGTTGGTATGATGTAATGTTTTTAATGATGTTATAGGTTTCCACCACACACTGGGGTCTTCATCATTATTCCATCGTACAGCATCATATCGGGTTTATAACAAAAAATAACGTCCTACTGGGCTTTAAAAAGTTAGAAAACAAAAAAAAATCGTTCTTACTGCTAAATTTGCAGCTTGACCTATCAGTGGGCTAGGATAGAAAATAAAACAAAAAATTAAGTGGTGCATTTCAAGCAAGAAAATGGGAATTTTGGTATGTCTGTTCCCTATAGACTCCGAAACCAATAGACCGATTTTGAAGAAATTTTGGGGGAAACTTTAACGTAGTCTGGTGTGTGTTCTTGTGAAGTTTGGTGCATATCAGATTTGATGGATCAAACTTTTCTTAGAGAAATATTTTAAAATCAATCAATTCATCTGTGTCTAACATCTCTTTTCGATTTTAGTTCGTGGTTTATCTCTTTGGAAAAAAAACCAAAAGAATATTGGTTGGCGGAAGCGGGACGCAACCCAAATATATGGATGTAGGGTTAATAAGAGTGACAAAGAGCATAGATAATGTTTGAAGGCAAATCGAAAAAGGTGTTCTCAAGCCTATTGCTTGATGAATCGCCGATACGAGGACAATCACATATTGAAGTGTTATAGATTGTTTAATCAGTTTGCCCTTGATATGTGGAAAAAATCCATTCTTTAAAAAGTTTTTATTTAATATTATGATATCAATGTTTATTTGTTTTTCTTGTTTTAAAATCAAACAATCTGCGTGAATTATGACATAAAATTAAAAATAATATTAAGTATACGCGGTGTGTTATCTTAAAGTTTTAAACCAACAGACAGCTGTATAAACGAATTCACTTTAATATGCCAACGAAGCCAGAATAAATCTAATAATGTAAGCGGGATTTAATTAGAATAGTATAATTTGCAACATTCTTAAGTTGATTAAGTTCAAAGTTGCATACATATACACATACATACTATATACATATATACGTGCATTCATATGTATGTATATCATATTTGTATATACAAAAAGAGCTAAGAGACCTTAGTTGAACCACTAAATTTTACGATATAAAAAAGAAAACAATACCTTTGGTTCACCGAAGCTTACATACCTTTCACCAGTTTTAAAAATTCCTCTTCCCTAAATTATATAGGGACTACCATTCTTTCATGAATCAGAGAATTATAATTTCAACATAACGGCGTGCACTTCTGTATTTGTACCACGATATCTCAAAAACTGAGATCTATGCTATTTATATGCTCAAACGGACACGGACAGACAGACAGACAAATGGATGGACATGACTTAATTGATTCTAATTTCCATTTAAACTGTTTGCGGTTGCCTTCGAAATACTGTCTTGTGTGTGCGTTACAAATAGCAAGGCAAAGTGATAGTATATAATCACACTAATGTGAAAGGTATATGTAATAACAACTATGAGCAGACGAGTGAAATCATATTCAAGTTAATCACTTCAAGTTTCAATTATAAACACAATTTCACTAACTCATCATGTTCACATGTGTGCGTAGATTATATGAAAACAGCAAAGATACACTTGCCATTAGTGCATGAAAAAACCATGACAAAGTATTTGAAAACTTTAGCATAAACCAAAGTTGGGTACATTCATTAGGTGTATTCTCTTTATGAGTTCATAATTTAATAATAGAAGTTCCACCAATTTTTAAAGCAAAGCCAAGCAAAGTTCAAGTTTACTATTAAGGGACGGCACACCAGTGTTCTATACTTTAAAGGCAGTACTCTTTGTTTTTACTTGAATTGTATATAAAAATATAATTAACTATAAAGACAATTGTATTTTGCTTAAACTTTTCAGATTTAAATTGAATGTTACTTATTCCCCCTTAATTCATCCTATGACTTAAACCGTTCACAACTAATTAGAAACTAATATATCATATTGTCTGTATTATTAATAATTTTTTTCATTTTATATTTCCAATTCGCACCAGGCATCTTTATATAATATTAATTTGTGTCATATTAACTTAAATAAGTTTTATAGGTGATTTACTTTTCAGACCGCCTATTTGTGCTGTGGCTTGTGCTTATTGGAAACAATTTCAATTGTAAAGAATATATTTTAATTTACTTAATATTTTGTCAAAATTAAAGTGAGGTTTTATTGTACGTACCATGGTACTTGTTTCCGTCCTGGCCAGCGGAGACGGCCCCTCTATGGGAGTATCGTGGTGGCTGTGGTTGTACCCAAATGCGGGTAGAGTGTGAGCTCGACGTGGAGTTGCGTTATACAACCGGGTGCTGTGACCCACAGAGCAGCAGAGGCTTAGATAGGCCTTGTTCCTAACCAAGGAATGAGACATACGACCAAAATAAATATGGCTTGAGATCAATCCCCTGTGCTCGGCACCGTGATATTAAGTCTCTACGACAGGTGTTCACTTTAAACAAATTGACTTTCATTGTACGTACTTGTAAGAATACTTTTTCATTGAATTTAATTTTTAGAAAATCTTTAAAAATGGGCAGTAGCAACAATTTTTGAACTCCGGAAGACTGGCATGACATATTAATAAATTACTGCCCGGCTAATTTGCTCTAAAAAGATGGTATTCTATGCCATTTCCAAAAGTATGGCTTAAAAGAAAACTTTCTATGTAAAAAGAGGCAGCGTAAAACTTCATAATCAGCTGATTATACGCGAGTCAAAAATTGATCTTCGTACGAGTATTACCGCTGCAGTCATCCAGCGCGAAATAGTGAATCAATTTGGTGTAAATATCTCAAATAAAAATGTTGCGCGTTGGTGACAGTCAACCAAAAAAAAAAAAACGAATCTGATGTCTGCGAAGTAAATTACCTATGAAACATATTGAAGCTATGAATTTCAATAAAATTTTCTATTTTTTTTTTTAAGTTAATAAGACACAAATTAAATGTATGCATTGATTTCCTGGTGCGGATTGGCAATAAATTGTAAAAATAATGAATAATACAGGCAATACATTCGTTTACAATCAGTTGTCAACGGCAGTAATTACTAAGAAAGTACAGTAGTAAACTATTTGTTTTAATTTGCTATTTGTTGCCTTCCGAAATTGAATTAATTGAATAATGAATTACCTTATGACAACGTATCTACATTGTTATTTCATTTGTTCTTTTCTTTATTTATTTTAATTTAAAATTTACATAAGTATTGGGTTGTTGAAAAAGTAACTTCCGAAAATTTGAATTGCTAGATTTAATGATGGAACAAGGTTTGCGCGATTTCGTTCGGGAAAATTTGATGTGAAAGATGTTGCACCGAAAAAATTGATCAAATTATTAAAAAAAGTAAGGATCACTAAGGATCTTGGTAACCCCCAAACGACAGTTTTAGACCATTAAAAAAAAGGCGGGCTATGCAAAAAAGCTGGATGCTTGGGACCCAACACAATTTGACAGAAATCTTATTGATCGCATTTCAATTTGCGAAATGTGACTGAAACGGAATGATTTACAATCTTTTCTATCTAAATTGATAACTAGCATTGAAAAATGGGTAACATACGACAATAATGTGAGAAAAAGGTCATGGTCTAAACAAGGTGAGCCTGCCAAACCATTGCAAAGCCGGCGCTAACTACGAGGATGTTTTGCTCTGCATTTGGTGGCATTGCAAAGGTCGTGTGCATTATGAATAGCTCCCACCTGGTCAAACAATAAATTCAGAACCCTATTGTCAACAACTAACAAGACTAAATGCAGCGTTGAAGGAAAAACGGCCACAACTGGTGAACATAAGAGGCATAGTCTTCCACCACGACAATGCTAGACCACACACATCTTTGATGACCCGGTAAAAATTGAGGGAACTCGGCTGGGAAGTGTTAATGCACCTACCATATAGTCCGAACCTAGCACCATCTAATTACCATCTATTTCGCTCCATGCAGAATTATCTTGATGGCGTAACAGTTTTTTGATCAGAAACCCCAGAATTTCTACAAAGACGGGATTATGGTTTTACCCGAAAGATGGCAAAAGATTATCAATAACAATGGAAAATGTTTAATGAAATATCGCTCGTTAAATCTAGCAATAAAAAATTTTCGGAAGTTACTTTTCCACCAACCCAATATGTAAATACTTTTGATTTTTTACGTTCTGAAAATTGATTTAATAGGAAATTTTCAAACGATTTTTATTTTTTGTATTTTCATGTATTTATTTCTTCTCTTCTACAACACGAATAATGTGAATGTAATTTGAGTTTGAGATAAACATTCTCCAATTGTTATACGTAATATTATATTGAATTGTATTTGTTTTTTTTTTTTCCTTTGATCTGTCAGAGCATTGTTATATGATGGATTTCAAATATAATAGTGTTTTTTTTATTTTCTATTTTAATCCAAATTTCCCTTTTATTATTTTACATTTCGTTATATTATATTTTATTGTTCTTAATGTTTTAATTAATCTACTTCATCATATTAGAATTTTTTAACTTTTTTTTTCCTTTACCCTCAAGTCAATAACATTGTGTCATCAGAATCAGTACTCTCATTCAATATTCGAATTTGATTATTAATTATTATTTTCCATTTTGTTATATTATGTTTTATTGTTCGTAATGTTTTATTTAATTGACTTCTCCATATCATAATTTCTCAAACTTTTTTTTGTTTCACTTTAAGTCAATAACATTGTTTCAAAATCTGACGAAAACGTTCCTTTAAATATTCGATAAATAAACGATTTATATCTTTGTATTGAATTTTTGTGTATTTATTTCTTCTGTTCTGCAGCACAAATTAATGTGAATATTTTGAGTTTGAGGTATAGATACTCTAATTGTTATACTTAGTATTATTTATATAGAATATTTTAATTTAAATTATCCTTAATATTATTTTCCATTTTATTATTTTATATTTTACTGGTTTTTATGTTTTATTTAATCGACTTCTTCATATAAAATTTTTAAACTTTTTTAAGTCAATAACATTGTGTCATCAGAATCAGTATCATCAGAATCAGTACTCTTTTCAATATTCGAATTTGATTATTAATTATTTTTTTTTATTTAATTCACTTCTGTATATTAGAATTTAATATTTAATATTTTTTCTTTTTTTTTATTGTATTTTAAATTTTCAATGTTGTATTCAACATCCATTTCCATTTCGATACTTTTGTATTCTTTTTTTAATCAGCATATTTTTTTTATTTATTTTTCTTCTGTTTCTCACCATATTCTTCTTTTAATATTTTATTGATGATGGTACGTATGTAATATTCTCCTCTTATATTCATTATGTTAAATTTGCTTTCATCACTGCCTCCAGCTTATCGTTAATTACACCTTTTAGTAGTTCCTGCAAAGTTTTGTTGGAGTCCCAGAAATTTTTTATTATTTTCAAAATGCTTTTTACATAAAAATAAAAAATATTGACGACTACATTATAATATTTTACAAGATTTAAAAAAAAAAAAAAAAAAAATTTCTATTATTTTAGATATTTTCTTTAGATATTTTTTTATATTAACCGGTCGATTCTCGTTATTAGATTCGTAATTATGTATGTTATGATCAAATTAAAGTTAACAGTGTGCACAAATATTTAACATTGTTTTATTAGAAACAATTTAATTTATCAGCAGCTAATAAAATTCTAATAAACTATTATCAGAAGAGTTTCCTTCGCAGAACAAAATGCTGTTAACATCCATTAACCGACCATGTTAGGCTTTAACAGCAAGTTAAATTAACATACCTTTAAAATTCTTTTCCTGCTTTGAAATGTTATCAAAGATAAATATTTTGAGAACAACCGATAACAACTTGGCGACTTGATTGATTTTTATAATATTGTATGTCTCTAAGCTTTATATACAAAACTAACAGTGCGTGTTACTTCAGTAATGCTTCTCTGTAAATGTTCTTAGTAGAACCATCAGAGATTACAGCATAAAGTTTACTGGAGTTGCTAAGACGCTATAGAGTTACATAAAGCTTACCATAGGAAAAATAACTTTAATAACTATATCAGCAAAACTCAGTATCTGGCCTTGGGCTTTGTTAATTGTCATAGCGTAACATAGGATCACTGGAAACTGAAAATTATTGTTAAATTATTAAAATTTTAACAAAAAATTTTCAATATTAAATTTACTTACTTTTGCTTGATGACTAGGCAATCAGTGCAATAAAAAAGGAGGAAAACTTAAATGCTATATGTGACAAGAAGCTTGCTATGATACACCAGTAAAAACCGCATTCAAATCGGTTAAGTCATTTCTGATATTAGAGTGCACAAACAAAAATAGGTTTACGATTTTATATAGATATATAGATATTTTCCACTAATTTCTTGACAGCAGCACCACATACCATACTAAGAATAATTCAGGTAACCCCATAAATACAAACAAAAATTTCATCAAAATCGGTCAAGCTTTTTAAGACCGCAATTTAAACAATTTTATAAAAACGTGTAATTTTAGAGATACATTTTCTGTTTTTAATACAGCACTTGAAGAGTCTTGATAATTAAAAGGAATTCGGTATAACAAGAAGGTAGTGTACGAGTACAATAGAAGTTTTCGGCAGAAATGCCAACAAGAAACAAGAAATTATGAATTTGGTTCACCCGATTTCTTGTTGGTACATTTTTCAAATGGCTAGCGCTTTTGTAGTTCGAGATTGATGACGATAAAACAAAGCAAACTGTTTTGGAATTCGTAACTGTTATAAAAGTCCAAATGAAATTGCTTAGCTCATAAAGAAGCTAATGAATCGCATGAACTTCGAACAAAACTAATCAACCACAAAGAAACCGATCATCTATTCTTAAAATCTATGACCATTGACGTTATAATAATGCCTAGTTTGAATTTCGGAATTAAGTTAGTCAAATATCATTAAAACAACAATTTCTAAAAAAATAATTTCTATATTAATTAAGTCTATTCCTATGATACTATGAAACGCCAATAGGTGGCGTTAGCTTCTTTGTGTGTAGGTACTTGGAGTTGGCTGCACACGTGTTTTTGAAAACTCAGTGTGTCAGCTATTAAACACAGTATAATGACGCGGTGGCACATAAGACAGAAACGGCAACAAACACAGACTTCAGTACATTTGCACCTGAAACAAACCAGAAACAGGGCCGCAATGGAAAAACAGTGCGGCCAGTTTGCATTCGATATGAAACCATATCTCAGTGTATTTGCATCAGAACCAGAAACAACTATTTTTGACTTCTTTTCAGTGCCGCATTTTTGATTGATTGCTCAACAAAAGAATACAGACAGTCCAAAACATTGAAGTCTTCGTTAAAACAAATTGTGGCAGCAATATATATTTTCACCTTAAATTGTATTTATTTTTAGTTTTTATTAGAATTTCACTTAGATTTTTCATTTTTATCATAACGATGATAAGCAGTTTTGGTTCTGTTCTATGTTGCACAGTCTCATACCACCAGAAACAGAACAGTCCCAGAACGTTGTTTACTGGAGTCTGGATCTGTTGCCGTTTCTGTCCTATGTGACACCGCGCCATAAGTTCGATTGCCACATCAATAAGAATTTATTTTCTGTCATGAAAATATTAACTTTTCATGCGAAAACAAAGATCATTCGCGGGACGATTTTCTTTACGCATTTCATTGGAAGAAAACTGCTGGCGAAGCTCATGAAATGACTACGGCGAACATGTGCTTTCAGAAAGAATATGCAGAGTGTGGTTCCAAATATTCAAAAATGTGACGACCGGTATTATTGAATGGGGGTTCATGTCAAACGCAACAACAGCTTGGTAGTTGGTTTCCAAACGACTACGAGCTATGGAAATGATTCAAAAGGAAGGAAAATAAGTGTCATACGAATTGAAGGAAGCAGACATGGCGGATCCAGGCCAACCATTAATGTCGCAGGCCAAACAGAACATTCATTATAAACTCAGAAATCTTTTCAATACTACATAAGTAGTCGGACAATATCGAGTATAGCGAAATTATTTTAATTAATTAAAGCGACTTAAAATGAGTTTAAATATAAGTAAGCAAAGCACAGATTAAAGACAGCAAAATGTTGTTGATATCGGTAATGTGTTTTTTGTGTGTCAAGATAATGAAAATAAATTGTATGCTGTTACTTTTGTTTTGAGGATTTGTCGTGATTTCGAATGAAGATGACAAGTTTATTGTATTGTTACGAGCAATTTAAAACATTATTGTTGATTGAAAATTGAAAATCTAAAGAAATCTTTAAGAAATTATTGAATATAAAAGTTGCTTTTGTTATTTGTCAATTTGGATTCCTTATCCAAAACTGATTTTAAATAGAAAAAACATAATTAACTTAACGCCATGTGTTTGATTTTGATTTGTTTAAGGGATCCTCCCCTTTCTTTTTATAGTTAACCATAAATTTTGCTTGATATTTGATGAAAACAAAAATCATGGATGATTGGATTAAGCCTATTGAAATCAATTCTTTGTTAGTCCTTGATTGTTAATGCAACATGTTGCCATGCAATACCGTAAAATTTATGCCCAAAGTAAGCAAAAAGCATGTAGGAAAATAAGATGAGAAAAAAAGGAAAAAACACATTTGTTGGCACACATATGCCACACATATTTTTTTTTTAAGTTTACAATATTTTCCAAGAAAAGAAATAGAAATGAATGATTTGATCTAAAAGCTTTTACAGCCACATACACCACATGGGTTCTTCTGAGCTGCCAATAGCAACTTCAATGAGTACAAGCAGCCAAAGGAAATTAAATTATCACTTGCAATCAAAGTTGTTGGTAAGAAACATAGCATAGCAGCAGCAGAGGGAGAGGACATGTTAAATAAAGCCACCAACTTGTTACCACAACCAAAACATGCATGCCTTTGTATGGGAGTCTTTCTAAGAGAGTATACATACATATATGCATGTGTGTATGTATCTAGAGTAACACGTGCGTGCATATTGCGAACCATCACTGTTGCACTTCATTGCAAGCAAACGACAACTGACTGACTTGCTGAATTACTGTCTCACTGATTGACTGACTGACTTACTGACAGACTAACTTGCCTGCCACAATCACTACAGTTGCCTTTGAGTGGCATACGGAGACTGATGTTGTCGGCCTAGCATGATTGAACTGAAATTGCTCATCAGTGTCTAAGGTTGCTAACATTCGCTTGATTGTCACTAACATTGGCTGGCATTGCATTTGTCACCATCGATGGCAATGAAGATGACGCCAACAATGTTGATGCTGTTGCTGATACTGATGATGTTCATGTTCATTACTTGCTGCTCGGAATGACTATGTGCTGATGACTTTGAATGACTTTGTAATGGATTTGGCAATAGCCTATTAAATGCACACGTCAGCAATCCATTACATAGATTTTTTTCTTTGTGTTAAGAAACTTTTGAAAAGAAATTTTATTTATTATCCCTTTTGAAGATTTGTCCTTCTTTGCTTTTATGATAAAAACAAGACAGAATATTAACTTCAATTTATCAATGAATACAGATCTTTCACACTCGCTCGTGGTTACACGCGAATTCACCCAGAAGTCTTTGGGTAATACATTACTGTCCAGACCTGTCCCAGAGGTCACCCTCCGCGTCTAAAACCAACGTAAGGAGTCTACGAACAGAGAAATGGGAATTTTTCCAAACTAAAGACTGGTTTGTCTACCAAGACGACCAGGGCAATCATAGGGGAGGTGTTTGATACTCTCCGGTTCCTCCTCATTTCTTCGCAGCTATGACCGAATACATGATATGAGACATGCATCCTCTGGTACAGTGCCCCGTAAGTACTCTCGTCATCATCCGAATCTTTTTCTTGTCAAAATGAAGAAGCTTGGAGGTCCTTTTTGGTTGGTAGCATAGCTAGAGTGTCCAACGCCAGTGCAGCCAGGTTCTTATGCCCAATTCATGCCTGCTATCTAGTTTTCGCTTAAAGTCCTGAGAGTATATCCTGTAATGGTCTATGAATATCCGCAACTGCTTGAGACCCAGCCAGTTCCGAACCTTTTCTAACACACTTGTCCGCCATTTAATTTAAATAAATCTACACTGATAAGATCTCCTCAAACGCTGTTCAAAATTTCTGTAATTTAACTAAGGACATTGCTTAAATAATTCAAATCGTATTCTTGATTATTTCTATGATGTCGTCTATACAATACTTTAAGCCATTAGCAAGAATACAAATGTCTAACGAAATTTCAATGAAAATTTAAACATGAAAATGGAAAAGGATTAAAATTCAATTGTATAAAAATCATTTGAAGCAAGATCTTATTTTAATACAATTAAATCAGACATTTCCTGCAACACTCATCTGCCTTCTCACACTTTCAACATATTTCTTGGTCACATCTATGTACATTTACATAATACATAGTATACTTCAAAATTTAAGGTGTATAAGCTGTTTTTATTGAAAGTTTTGATAAACTGTGTAAAGCTGCTGAAAAAGGACAATGACTATGCAAGTATATAACTGTGTTTTGTATATATTGTGGTATGATATTCTTAAGAATACGTATCTATTGTACTACATAACAATAATCAATAAGATTTGTTAAAAGTTAGTCGTCATCATCATCATCGTCAACAAACTAAGGAACAATGAACAATGTTTCGATATGCCACAAGATGATTATAACAAATATGATTGAAACTTACTTACTTGTAGTACATACTTACATACAAGCATAGATACATTTATAGAATGTAACTGCTTCTATTTTAATAAGAAAAAGAGGCAAAAGAGAACAAAAAAATGTCTAGAATGTTACTTGAGAATGACATAAGCATTTGTTGAGTAAACCTCAATTTAATCAAAAATAATGCTTTGCTCCTTGCTTCTAGCTTAGTTTACTATTAGCTACTTTCATTGAAAATACATGGTAGTATGTCGTATTATATTTAGTTACAATACAAGAAGAATGAACACAAACATATGTGACACGCACTATGGTAAAATCACAACTAAGTCAATGAAGGAAGTATGCATCTTTTGTCTTAATACTACTACTACTACTACTATTACTATTATGGGTATGATGGCTCGACAACTCAGTTGGAAATCTAACAAAAGCCGCACGTTCAACATTTCTTATTGTATCATCATGCTGTGTATATAATTAATAAAGAAATTCAACACGTTCCCAAATGTCTTACATAGTTACTTAAATACTTTACGAAAGTAAATAACATTAAGCTGCAAGATAAGAACATGACAAAAACATATAGTCTACACAGATACGTACAATACAAAAGATGGACAAATACTTTGTTTTTATGTTTTGTTTTCCATAGATAATGTTGCTGTTGCTGCTGCTGCTGCGTTGTTTTGTTTGAGTTATAAGTAAACCACTATTATTCGTTCGTTTATTCATTCACTCATTCATTGTCTTTTGTCTTTATTAATTGGCTTGTATGAGTGAGTACAGGATGAGCAAAAGCATCAATGATAAAGATACTTACTACTACTTTCACTATCAATGTACGGCCATAAATAATGTGAAACATAATAATGACAAATAATAAAAGAGTACTACTTACTTACTTACTACTACTATTCATTGTATCGTATCACTAAGTGAACCACATACTATTAACAATGATAGGACATTTTATAAAGATGTGCGACTGATGATGAGTTGACACTTAAGTAGCTATTTATAATTATGTATGTACAAATACAAATACTAGCCAACTTATATGTTTTTGAGGTTAACTTCAATAACACTTTGTATCTTATTATTTTGAGATTGTTTATGGTATGTTCCTTTAGAGCTAAGATATTGGTTATTGGCATATCAAGAATATCATCATCATTTTGTGTGGTCACTGTAGACTCAATTACTATTTGATTATGTAGACTATGTAAGGATGGTGATAAAACCTCTAAACAATACAAATGCTTATATAAATGCGTCATATATTTTGAGATATTTACAAAAACCAAATAAATAAGATAAATTACACTGTGCGAGATAAAACATAATTTCTGTAAAATCAATGAAAAAGCTAACTAATAAAGCACCATCAATGGATTCCGACACTTCTGGACTAATGTTGATGAAATTTTCAGGGAATCTTAAGCTTAGTCTTAGATTCGAACGATAAAGGGAGTAATTACAGGACAACAAGCTGATCATGACTTCTGTCGTAACTGTGAAGAGATGAGAAGGAACCGGAGAGCATCCAATACCTCCTATGTGATTGCCCTGCTCTTCTTGGTAGACAGACTCGTTTCCTGGGGAAACCTTTCTTTGAGGAGTTGGGTAGTTTGGCAAAATGTCCTTTGAGAGACCTGGCTCTGTTCATGGACTCCTCAGGTGGGTTTCAGAGTGTTATTTTTGGGACCAACCTTGGACAGTAGTGGATTACCCCTTACCCTTCATAATCCCCCTACCCTGTCACAATTTATCAGGCATCACAATGGGCCTTAAGGCTTTTGGGTGAACTTGCGAACAATAGCGAGCGGCCTGCATAACCTTGCCTAACCTAAGTTTAGTCTGAAGAGTCTTCCTGTGAAGTTTATTGCTCATCGGGCACGCTGTTATACCACAGCTGGACCGATTTTGAAGAAATATGCAGAGAAACTTAAGCTTAGTCTTAGGATTCGAACGATGATGGGAGTAATTCGGGGCACTGCTTCAACGAGCTGATGGCATATAGGGTGCATGTTCCATATCATTACTTCTGTCATAACTATGAAAATGAGGAGGAACCGAGATGCTCCAACACCTTCTCTGTGATTGTCCTGCTCTTCGTCGACGATTTATTTAGTTTGGCATAATGCTCTTTGCTGGACCTGGCTTTGTTCGTGGTCTCCTTATGTTGGTTTTAGAGAGAGGTTGATTTTTAGGACCAACCTTGGACAATAGTGTACTACTCCTCATCCCTCGCAATCCCCCTTCCCTTTCAGTTATCAGAATGGGCCTTAAGGCTTCTAATCTAACCTAAACTTAGTCTGAAGAGTGTTCCTGTGCAGTTTGATGCGGATCGGAAACGCTGCTATACCACAGCTAGACCAATTTTTTTTTGACATTTTCAGAGAAACTCAAGCATAGTTTGAAGAGTCTTTCTGTTTGGTGCCGATCGGACCCGGTGTTGTCAAGGAATTCATGATTGTATTGAAATTAATTTCTTTCTCACAAATTTAAGTAGAGATTCGGATTGCCGTGCGAATTACAACACTCACAGAAACACTCTTCAGACTATGCTTTTTTTTGTCGCACAGTGTTATTGATAAATTTGTAAAATAGTATGTATGTCTCTATGCTCTGCAGTCATTTTAAATATGCAAGTAGTAATTGAAAAGTAGGCCATCTCATATAAATGTTGCACTACCATGTATGTTCACCAGATACTTTCGATTTTCTATTTTACAGTTGTTGAAAGTGTACAAATTGCATTCATTCATTTAATATTAAGTTTTCAACAGCACTTTATAGAAAACTTGCTAAATAAATTTTAGTTCAAGTCAGATTCTTATACATACTACCTATACATATGTAGCTATAACAATGTGTTTGCAAATATGTCTAGTCATTGTAGACAAAGCTATTAAGGACATGCATAGCTGGTAACTGGCAGCCTATAATGTGAGATATTTTATGAGTTAAATGTTAGTTCCTGTATTCTATGTTTAAACAATTATGTATGTTATACATTCATATGTATATGTATACACGCAGATACTATTTTTGTATTGTATAATTGAAGCAGGAAGAGCCATTAAAGCAATAATTGCTTTAAAATGTAAGTAAGAACAGTACACATACAGTGTACATACACATAGATATATAAAATGAAGTATGATACAATGAACACAGAAGATGTTGAATAACAAAAGTTACATTAAAATGAAAGGAAAGTCAAACACAGAGACAATTGGTTGGTTGGCTGGTTGACTGGTAAGGCCATAAGTTAACAATGTATGAATGTACAAAGTTCTATACCAAAGCACAGATTGAATAACTTACTTACATACATAGATACTCTCTCTGTTTGTTTGTTTGTTTGTTTGTATGTCTTTTAGACTAACTAAAGATGCAAAAACTGTATATGTATGTATGTATGTGTGAATCTTAACCATCAAAGTGTACGTACGCCAAATTGTGGTTTATTTGCTTGCTTTATAGCTATTACAACTATATAAAAGCACAAGTAACAGTAACAGCAACAATGAGGACAAGAGCAATTCAAGCGACAGGATGTAACATAAAATTTAATTAAATTGTTTTATAACTCGTGAATGATTGTATATATATGTACGTGTATACATGCATATGCAAGTTAGGTTGAGTTAGGTTTCGGCATGATAAAAGAATAAAGTGATATAAAGTTTGTCTTTCTTTCCATGTTTCTTACTTTCTTTCTATTGTATCGTAAGAATGTCTGTTGGTCTGCGTTACTTTAATGGAAATTCTAAAAGCAATGAAAATATCATTTTGTATCTAAACGCAAACAAAAGTCATTGTCGTCATCGTCGCTTCCTTTTTTATTCTAATGCTTCTTAATTCACTAAATATTTATAGTAAATAATAGCAATTGGTTAGTAGCAACCAATGCCGCCATTAAGCCTTTGTGAATTCACTTCCGCTTTGACTGAAAGCGAGTTAAGAATATACTTACATATAAGTATAATTAAAACTCCGGAAGTCTCTGTGGTTGCGATTTCATTAAAAGCTTCTCCCATTTATAGTTAAACAGAAAACCATTTAAGAACGTCGCAAAAATTAAAGACAAAGGGTATTTAGATACATTAAGCTTTAAATATTTTCAAGAATAACATTATGATATCTTTTTCATAAATTATAATTTATATAGAATTTATTTATAATTGCAATCTACAATAAACATACAGTCTGTCAAGAATCACTTTTAATATTAGAAAAATGTTGAAAAACCTTACAATTAAAAAAATAAAACAGCCTTTTATATCTTCAAATAATTGATTGTGCTATACTTAGTTAATAGATTAGAAACGAAAATTACAACAGAAACAAATCATACACAACATTTTGCCTATCAAATTTCTCTTATGAATCACTGTTCCAAAATTAGTTCGTGGCTACTCTACCTTCTTTAACATGCACTCAACTGGTGAATTTATCATGACGTAGTCATTGGAAGGGGTCTATTGCCACCGCCTGCATTGTCACCATTCACTGCCACCGCCTGCATTTTCTACGACTAGTGAATTCACTAGGCACTAGTAGTGTGAAAAGGGGCTGCTCACTTAGTATTGAAACGCGCACTTTCTGGTTCGCCTCTGCTTAACCAGCAACTAGTTAATTCACTAGCCACCAGTAATAAGAAAGGGGATATTGAATTACTATCGAAACGGGGAATACTGCAAGGAAATGTTCTAGTGCGTATTAACAAAGCTTTTTTCTTTGAGTTTATTATCTCTTCATGTCTTATTTATTCAAAATCTTATGATATTTTTTAGCCGCTATTGGGGTTTTTGGTAATCTTTTTGCTACTTTTTCCACCTACAAATTTTTAATAGGATTCAAATCAAGGCTTTGGGCATATGTATTGTTATTTTCGATGGTTTCTAATACTATTACTATTCAGTTCATGTATTTCATAGTCTTTGCTATAACCGAATAGAAGTAAGTAGAAATTTTTCTATCATATTCGTGTATTTTGTCAATTTACAAATCAGAATTCGTAGAAGCAAAACGCGTATATACACTCTTCTCCTACTGACAACTAATGACCACTTTTAATGAGAATTTTATTTATTACTTATGGGGTGGGGTTACCTGGATGGTTCTTAGCTAGTTGTGCTGTTGTCGAGAAATTGGTGGATAAATTTTTGTCAGATAATTATGTCAATATTAGTATTGATCCATCTGATTTTTTCCAAAAAAAAATATATATTGCTGCGTAATGTGCTAAAGTTCCTTTTGAATAGATTAAATGACTATAATAATACTGAAAGACAAGAAAGTACAGCAAATTACTTCCTTTGTCAAAGCATCAAAACAAGGGATCTTGGATGTTATAGATTTAAGGTAAAATAAAAATAGTAAAAAAATAATAATAAGTCGAGCTGAAATTACACATGGTAAAAAAACTAGCCAAATAAAATTTAAATATGCTAAATTTACAAAAAAAAAAAAGGAGTACAAGAAAAAAATATTCAATATTTCCAATGATTTACAAAAACCATAACAAGAAATTAGAAGGCGGCAAAAAATTTCAATTAAATTAAACATTAAGAACAATAAATAAAAATAACAAAATGGTATAAATAATATTAAGGCAATTTTGGATTAAAATGGATAATAAAAAAAAAAGAAAAATACTATTATATTTGAAATTCATCATATAACAATGCTCTGACAGATAAGAGAAAAACAAAACAAATAGGATTTAATATAATACTAAGTATAACAATTGGAGCATCTTTACTTTAAACTTAAAATATTCAAATTATTTGTGCTGCTGAAGAGAAGAAATAAATACACGAAAATGCATAATATATAAATAATTTGTTTATCGAATATTTAAGAGGATGTCTGCTAATTTCGAAACAATTTTATTGACTTAAAGTAAAACAAAAAAAGTTTTAAAAATTCCAATATGGAAAAGTCAATTAAATCAAAACATTAAAAACAATAAAATATAAAATAATAAAATGGAAAATTTAGATTGAAAACGATAATACACAAAGAAAACCAGTTGTTTTTGAAATTCATCCTATCCATACTAAAAATATTCACATTATTTTTAATGCAGAAGAAAGAAATAAATATACAAATATGCAAAAAATATAAACAAAAATAAAAGAATAAATGGAATAACAATGTAGATACGTTCTCGTAATATAATTCCTTATTCAATCAATTTTCAGAAGGAAATATTAAATTAAAACAATCAGTTGTAGTAGTACCTATATTCCACACATAGAAGACAAAATTTTAGGATATGGTGAATCCAAAGAACCATAAAACTAATATTAAAATTAAATTAATATACGATTGTGGAGTATATTACAAACATTGGATCAGCAATTACAATTATAAAAGATTCTAATGCAAAAAATAAAAATCATTGCATCACACTCAATAAAACTAGTTGCAACTTAAACCCTTCCACTATTTTCCACAAATTCTATTTATGAAGTATACTATGAAATATTTGTTTTTTTTTAAGGTCTTAACCTTAATATGTTTTTTTTTCGAAATAAATTAAGAAATTTTAAATTTTTTGATCAAAATTGAACATGCAAAACCGTAATATATATAAAGTGACTTAAACCATAGATCGGCCAAATTCTACTTTTACACAATGTTCCCTATTGATAAAAATAATGAAACAGCGCATTCTATTGTCATATTTGGTGCCACCGGTTATTTGGCAACTCGTGTAATCTTCCCAGAATTTTGGGAACTCTATCGTACAAATAAGTTGCCACAGGGTACAAGATTTTATGGATTTACACGAAAAAAGATCCATCCACTATTTTATAAACAGAAAGTTATGCAAGGCATCCAATGGGATAAGGAAAATGAGAAACGGAAATGTACGAATTTCTGGAATCTCTTTAGATTGCACCAAGGAGATTATGGTAAGATAGAAGATTATGAATCGCTGGCACAGAAATTGCAGGACGACGAAATAAAACACCAAATGACAACTGCTAATCGGATATTTTATTTGGCTGTGCCACCGATTGTGTTTGATCCTGTAACATTAAATACTAGTCGAAAATTACTCTCGGTCACCGGATCGAATCGCATTATTGTGGAGAAGCCGTTTGCACGGAATGAAACTACTTATCGTATATTTCAAACACAACTGTGTCAGACCTTTAAGGAGAAACAAATCTATCTTATTGATCATTACTTGGGCAAAGATAGTATAATGAATTTGCTGACATTGCGTTTTGCAAATACAATCTTTAGCAATACGTGGAACAATGAGAATATAGAATGCGTGATGATCACTTGTAAGACTAAGACAGGTGTGGGTCGGCGAGCTCCATATTTTGATAGTCATGGCATTATTCGCGATGTCATGCAGAACCACATAATGCAGATACTATCATTTGTGGCTATGGAACAACCACAAAGTTATGACGTTGAGCATATACGTGATGAAAAACTGAATTTGTTGCGTAATGTGACCACTGTGGATTTGAGCGACGTTGTCTTGGGCCAGTATGTGGACAATATGACTGATTCGGACGTTTGCATGAAAAGCTATACTGAGGAGAAGGACATAGATCCGCAATCACTGACTCCTACTTTTGCTTTGGTTGTAGTGCATATTCAAAACAAACGGTGGAGAGGGGTACCATTTATTTTGCGTTGTGGCATGGCAATGAATGAGTGTAAATCGGAAGTCCGGATACAATATAAAAAAATTCCATGCAATCTTTATGGTGGTAAAGATTGGTCCAATGAGTTAATCTTATGTATTCATCCTACACAGGAAATATTTTTACGCATGATGATTAAGACACCTACCGAAAAAATGCAGGATATAGATGTGCATCAGAAGCGTTTGGCTTTAAAAGATTTCAAGGCTATAAGATGTGAGAAATTCACACGTTTACTACTAGATGTCTTTGCTGGCACACAGTTGATGTTTATGCGTTCGGATGAGGTGTGTGAGTCGTGGCGTATATTTTCGCCTGTGTTATCAAGGATAGATATTGAACACATTGTGCCATTGCCATATCCTTATGGCTCACGTGGTCCACGTGCGGCAATTAAAAAGGCTGAATCATATGGATTTAAATTCATTAGTAAAGAAGGTCCGTAATGTAATTAGTAAATTTGGTTTCATCGATCTTGTCACACAAAACTACTATGTAACTTCCTGACATGTGTAATCTGCTCGTAATAAATTATCACTTTCGGCTTAATGTTGTTGTTTTATACATAGGGTCTTCACTTAAACGTATAAAGAATACCATTTCATACAGAATTGCGTGAACGCCCTGTTTTCAATATCATTTCATATAAATTCACCAAGTTGTCAGCCCACACTATACACGGCTTATAGCCATTCATTCATAGTGAGTAAAAAGTTGAGAGTTCTGGTTTTGCATCCAAACTGTGTTCTGGTGGGTTCTGAACAGCTTTTCTGTGTTCTGGCTGCTACAACAACAACAAAATTCCTTCATTTTCCCTGTTGTTGTTGTCGTCAGAATACAGAATTCTGGTTACCAACGTACGCGAAATGACCATATAGCTACTCAATTGTCGATTAATAGCTTTTCTACAATGAGTAAAGTTGGGTTCTGAGAAAACATGCAGAACTCTGTGTTCTGACGACAACAACAACAGGGACGATGACCAAATTGAGGACTTGTTGTAGCTGTCAGAACTCTGGGTTCTGGTTGTGTTCTCGATGAACCCAACTTGAACCCACTTTTAAGGCTGGTCACTCTACAGCAGTACTGCCAAATTTTTGACATTTTTGGTCATGTGCTTCATTGAACAGCTGATGATACCACCATAATACTTTAAAGTAAAATTCAAATTGTTAATTTATTTGTTAAAGTTACACGTGTTGTAGAATGTGCAAATTCGATGTCTAAAAGTTGTCGCATACTGCAGCATACTTTCTCGAATCCTTAGAAGTCTTTAAGATATCCAAAGCATCATTCTGACTGAGGCCCTAGTACACTTCAGAAAGACCTTATTTATGTGGCCGAAGAGAGTCTCGTGTCATTGTAGCTCTATCAACAGGACTTTTAAACAGATCAATAAAGATTTTTATTTAGAAAATTGACTTACTTGTAATTAACTATAATATAACAACACGGAAATGGGCACCAAGATGTAAAGCGAAAGTTGAATTTTTTAGTTCATGGCTTTCCTTATTTAAATATACATATATAGAGCACCTGCACCAGTTGTCCTAAAAGAAATAAACCAAACATTCCATGACTATCACATTATGTTTTCTTCTAAAATTTTGATGTGTTTGACAAAAACTACTGGATTGAGTTTAAAATATGTATATCTCTAACCTTTATATGTAAAATTCATCAATTCCGACCTTTCCGGTGGATTTTTCAAACATTTCTTTTACACAAACATTACAAATTCCTGACAATTTCGAACAAAGAAATAATCAGCCATATCGGTCGAGCCGTTCTTAAGTTATGGGATTTCGAACATGATGCATTTCATTGTTATATACACGTTTTTATAAATAAGCTGTGCCCACGACTTCGTACGCATGGTATTCGAAATATGTTTGTAATAGCGTGTACTTTGTTAACTTTTTTCCTAATTATGAGATGTTTAATGTTGGCGCGGAGCAAAAGAGTAAAGCATTCGAAAATTAGTAAAAAAGTCGGCAATAGAATAAAAAATATGAATATCTTTTGATTTAGTAGGTCGATTGCGATAAAACAAACGCTAAATGTTACACGAAGCTTGCTACAATACACCAGTCAAAACCGCATTTGAATAGGTTAAGCCATTTCTGAGATTAGTGTGCATAGACAGAAAAATAATTACGATCTTTTATTATTTCTAAACTACTGTATAGTAAATAATGATATAAAATGTTATCTTACTTGTTGGTTGCATAGAACTTTGATTTAATAATCAGTCCAATAAACAGGAAACTGTATTTTAAACACGGCATATGTGATATGTGATTTGGTTCTATATCCTAAGCATTCAAGAGAAAATTCAATATTGTAATGCATACTGCTCAAGATGAACTCTTCCATTAGGGAAGGAATTATCTTGTCCTTTTTTGTATTACATTAGCTTTTCTGGAAATCAAATTTTCTTCTATGCTCAATCCTGACAACCTTCCCCTTATATTTACATTCCTTTAGGTGCCGAAGAGAATAATTGCTAAAATATTGTAATTATATAAAAACTTTTCTTTTTCCCAAATTTTAGTTATGAAGTAAACTATGAAATATTTGTTTGGTAGCTTAATCATAAATTGTTCTTCTGAATAAATTATGGAGAACGTTTTTAAAGTCTAAATTTTAATAATTGGTCAAAATTGAGCATGTAAAACTAAACCATACATCAAGTGACTTAAACCACAGATCGGCCAAATTCTTCTTATTACACAATGTTCTCTACTGATAAAAATAATGGAACTGGGTATTCGGTTGTCATATTTGGTGCCTCCGGTAACTTGGCAACTCGTGTTATCTTTCCACATTTTTGGGAACTCTATCGCACAAATAAGTTGCCACAAGGTACAAGATTTTATGGATTTACACGAAAAAAACTCCATCCGATATTTTATAAAGTGAAAGTTATGTTAGGTATTGACTGGGATAAGGAAAATGAGAGACC
Organism: Amiota communis; assembly: GCA_037043315.1. Taxonomy (NCBI): domain Eukaryota; kingdom Metazoa; phylum Arthropoda; class Insecta; order Diptera; family Drosophilidae; genus Amiota; species Amiota communis. Next base: position 1,265,787 of record JBAMAV010000393.1, read on the forward strand.
CAAATGTAGAAAATTCTGGGATCTCTTTAGTTTGCACTATGGGGACTATAGTAAGATCGAAGATTATATATCGATGGCACATAAAATGCGTGATGACGACAAAGAACAGAACTTGACGACTGCAAATCGGATATTCTATTTGGCTGCACCACTGATTGTGTTGGAACCTATAACACTAAATACTAGTAAAAAGTTATTCTCGGTAACCGGATGGAATCGCATTATTGTGGAGAAGCCTTTTGCACGGAATGAAATTACCTATCGCTCATTTCAAAGTCAACTTTGTCAGACCTTTATGGAGGAGCAAATCTATCTAATAGATCGCCTCTTGGGCAAAGATAGCATAATGAATTTGCTGGCTATGCGTTTTACCAATATTATCTTTAAAAATACATGGAACGCTCAAAATATAGAATCCGTAATGATCACTTGTAAGACTACGTCTGGTGTGGGTCAGCAAGCTCAATATTTCGACAGCCATGGTATTATTCGCGATGTCATGCAGAACCATTTGATGCAGATACTAGCATTTGTGGCTATGGAACAACCATATAGTTTTGAAATTGAGCATATACGTGATGAAAAAGTAAATGTGCTGCGAAGTGTGGCCGTTGCCGATATGGGCGATGTTGTCCTGGGCCAATATGTAAACAATATGACTGATACTGACGTTTGCATGAACAGCTATACTGAAGAGAAGGACGTAAATCCGCAATCACTGACACCTACTTTTGCTTTGGTTGTAGTGCATATTGAAAACAAACGGTGGAGTGGGGTACCATTTATTTTGCGTTGTGGCATGGCAATGAATGAATGTAAATCAGAAGTACGGATACAATATAAAAAACTTCCATGTGATCTTTATGGTGGCAGAGATTGGGGCAACGAATTGATCATATGCATTCATCCTCAGCAGGATATATTTTTTCGAATGATGGCTAACACCCCTAGCGATAGACTGGAGGATATAGGTGTGCAAGAGAAGCGTTTGAGTGACAAGGCTTTGCGGCATTGTATAAGACCCGAGAACTACAATCGTTTGTTGCTAGATGTTTTTGCAGGTAACCAGCTGATGTATATGCATTCGGAAGAGCTTTATGAGTCATGGCGTGTACTTTCGCCTGTGTTATCAAAGATCGATATTGAGCGCATTGTACCATTGCCCTATCCTTGTGGAACACGTGGTCCACGTGTGGCATACGAAAAGGCGGAATCATATGGATTTAAATTCTTTCTAGATAGTCCCGTATTTTAATTAGAAAATTTTGTTTAATCGATCTTGTCACACAAAACTATGTAGCTTCCTGACATGTGTAATCTGCTCGTAATAAATTATCATTTTCGAATTAATGTTTTTGTTTCACTTTTGTTACACTTACACTTATTCTTAGTTTTTGTTATGCTTGTTTATCAAAAACAATCTTCACCTGAGTAGTGGAATTGAAATATAAATATAAACAAGAAAGTTTTTTAATTAACTAAAAGCTATTCAGGATAGATTAGAATTTCTCCGCACCCTCTCTTTATATTTCTCTGTGTACTTTTTTAAACTGCAATATTTTGCGATGATATCTGTAACGCATAGAAGGGTGCAGAGGAATGTCTATAAAGTATACTATATGAAATGCTAGAAAAATCTATAGGAATTAGTCCATCCGTCTGTGATTATGCTTTGTGCTTTGATAAAGACACTAAAGACATTAATGGTGCATCATAACTCTGATTACTAAAAGGGGAAAAGTTCCCAAACAAAAGCCACTTTTAATTTATATAAAAAGTAAGTGTAAGATAAGTTAAGATGAAAAAATCATATCCAAGAATTGGATTGATCAAAGAAATTTTGGATATTTTTGATTATTTTTGCATTTCTTAAGGTATTCAACATAAGATATTTAAAATAAAATTTGCAAACATTTTTGAAAGAAAAGTATGTAAGCATCGCCGAATCAAAGTTAGTGACTCTGTCTTGTTGTTTTATATTTTCAATGTTTTATCTTCATTGGTTTTGTTTGCCCTTCTTAGTGGTGCCTTAACTGCGAACTTATTAATACTGGTTTCTTGCTTAAATATTTGCTTCTTTCCTTTTTCAACACCACAAACATATTCAAGTTTGGTTTATTGCAATATTTTGCTTTCGTCCCATAATCCCCTTTTAAAAGTAACACGGATGATTTAGCCCATGACTTTACATTGACTTGATTGGCGTTTTCTGGACCATAGATTGACCTCGCAGGGGTTACCATAGTAACACATAATGACTCGTTCTCTCTACGTCCCTTGTTATAAAAAGATTGCTTTTTATAAAGGAGAAGTGAAAGAACATCAACATCAAGACTATGGTAAGACTAAGGTGCATGCAATGCTGTATGATTTACTTCAAAGAGTTTTCCCTCATCGATTTTATTCGTAGTAGTTGTTTTTGTTATCGTTTCCCTCGATCTCTTTGAGAATAACTTTTCAATAAGAACAAAGTTACAGTAAACTAAATATTTATTTAACTTTTCAACTTAAGACTTGATTTCGTTGGCAACCAAGAAATGACTTTTTATAAAGTTTCCATGTACACAAACATATAACTACTAAAATACTTTATTTCTTGTTGTTTATTTTAAACTTTGTGACAAAATCACTTGATTAAGTCATCTCATCACCACAAACTGATGAATGAATTAGTTCTTAGACATTTCTATCTTAATCAAGAATTGGGGAATTCTTTTTAAATTTAAAAGTTTAATAGTAGTAGGAAATCGATTTCTATCTTATGTTATTCTAACGAGATTTCATATTAAACCATTTCATCCAGGCAAAAAAAAGATATAAATTTCTCTTCTCTTATGTAGAATACTAAGGTATAAAGCAATGCAATTAACAATAATTATAATAATTAGAAGAGCGTGTTGCTGCTGCACTCATGATTATGTTCTTTACATTTCTGTTTGCTTTGCTCAAACAAAAGAAAAGAAAGACTGCTGGTTCCAATGGCATTTAATTTCTTTTTGTTTCATTAAAAATGTTTTAAAATAAATTGCAGGTTTTAAATTTAACAAGCTACGCTTTTCAAGCACTTTTAAGTGACGTTTATATTGTACTATGTGTGAAAGTTGAAAGTCCTGCTAGTATCCTGAGGTTTTTCTGTGTTTGGGTGTGAGTGGTGTTAGTGCCTGAGAATGCTGTTGGAGTGCTCATATGCTTGCTGGCTTCCTCATCTTTGTGCCTTTATTTTTTTAGAGCTATTAAATTTAATAGATACACGCCTCGCCATCTTTAGTTTCATCGCTATCCTCATCATCCTCATCACCACTGGTGTTGGTTTTATTGTAGCAACAAGCTGTTGTTGTTCGGGCTACTTGCTTCATGTTACTTCCTTGCTTGCTTATCCTGGCGCGTTCTTTCATCGAATGAAAAAAATAAAAGAAAAAAATGAAGTTCTCCTCTGCATAAGGACCTTTTTCAACACTTTTTGCATGGTTCTCGTTGTTGTTTCTGTTGATGGTGTTGCTGTTATATTTTTTTCCTGTATTGGCACTCAAAACAGAAGCCTGTTTTGTATGCCGCTTACCCTGTAAGCAGCTTTGCCCCTTAGGGTTTCCCTTAGCAACCAACGCATACTCATGTGTTTGCCTCGTCTCTTATTTCTCGGGAAAAACTCAAAATATGTAGTGATGTTGTTGTTGATATTGGGTTCGGTGTGCGGTTGCGTGTCACGGCATGTGGTATATACTGTGTGTTCTGGCTGTTTGTTTGATCATTGAGAAACGCAGATTCCGTGCCACTTCACAAAAGGTTATTCCTTCGTTTTTTGTACCTTTTTTTTTTTTGTTTTTTTTGTAAAACCAAACAGTTTTAAAAAACATTAAAAACAATATGGTTGTTGGTTGTGGCATTGAATTTATTTGCAACATTTAACAACAAAATAAAAGTGTGATACTGGAGTGTGGATTTTTATTATTTAGAGAAATGTAATAGTATGTACAATAATATAAAAAGTTAATTCTGTGGAAACGCACAACAAGATTTCATTTTAATTTTGCATATTTCAAAGTCAAGTCCCTTTTAGTTGCTACTATTCTGTTCCTGATATTTTTGTCTTCATTGTTGTTGCTGTTGATTATTTGTTTACAACAAGGATTTGCTGCTGTTGCTGACATAATCTCAGTTTTTGCTTACAGTTTACAAGAATCGCATATTAAAAGTTCGTGTCGTTGTTTGCTCTATGCAAGGAAGGATGATAAAGCAAAAAACAAGAACACAAACATAAAAATCAACAAAACAAAAAAACAAGTGTAAAGCATTTTCTATTTTACTATCGCTCTTTCCGCTTGTCCACTTCTAATAGTCGAAAAGTGTACTTTTCATTGTATCCACAACAGTATAGAACAGCAAAACAAGATATATTCACTTGGTTTTCACCGAATATTCAATACCTTCATTGCATTAACAGAAACTTAAGCAAAAGAAAATTCGGAAAACCCAAAAGGAACAGCCGAAAAATCGGTAAATCCAGAACAAGGTGTGCAAGTGAGATGGCATATCTTGATTTTTAATATCATATTTAATCGAAAAAAGCTCGATCGTCGGTACCAGGTGTAGAAGTTTAAAATGTCGTAAAAGATTGTTTATTCAAACTATTGGCCCTCGCTTTCTACACATTTTGCCCATCTTTCTGGAAATTTATGGATGCCATTTCAAAAGAAAGTTTCTTCCTTCATCGAAATCCATTCACCAAGCCAATCTTCCACTTCATCGAATGTTGTGAAATGCTTCTCAGTTAGTGCGTGTCCCATCGATGAAAACAAATGGAAATCTGAAGGAGTCAATTCCTGGTATTAACTGTTTGACCAGACCTGAGAAGCTCATAGTACATAGCACCCTTCTGATCCCACCAAACACACACAGCTTTGTTCTCGAAACAATCATGTCTTGCATTCGATGTTGATGATTGTCCTAGCGTTACCCATGATATTTTGCGTTTGGGATTCTTAAAATCAATCCACTTTCCATCGCCAGTCACGACCCGATGCAAAAATCCCTTTCTTTCGTGGTGTCGAAGCAGCATTTTGCACAAAGTTTTTATTTTCCATCTGTCGTTCGATCAGTTCATGTGGAACCCCTTAACCAACCTTTCCTATCTTTCCCATGAATCTCAGGCGATCGAAAACGGCTCTCAATTACTCTGCCATAATTTTTTATGTCTCTGTATTTTCTGCATCCAATAATCCTTGCAATTAGACATTTGCAAACTTTTTGGTCGATTTTGGAGTTCTTTGGCATTCACATTGAAATAACCACTTTTGAATCGTTGAAACCAGACCTCATAAGTCTTGACAGTTGGAAAAAGCCCACCGTAAGTTTCCGCAAGAATTCAATGCATTTTCTATGATTTTTTCTTTTGATTGAGCAAAATAATTAGCACGTGCCGAAAATGCTCTTTGTAGCCTGCCATGTCGATATGTTTGCCACCGGGAAGAAGAAGGTTATTAACCTGTAAACAAACAAATATCGCTTTTTTAGCAGGTGAACATACCTACAAAATAACACTTTGGGTTTGATATAAAAATGAATTAGCTTTGTGCGCCATCTTTTGGAAGAAAAACGACATTTTAAACTTCACCTACACCTGGTATACAGTTTGGGTTCAAATGATTAAAGAAAATCAACATACATTTACACAATTTTAATATACCTTTTAATTAAAGCTCTCTATACCCTAATAGGGTATAGGAAAAGGGTGACAAGAGTAATATTTTTTGCTTGTGCAACCGTAAAGTGAAATTAAACTGGCTACTGTTGAAAACTCACAACAACATCCACATCCCGCTACTCAACCTAAATAGTTGTATCTATGTACTATGTTGAACACATTCCTACATACATACATACATTTATATCTCTACTACCTGTCACCTACGTTTCGTATTTTTTTTTTCAGTTGCTTTATACGGATACACGGTACCATGCAACAGTCATGACACAACAACTTTACCACAAATTGGTGGCGCTGTAAGTGGTGAGCATTTGAAATTGCTTAATTTAAAACTGAGCTAAAAGAGCAGAACAATTTGAACACAAGACGAGGAAAGATGAGATAGAAATGAGACAAAAAAAAGTAAAGAAAGTAAAACAAAATAAAAATTGGTTAAAAGTGAAATAAGTAAAACCGACAAAGTTGTAATCAAAAAGGGAAATCGCATTTGGCAGATTTTCTCTGCTCTATTTTTTACTATCTTTCTCCTCTAGAATGTGTCCATAGCAGTCTTTAGTTGTATGGTTGTATTTGTTATCCTTAAATTACATGAGCATGACTAACTTTTCGTTGTATTTCATCCAGTTAACTATTTGTAGTGTAGTAAGTCATCTTCATCTGCTGCTATTAATGAAATCCCAGATTGAGGGTTTTAATAGAGATTGAGGGATTTAATGAAGATACTCCATTATTTTTAAAGGGTTTTTCTCTTAAATAAATTGAGATCAACATGCTTTTTATAATTTTTGTAGAGCGATACTTAAAGAATACGAGTATAAATGATATAGAAACTATTTACTTTTGTATGGGTATTTTAGTTGTAAGTTTGTGTTGTAGTGTATTCTATAATATTATGAAAATAAAATAAGAATAAATACCATTTATTATACAATTTAAAAATTAAACGTTTAGTCGGGAACTTTTTATTATAAGTATTCATACGAAAACAAGAAAATACTTGACCTCTTTTGCATAATCAAGCAAAAATTGATGGAATAGATTTCTTTTTTTGTTAAATTTTTTATATCAGGCAGCATTTTTCATTAAATATTGTCTATTATGTTTAATTTATGTACGAGAATGTAGCTATTTCATAAAAACATTTTGCCAATCTCTGGTATTTTACAAATCATGGTAATCCCCAGCATTTCTTGACAATGTCTTTCCCCATAACTCGAATTTTCTATAACTCAAACCAAATCAAGTTGCAATAGTGTGTTTTAGCGGAGAACACTAGTTTGTGGTACCGTTTATTTCTGCTCTTGCATTTGTTTGTTGTTGTTATAAAGAAAATAATTCGAACAGAAACAAACTCAAATCCATACCAAGGATAATTTAATTTCTATGGACATATGAAGCCGCTACTTACACTTAAAAGATGTCAGTTAAATCAAACGGGAAATCAACATCGCAAGTAGATAATGTTGTGGCTCTTTTACATAATTATCCTGTTATTGTTACCATCTTGAGTTCGCTAAGCTTGACTATTGTATTGCAATATACTATACAATTTTTCTTCCATAACTTAAAGTTCTTTAACTCGAATATACCATAGACGTCAAGTGTAAAAGAATTGGGAATGTGATTAAAAAAACATAAGTATTTGCTTTATTTTCTACTTGGGACAATGAAGATAACAGCTTTAATTTTTATACTCTTCACGGGATTGAATAGTATTATAAGTTTGTCATAAAATTTATAACACACAGAAGGAGACATCGCAGACCACATAATTGGACACTCGTCTCATCGAGTTGATTTAGCCATGCCCGTCTGTCCGTCTGTATTCAAAATTTATTTTTTTGAATTATCGATTTTAACCAATAAAATTGTTTTATATCTGGGTTGGCACCTAAGAAATTGGACGTGAATCTGACATTGAAGCTACGTAAATTATATCATGTAATTTATCTAAAAAAAATCATGTAAATTACACGAATTGTGGAATTAGAATTTTTTTTTTAATTTTATTTTAATTATTTGGTTTCTGTATGCAAAATGCTGAAAAATGATGAAAAATAAATAAATGGTGTGTTATGACACCATCGGTTTTGCTTTCATTAGTAGGAATTGCATTGGAAGATAGGTAAGTGAAGTTATTTACTTCACGTTTCTTTGATGTCGGAATTTATAAATAATCCTTCGCAAACCAAGCCCAAATAGTGCCCAAATTGTTGATGATTGACTAATATTGAATAACTGCGTGTACTCTTTAATGTTTATATTTATTATAGTATAAAAAAAATGGAATTTTACCAACCTGGCTCCTAATACAATTTACAAAGTACAAACAAAAGTCTCTGATTATTATAGGTAGTTACTTATCTTGGCTTAATACCTATGACAATAATCGTGTATGAAAAATATTTATCTTAGCTATTTCAAATCGTAGCAGCTACTCAGATTTTTTCGATTATGTTGTCTTTCATATAGACAACCATTTCAAAATATAACATAGGACATCAAAGCTAAGGCAGATTCTGAAAAAGATGAAAAATTTATTATAGTAATGAATTTTAAGAACACACTATTCAAATATGTGATGTTCAAAACTCACTGGTATGATTTATTGAAAACATTTAGTAGTTTTAATAAATAATTTATGAAAAGAATTTTTAACAAATCTATAAAAATTGCAAAGCAATGTGGCCTAGTATTAGGGATTAACTTTATTTTTACGTTAGAACTTGTTATAATTTGATATAAGTTTTGCTCAGAATTACATTGAAACCACCACCTTAAAATTTAAGTGCTATTTGGAGATGAATTGTCCTTCGTACTTTAATCAATGTCTGGTATTTTAGAATATGGCTTAAGAAATAGTGTAAGTTCTGTTAAACAAAAAAGTAAAGATTTGACACAATGCTATTGTTTAAGTTATAGTATATTAGAGACACATACTCATACATGTAGGTATATGACCTTTTAGATGTGGTAAACTTATTGAAAAAGAACATTAAGCAATATTAGATTTTTATGTACAATTTCATTATTTGATATTTTATATTAAAAATTAAAAATGCAATATTCTATTTATTATTTCAATTTCCCAAGTGAAAACTATTCTTGGATAAGTCAAAAATGCATAAGAAGAACTTTACTACAATTGCAAATATTTGGTTAGTTTTTGTTTTAATAATATGAAAAATATTCATTTACTTTACTGTATTCTCTTTCCAGCAATTTTTGCCAGCCTCGATTCTTTCTATTGGATGATATTTTGAATAAAGTCAAGTGAGTATCTTTCATTTCAATTCCTTTTTTTCAATGACATAAAAAGCGAACAAAGAAAAGAAAAAGTTTAGTTTTCTTCTTTACAATTAAAATCCTTTGAATTATAAACAAGTTTAAGCATAAAATGTTTATATAATAAAAAGGTTTTATGGGTGCAAGTTTAAATATTTCATTACATCATAAGTTGAGTGAATGGCTGAGTGAGTGAGTCAAAGAGTCTGAGCGACACAAACAAATTATCTTTCGTTGAACTTGCGGCGCTAAAGTAAATTATTTAAGGAAATACCTTCATTTACTACTGCTTGATGCAGGATTGTGACTACTATAACGTATGCATAGTTATTTTTCATATACATATAACACTCAACAACAAACAACAACTTCTCGTTTGTCATCATCAACTGGAAATGTCAAAGAAATGTGTTTTATGGCGCAGAAAAATAGCATTCTTAAGAAGTTCGTATTTTCGTACTCAGTGAGTGAGTTCTTGCCACAATAGATTGCATGCATGCATTCAGACATATGTATGTACCATACTATTCGTATAAGTAACTCGATTGTGTGAGTTTTGCATGCTAAGCGAATGTACTTATATGTGCGTATCTGCAAATGCAACTTGGCATAACAAAGTATAGCATTAAGCAAAACTGCTGCGTTTGCAGATAAACACAGATACACAGATTATAATAACGAATACGAGTATAATACTTGCACTCTGTATGATGCTTATGTTATTTTATTTTTTGTATCTACAAGCATTTCATTTGCATATAAAAGGATCTGTCTAAGTAGCATGTGTAAGAGAAGAATCTGCCAGTTGACTTGTACTTGGACTGTTACACCAATTAGCCAAATTGATGATATTCTTGTTGTCTTGTTATCTAGAAACATGTTTTAAAACTAATTAGTAAATATTAGTTTTGGTTTTTGGCAATAGAAATACCATGTTAGACCACAAACAATGGCCACTTGTTACCATTCCATGCCATGTCTTCTAACTCATAGCAACAGTTAACAGCAACAACAAAAATAAACTAACCATCAAACAATATAAATAGTTTGCAAAAGGTAAAGTTTGAGCATTACAACACCTATAAGTGTTGTAAAACTTCCGCCTTAAGGCACAAAGGATACATGAAGGGCAAAGTTAGATTTGCTAAAGGCAAAAGCAACTCATTTCCTCATTTAGTACGCCTGTCTGTCGCCACCATATTTATAATTGTGTGAGTGTATGTTGACAAAATTTGATTGCAACTTTTGCAATGTCCTTCCGGTGCTTAAAATACGAACACAGAAATACCGCAAAGCAAAAGCCGCACAACATAACTAAAGCAACTTTACGAAAACACCAACACAAACAGTACAATAATACCATAACACTCAGTACCATGAGTTAGGAGTTAGTTGTTGTTTAGAACGGCAGCGTTTAAAATTAAATCACAAATGGACACACGCACCCACAAATACTGGGGATACACATAATATAAGACCTCATTTCCTAACATTGACCTCATCGGTCACTTGCACCCAACAACTCTTGGCGGAAGTTGCACAAACACTTAAAGATAGAGATACTCGCACATGGTGTTATAGCTTGTTAGTGAACGCCATCATTTGCAGCCCAGAACAGAACAGAACAGCATAGAACAGACAATGACGACGCTGTCGACCTTCATTTATGAAGGCCAAATAACTAAGTCTAGCAAACCACAAGCCACATGCAATGAAGCAACAAAAGAATGTAGGAATGTAAGTAGTAAGATGATATAGGTTAGTAGTAAGTAATACTCTACATTGTAGTTGGAAGTGGTATACATTTTTTGCCATTCCATCAATGCAACCTCTTAAGTATCATCATTGACTTCGTTGTCTGGCACTTATTTTCATTCTTCAGATTCTTACTATTGTATTGTTGTTTTTTTGCACAATTTTGCATTTCAATGGAGTTTTATGATAATATTTAATAAGTTTTATAAAGTCTTCAATATCATCATCTCTTTGAATCCTCATTGTTATTCAATCATATAATGTTTAAGAATACAGTTGTATTTACTGAATAAACACTATTCGTCAACTCTTTGGGGTGCTTATTAAAACTTTGTAGTCTACCACGTATTAGATGTCTGTCCAAGCTTGGGGAGAGCTAGGGCTTAGTTTATAATTTCTTTCTTTATTACACATGTTCTATCGTATAACGATATTCTGAGTATTTTGATTTGTCTATTATTACGTTTGTTTTATTTTAATTTTCAACTCTAAACGTCAAATTCAGTGGATGCCTTCGGATGTGCTGGCTGTTGTCAAGCAAGTTAACTGCAAGGGGATTTTCGTGGCTTTCCAGCCATGAGATGTTTTTGTTACTGATTCTTACGTTCTCCTCATGGATCGTAGGTGTCTGTAGATCTCTGTGCAAAACTGAGTTTCTCACGTACCAAGGTGCTCCAACAAGTCTACGCAGTAGTTTGACTAAAACCTTTGAAGATTCTCAATGATTGTGTGGGAGGCAGTTCCCCAGAGCTGTATTCCATAAGTCCACACCAAAATGCTTACATCACTTGAAATAAGTAGGTCAGCAGTGAAGAGCTTGTAGAAAGGATAGGTGCCTGGGGTACTCCAGCTTGGATGACCTTAATGTCTGGTTCTTTGTTATCGTATCTTATGTAAAAAGTTCTTCTGTGAAGGAATGACTTTAATTCCAAGTAGAAAGGTGCCGGTAACAATTATTTGAATTTGAAAAAGATTCCGGGGTGCCATACTCTGTCAAACGCTTGTCGTGCATCCAAAACGGAGGCTGAACAGTACTTTGGCTTTTCTTAAGTGTTGAGTATTTGTTGAACAATGCGTTTACACTGCTCTGGGATCCCGTGGGATCTTTTGAACCCAAATTGGTGATTTGGAATCTTACGCCTTTCGTCCAGCAGTGGCAATAGTCGGGGCAAGAATATTCTTTCGAATATTTTGAAGGCAGCAAGTTCATTGGACGGTAGGACACAATTTGTGTACGGGTTTCCCAGGTTTAGCGATCATGATAATCTCAGCACACTTCCACTGAGAGGGGAAATGGTTGAACATCAGTATACCAATGTATGTATATCGCTGTAAGGTGCAGTAGAGCAAGTCCAAGTTATGCATATATTGTCTACAATATGTATATTTTAAGAAATTCATGAGTTTTTCATATAAAGACTTATTACTTCTTAAATGTTAATATATGTAGTTGATATATCAAATATTTGTTTGATCTATCCAATATTTCATTTATATCATGATTACATATTTCGCGAAAGCTGGTTTTAATACTAGTATATGATTCCAATTGTAGGCTTTGATAAAATGAAATAATAATCATGATTTTGCAGTAATTTTCCTCTTACAGTAATTCAGTTGTAGTAATAATAATAATAAGTTATCTATATGTGGCAAAAATTATGTGCTATGTACCAAATTAAAATGTATAAAAGTTCTTATTATAATGAAAATAATTTTGTAGAGCTTAACATTCTTATTTCTTATTATGTATGAGCAAAAAATATATTATTCAGATAAGCTTTTAACGCCTTATTAAATTAGTATAGCAACATTTGCATTTCGCTACTTATTAAAGAACACCAGAACTACCAGCAACAAAATATCAAATGTGCTACTCGTATGTAAGTAGATGTTTAGATACATAGATACTCATACTATACGAGTACATATTCACTCACATACACTTGGCTAATCATAATTTGAGTGCAGTTTATTTTCGCATGTGCGCGTCCTGTGCGCTTAATTAGCAGATTTTTTGCTTTTGCTTTTTATTTATTTTTATTTTTGTTCTTTGCCCAAGTTAAGCTGATTTGCATGCATTTATTCAGTAGCGTAATGCTATGCTACACTACCATGTAACATAACTCAGCTCAGCTCAGCTCAGCGCAACCAACGCAACGCAGCGTATGATACAGATTATGTCTTATATAATAAAGCTTTTTTGCTTTCTTTTATGTTATTGTTGTTGTTGTTGTTGTTGGTTTTGATGTTTTTGTCCTTGCACGCAAAGGTCATTAAATATGATTTGTATAGGAGTTAAATGCGTATATCTTTTATATTTTTTCTTATGTCTATGTATGCTTGTGAGTATCTGTGCTGTGCGTATGTCTGTGTTAAAGTACAGGCCCTATATTAGTTGACTGACATTAAATCGCTGTTTTTTAATAGTCATGTTCATCATTCATCATCATGCTACGATATATTCGGATGTTCTGATGTTCTTTTCATTCTCAAAATTAATGAATAAAATAAATTAACATTTTTTCATCATAAATTTTTTTTACACATAAAAGAAATGGCAATTTCACTATATTTATCTATTATTGAAACCAAAAGTTATATACATGTATACTTATATTAAGTTATATACTTGTATAATATAAAAAGATATAGATATTCATATCTGCATGTCTGTTTCGTGTATTGAATACAAGTTTTCACTCACAATACTTTTTCGTATTTGATATATATTTCCCTACATTGGGTATTATTACTTTAGTTTGATGATTGTAACGCATAGAAATTTTGCATCAGAGATTTCACAGAGACTATAATGTCATGAACAGCATTGTAAAGGGAATCACTGTGATCATGTTACTTTGTTAGTCCCACTCAATGATTCAGTATTCGTCTGTTAATATTGAAAGTTTTAACTCTTTGCCTCATTATATAATATCCGTAGACTGTTATGACTGTTATTTCTTTCAGAAGCCAGGAGAAATGAACATACATATGTCGTAATAATAATTTTCTATAAGAAGATGATTAGTTAGAAGTTGACTTCGATTTAATATCATAAAGTGAAGAAGAACAAAGTCAAAACAAGCCTATAATTAAAAATATTAAGTCATGAATTATCTGTAAAATGCAGAAGAAATAACTTCCTTTAGTCCTCAAATATTAAAGAAAAACGTTTCGGTCTCAATTCATTTTACCCGATTGCCAAAGAATGCACCGTCTGGGTCCCGCCTGCTACTAAACTTAATGCTAATATTTAACTTACGCTTTCAACTCAGATCTATTTTCACTGGAAACTAAAAATTCGAAAGTCAGTTTTTGTGCAAGATTCAACTTAAAATCCTCTTTATTGTATTTCTTACCTTTTCCCAACATTAGTGCAAAGTTACTACATTGTTTATAGGTAATGAGATGGTGAATAAGTTTGCTAGAAAGGGATCAAGCTGCCAGCTTCTCTTGCGTTTATTAACATTCGCAGACCTCTATAAGACATCCTTTAAGATCTGAAAGCGAAAACCAGGGAGCAAGCAGGGCATGCAGTGGGCAAATGAGCCAGGCTGAATTGTCGCTGGGAAACTTAGCCTTGCTAGGAACCGAAACAGACTTCCTGCTTCTGCACTTTCACAAGAATAGGATACAAATGATGACGGGAATTCTAACGGATCACTGCGTAGTTGGGTGAATGGCCCAAAAGATGCATGCACCTCCATAAGACTGCTGTGCTCCTCTTGAAAGATGAATCCGTCTTCTTTGGAAACCTTTCATCAAGAATTTGGGTAGTTTGTTAAAAATTGTCACTTGAGTCCTGGCGTTTGCCGTTGTTTCTTTGGGTTTGTGCCAGAGGCCTTTCAGTCAATTACTCTGAGCTCTTACTCTCTTTTTTTTAAGTTCTGTCAACGTAAAGGGCCGTAAGGCTTGAGCCACGAATTGAGTGCTTAGCGAATGCTTGAACTAGTGTTTTTGTTCGAGCGGTCTGCATAACCTTACCATATTTATTGCCACCCATAATTAATATAATTTGTTTTCAAAGTCATCTTATGTGTGAAGTGTATTAAAGTTTTGGTGAGACCAAAGTTAGATTTTATCCAGTTTTTCTCTTGTGTCAGTAGTTTTTTTTTCCACATTTATCCATCCACATATTTCATGGCGCCACCTACTTTTAAGCACAGTTATTCATCACACTACACTTAAATATAACCAACATGACTGTGGTAATAGTGTTAGTTAACGCAACAATATAGGCGCCATTTTGACGCTAATCCAAAATATTTGAAATATTTTTGAGGCTAAAAAGGAAAAGTTTTGTCAGGCGCCGCCGACTAAACTAAAGTTGTGCGTTAGTTTGGTTTAGAAGGCGTGTTAAATAAGTTTCTGTTTTCAGATAGTTTTTCCATTATAAGTATATACATACATATTTTCCTTTTGTTTTGTTTTGTTGCATTTGATATTTCTTAAATAAATAATATATTGGCTTAAATGGAAACAATTGTATCTCTTTGTTATTCCTTTCCTTTTCTTTAATTTTTTTTTGTTGCTTTGTCAATTTCATTTTTATACGCTTATAAGTTACTTAAACTTTTATTTATTTTCTCTTTTCTCTTTTTTTTTTTTTTGTATTTCCTTTACTCTTTATCTGTTTATAACTTTTTGTTCTTTGTTATAAAGAACCTTTTTGAGATTTCATTTCAATTCATTACACAGCAAAGCTTCATGATATTTCATGCTCATTAAACTGACAATTTTACTTAAAAGGAATTATAGCATTTTAGCATTTTTATATTTTTTTGCTTTGCATAATTCTTTTCATTGCAATTTAGTCAAAAGCACAAAAGTTCAAGTGCATTTGATGCACAAAAAAAAGTTTACTAAAATGATTTTTAATCTTTTTATCTCATAAAATGAAAATAGTTTCGCAATAAACGAGGAGATGCTGTGGTTCAAAGCAATGACATGGTAGCGCTTGATTGTTCAAGCAACTTGAGCAATTATGATATACACACATATATACTTGTGAAAGAAAATGAAAGATGGTAATATTTGAGTAAAGAATTTTTGTATCTTTTCATAGATGGAAACTTTAAATTATATTTAGCATAAAGGAAAAATAGGATAGAACATTTACTTCGGTTCACCGAAGCTTATATACCTTTTATATGCAAGCTGATAGATCACCTTACTCATAGGGAATTTGTTATTTTTAGATATTTAATTTAATATTTAATAAATATTATTTATTGATATGCTCGTGTAAGTTATCACATTTGATCTGATTATTTTTGTGCATGCTGTGTAATTGTCATTTTAAGCAGTCTGGCATCTATGGAACTCTAGTTTCAACGACTACCAAATAAATTTAATCTCAAATGATTGAAATCTAAGAGACTAGTCTGTATAGAAACTGATGGATACACATGATCCAAATGATTGCACCCTTCATACCAATCATTTTCATAAAAATATGTAATACTTTATGGAATCTTCGACATATTCATATATCAGTTGGATACATCACGATAAACTGATATTACCCATTTACAATAAAGAATCATCATTATACAAAAGCATAAAAAGTGACTTCTAACTTGGCTTAGACTAGACATTGAATTTTTGTTTTAATAAGAACTTTTTGATTTTATTTTATTGACATAACGAGCTTCAAAGTTTAAAGGCCCCTACTTTTCTGTCTGCTCATATGAAAGTTATGAAAATATTATGTGTATGTGTGAGGTGGTTCAATGAACTAGTATAAACAAACTTAATTTGTCAAATTTACTCTTTGTTAATACATTTCTTTATGAAAATATATGCAAATTAAAATAGTTTTGAAGTGTTGTTCATTCTTGTTTATTTTTTTTTTTAATCTTCTTTACCAGCAACCGTCAATCACAATCATGTGCATATGCAATTTCGTTAATATGCTTATTTTCTTGGGGATTTTCATTAAAATAAGAAATTTTCCTTTTTTGTTCAAAAATAAAAAAAAGTTTTCTTTTTTAATCAACAAATTTTCTTGCTTCAAAGTGAAAGAAATTTATAAGTTCTCCTTTTTGAATGCATATGAAGTGGTGTTAAACTTAAAATTGAAGTATTTACGTCTCAAGTTTGTCTACCACACACTAATTAAGTAAGGGGCTGCTATAATCAGGTGGGTACAACTAATGGATACCCTAAGATGCCAATTAAAACTTAATACAAAAATGATTTAATAACCTTGTTATATTTCTGGAAAAATATGCTTCATATTTCTATAGAAGTGTTATGTTTTCTAGGAGTTGTAAATCACATGATATTGACAAAGTTGATGAAGGGAATAATAGTATTGTATACTTACTGAGAAATTTCCCATTTCCATTTCTTCATCGGTTACATCATTCTGAAGTAAACGATTACTGTTTGGTTAATTGTTCAACGATCTATATATTGATTGATTTTAAAAAATGTCTCTAAGCTACAAGTACATGAAAACCTTTCGGAGAAAATTATATAAACGACAGTGAAAACCGTATGAAAATCCGTTGCATGGCTTAAAAGTAATCAGTATCCAAACTTTATGGAATTTCGGATTTATACAATGTAATGATGATGATAATGAAACTCGGTGTCTGTGGTTTTTTCATTAAATTCTAAATAAATGTATTATATGTAGATCAAACAATAATCGATAATGTATTGGCCGTTTTGTTTGACAACTTTTGTTCATCTTTCGGTTTCATTATTCCCTCCTTGTAGAACTTCAGATCCGACTCATCGTAACCGATTATTTTACCATTCAAAGAGTTTTGAAGAGAGCAAAACAAGGTCGTGTCAATTCAGCTCTGATAATTTTTGACGAGTGACCAAAGAGCTGTCGAGCGTTGTCATGGTGGAGGTTTTTTTTTTTTCATTTGATGAATTTTTTGATCTCCTAGGACTACCAAAGTGGTTTTAAATACTATATAACTACGCACCAAGTGAAAGAAGGTATTAACATATCACTACGGACTTCTAACTAGTCATAGGACTGGACGATCATTGCAAGAGCTCAGGCCAGTGGATTAACATGCTGCACAAGTTTATCCCATTAGTTACGTTTCTGCTTCGAACACTCAACTTTAAACTGCAGTGCATTGAGATCTTTGTGGATATCTTCATTTTTGATATACCATGGAGCGCCTTTTATTGTTCTGAGAATTTTAGATTGAGCTGAGATGACACCATTTCGATTGGCTAGTCCGCGTTGCTTATTTTTGTTATTTTTATTTTGTTCATTAGTTTGATTCCGTGGCAGCACCTTAAAGTGAACGATCTCTGTCTGATGTTGTAAGAGGCAGTTCATCTCTCATCCTCCATGATCATTTTCGCTTGAATCCATCTACAGAACCAAACAGTTCCTTTTTTGATGTATTACATTCTGTTGTACAAACTTAATATAACTGCCTTTTATTCGTGTATGTTAATGTACTTGGATGAACATACTAGTATAGCATAAAAGAAACATTCAATTATAGAAGAAGTAAGTGGTAACGACAGAAAAGCAAATTTATTTTTCTTTAGAAACAAATCAAAGCAAAGCATAGCATAAAATAATATGAAACAACAAAGTGAAAAGCCTTATATTGAAATTAACAACATTATAAAGTGCACTAAATTAAGGTAAACTATGTCAATGTGTGTGGGATATGAGTAGGTGGGTCTACAACTTAGAAATAGTTGGTTTAGTACAATATTTATGCATATATACAGAATAGTATTTTTGTTGTATGTTATACATATATCCAAAAGGTGAATACAATATTCAATGCTTCGTTTTGGTGCAATTTAAACTAAAAGCCATGCTAAGCGCATGCTCACATGGAAGGCGTTCGGGTGCAACAGGAAGGAAGGAACCAGGATATACGTGGCAATTTACATTTTTATGCAAATTATTTTAGTTGAATTTTTTTTCTTTTTCGTTTTCTTCTTATTCTGCTTTTATGTTTTTTTCTCTTATACGAATGTATAATAGTATGTACAATAATTTCTAAGCTTCATTGAATCCCACACACACACATATTTCCAGGTGGCCAAACATGCAAGAAACTCATTTTGTGTGTTTGTGACATAGACATAAACAAATGCACATACTCATGCACACAAGTGTAAATACTACATATGATGATGATTTTCTAAATAACAGTATACTCACACTCACATTTGTACACATTAGAAATATGTACGATATATGTACATATGTTGGTATGAAGTAGGTATGCTTAGATGTAGTTAGTACTTTGGGCCTAGAGCTTAGAATGGCAAAAATTATGCGCATAGCTTTGCGTATTCCATTTTTTTCTTTCTTTCATGAATTTATGCATTAGCAGAGCAATGACAACAACAAGAACAACAACTATGAGGACAATAAGAACACACAGAAATGGATGCATGTTAAGAAGATTCACAAAAAGCACTACCAACTAAGAAATCCGACCGTCCGACCAGTTTTGAAATGTTTTCCATAACGGTTTGTATCTGTCTTTGGGCAATATAAATGACACCATATACATATAATTGTTGAAGTTCTCATAAATACTTACATACATAACATCAACACAAATCTTCTTAAAGCGTTCCATAGACGAGCGTAATACAATAGTTGGATTGGTGCCATTAAGTTAATGCTTTTTTAGATGAGACTGAAAGGTTAAGAAAGTAATTGTGAAAATAAAAAAAAAATGTGCATATTTATAAGATACTAGCGTACTCAACCCGGCCTCGCACGGGCTGTATACTTTCTAAGCATCACTATATTCTCTCTGTTATGATTTGATTAACAACAAATAACACAGTTTGAGTATAATAATATATAATTTATAGAGTTATTGCTTATGACACTCAGTGACAACGTAGCATTCTACTGGTGAAAGATTTTCTAAAATCGAATGAGTAGTTTCGAAGATTACCTCTAACATCCAAACAAACATTACCTCTTTATAATATTAGTATAGATTTATAGACACAAGTATGCAATTTCACGAAGCTGAATGTTAATTCAACATCTTCAATAATCTTGAAAAGATACTTGTATTCGGTGCCACAAGTTATGTCGACTACAAACTAAAGAACCCATTATCGCCTTAAATACCGTTGATTCTCCAATGCATACCTTCAAGGGAGCTGATTAACACGAACCATGATGTTCCCAATGTCAGCAGATAAGAATGACCTGTTCTCTGTTGATGTGATTATTCGCCTTACAATTTCCTGTGAATTGTAGACAGATCAAAGGCGAGCATACATTCTGCGCTGCTTCGAATCGAGCACACTTATAAATAAGGTGATCCGGGCCTTCCTTAAAGTCTTCGTGGAGACCACAGAATGGATACACAGCATTCTTAAATCGTTGAAAGTACTGCCTGAACATCCATGGCCATTTGCGAATTGCGTTAATTCAAACCCTACGTCGCCTGATCTACACTTAAACTATACTTCTATTGGAAGTATGTATATGGGTTGCCTTAGACCAATGACTGACACATTAAATTCAATTTTATTTTATTTAAAGTAAATAGTGAGTAGAGAACTTTAATCATTCTAAGTAGCAACAACAGCAACAGCTTTGCTTAAAATTCGATTATTGCATGTGATAGAAAAAAGTCAATGTTACTGCATGCGAGTTAAAAGCTACTCGCATGCGATTTTAATAATAATAATAATAACTCAGTTCAGTCAGCAAGACAGACAGACAGACAGACTGAATGGCAGTCATTCAGCCAACTGTTTCACTGTAACTCTTTCATTATTCATATATGTATGTATGTATTTAGTAATATGTAAGTTTCTATGTGTAGGCGTAATTACTTTGTCCATGAGTGCCATATATGACTATGGTATGTAAATGATGTGTGCTGTATTGTGCATTGTGCGACTTATTTTGTGTATTTAAGACAGAAGGAGTAATCCTGGAGGCAGCGCTGTTGACTGTTTGTATTTTGCACCTGAAGGTGTTCGTAATTGTATTAAACTTGTTGAAGGCTTCAATTATGATGTGTGTGTGTGTGTGTGCATGTTTACCTTTTTACTCGCTTGTTCTGTTAAAAAGTGTGGATAAATATACAACACACTAGGTACATTATTATACGTATGCTGCTGTTGCTGTTGCTGTTATTATTGGTTTTTACCCATAAAAGCGTAAAGCCATATTAAGGCAACATACTCCTCGTCCTATATAGTATAGTATAGTACACGAAGCAAGTTGCCTTGGGCAGCATTAAAAAAGAAATGTTTACGCTTCATACTGATGATGATGACGGTGATGATGATGATGAATACCATCAGACGCTGTTGATGATGATAATCATAATGATTGTGATGATGATGATGGCGACTCTTACTAGCTTCTGTGTCTGTTGTAAATACAGGATAATTGGCGTAAATAGCAAAACAGCAAATTGCCATTAACTATTGGAAAAATGTTTTTAAATCATTCTATAGATAAATGCAAAGAGAATTTTAAAGAGGAGAAAAAAAGAAGGGATGCATATGGCGTGATTATAGCGAGTGAGAAGGATTAACGGGGGCGACCAGACATAATTGAGGCATGCATAATAGTTTCTGCTGCCTGTAAGTGTAAGTAAGTTTTACGAAAAGTTCATACACATGTACATGCAGTATATGTAGTATCTGTGTGTTGAATCTGTGTGTGTTGTGTGTATGTGTATGTGTGTGGGATAGATGTTAGACTGTTATTACGAAAAATGCAATTTAAAATTGTTTAAGCTGAGTCCTGCTTTCAGTTCATTCTTTACGAGCAATGTAAATTTTGAATAAACTATAAACTTTTATAAAGCTTCCACCCACACAAAAAAAAAAAGCAAACAAAATATTTTTAATTCATTTTGTTATGTAAACTTAAACCAGCGATTAAAGTAGTTATATTTGTTTGTATCATTTTTAAATAAATTTTACATTTATCCATTTTGAAAACATTCAATTTTTTATTGATTTAACTTGATGTTAAGTATCCTGCAGAACGTTAAATGATAATACTATTGTATTAACTCCTAATACGCTGTACCAGACTGCATGATTAAATTGTGACCAGTCCAAAATACGCTTTCTACGGAATCGATCACACCGTATACCATTTTCAGGACATTCAGGGGGCACTAGTTCATCCTATCCCAAATCTTTAAAACCCTAACGAGTTCTAAATTAAAAATATTGACCAGAGATTATAGTAAATCAAGGGACGTAGCAACTACTCGTTACTCGTTTAAACTACTACAGAAGGCGCAATCTTTTATGCCAGAATGTAAACATTGAATAACTTTGACATTTGTCAACCGATTGACTTGAGCGAACATGTTTTCGAAACGTCAATTCAGTACAATTTTAACCATGAATCGTTTCACAACGAAACAACTAACCGATATAGTGACGCTGTACATTAAAATAGTCCTTCAGTTATGTTAACTTAACGTGCATATCGTCGAAAATTTCGTGAACAACAGGAACCGTCTGACAACACTATTCGTCGTTTGGTGTCGAATTTTGTTGAGCACGTGACAATGGAAGATCGTCAACATGCCATGTTCATCAATACCAAGACGCTCCAATGAACTGGTTGAAGTATCATATCGTCACCGCGCTCAGCATTTAGTGGAAAGTGCAATTAACACAAATTATATTTCTGACAGACCGTCCACGTTGCTTGGAATACGGCCAAACAGTCACTTGTGAAGAAGAGGCGACATTGACTGGCCACACAGATTTCCAGATTTCAACCCTCAGGACTTCTTTTTGTGGGGTTATTTGAAAAGCAAAGTGTATGCCAACAAGCTTCAGACCATTGACGAGCTCAAAGCAAAGATTCGTGTCAAAACCGAGATGCCAGAAAAAGTAATGCCAATAGAGGCGGCTACTTAATTGATGTTGCATTGAAATAAACTACTCCAAATAAATTTGCAAGGACCAAATAGATAAAATAATTTGAGACCTTTTGATATGTGGTCAGTTTAACAATAGTAATTCATTATATCACATCACTGTAAATTCACATACTTCGAAGAGGTCATTGGCTTCGAAAAGGGCATTGGATTCTAGGAAGTAGGTAGGAAAACATATTCACCTCCTTGCTATTAGCTCTTCAATACAAGATTTACATATTCATCTTTTTTTTTAACACCAAGATTATGAGTTTATTATTAACTAGCCTACCCGGAGCACTTTGCTATGCCCTCGCTCAAAAAAAAATTGAAATTGTTTATGTTACAATTTTGAGAGCGAAAACAATTTCTTGAGGGTACACCTCAATTTTCACCTGCTTTGCAAAAGCAATCAAAGCACGATCAACGAAACACACAGTCTCTGTCTTGGACCGATCTCAGTGGCCAACATATACAAAAAGAAGATAACGAAGGGCACAATACTCGTGTGCGTACTCAGAGAGGAAAAATTCAATGATAACAAAAATAACAAAAATTCAATAAGAAGTAAAGCATAAAAACGTACAAACGTTTCAGTGTTTGGCTGTGGATAAATTTAAAAATCTCAATCCTAAAAAAAATATATATAAAAAAGTAAGTAGTCTATGACATTCAGTGACAACGTAGCATTCTACTGGTGAAAGAATTTTTAAAATTGAATAAGCCGTTTCGAAGATTACTCGTTTCATCAAAACAAATATTACCTCACTATTTTACTAGTATAGATAAATAATTATTGATATGTATAACAATGGAAGTGGATATTTCATAAAACAAAAGATCTCATTCAAGGTTGTCTTCTTAAATAATCTAAGAGGTACAAAATATCGAATATCCCTATCACTAACCACTTTCAAAAGAAAGCCATCAATCAAATCTAATTAGTTGCTTAATTTATTACACATTATCCTAATTGTGGGCAATATTTTGATGAGTATTTACAATTTCCTATTCATTAAATTTATTTAATCTTACTTAAATGATTTCAATTAATCTTTTTAAATGATTATTTCAGAGTGCAAACTTTTTGATTAATCGAAAGTTTGTACGAGTATTTCACATGATTAACAAAGCTCAAAACATTTTTCAGAAATGCAGAAAAAACTAGCATCTACTTAACTATAAATGTTAGTGAATTTCGAAAAGTTAAATAGGATTTCTTTTACATATTTATAACTCATCACTAAGAAAAGAAAGATTGTGTTTGAGTGCAGTCTACAGTCTTCATGTTTCTACGTCTTACCTTATTTAATTAAATTTTTGTTAAACTATAAATTTCATTCAATAAAATTTCCTTTATCCTTTACGAAGAAATTTCGTTTTGTTTTGATGCGAAAGGAAATTATTATAAGTTTTCTTTAAAGAAAAATATAAGTGCAATTGAAAATCAATTTCCAGTCGATTTCCTTATATCTCAATGGACATATCTTTTCTTTTCAATTTTTTTTTTTGCCCTAAAACGCATTCGAAAATAGGAAAATAACAACTATTGTAGTAAATTGACTTTCAAGACAAACGAAGAAGAATATAGCATAAGAAGTTTTCACAGAAACTCGAAAAGGAAGAACGAATCAATTGGCAATGCTCAATGCAATTAGGGCACTTACAAAACCGTAGCTACACAGAAAGAAAAAAAAATGAAAGGTTGAGATTGCATTTGATGTACACTTTAGTGTGTGGCGAATGGACAATTTAGTGTGGACATGGTGAACATGCATGTAGTAAGATATTACAATTTAAAAACAAAGAATTCTATCTTTAGAGAGTGTTTTGATTACCAGAAGAGGATGGCAACGAAACAAGCGCAGATATTTTATATGGAATACGTGTTTGTTGCGTGATACGTGCATCAATATCAAGATAATTGGTCAATTTTTACTCCCAAAGAAGAATTTGCCATTTTCATTTTATTTTATTGCATTTTTTATTTATGATTTTTTGTTTTTTTCATGTTTCTTCTTTTGAAGATTACTGTGTCCTTTCTTGTTTAACGTATCTCAACTTGTCCGTCTTGCATTCATTCATTTATTCGTTTGTTCGTTCGTTCATTCATTTGGTCTTTATCTATCAATCTGTCTGTTCTCTTTAACCCATACTACAAATAAACATGTATCATACATACACACGTACATACGAGTGTGTATAGATGTATCTGTGTTATGGTTGTTGTTGGTGTTGTTGCTATTGGTTTTATTGGAGGCGGTCATCAATGTTCGTCGCACTCAATCAATCAGTTCGGACACATGCCGCGTTAAGTTAACATCGATGTCTAAATTGATAATGGATCTGGTTACATAAACATACTGGTTACACATACCACAGATACAAACACTCAATACATGCAAACTGGTGTTTGTATGTGTTACCTACCGTAGTCAGTCAGCTAGCCAACTAGTCAAGTAAACCTAGCGTAACTAGGAAGGCTCCTTATACAGCCATCCAACACTGCCACCACCCATTGAGACACAGCGATACTGAAAATATCCAATATATACATCGATGAACATAGACAACGTAAATATTCACTTTGCTGTTAGTCTTGGTATTGCTATTGGAGTTGCATGTTCTTGCTTTTGTTCTGTTTGGTATGTACATAATTTTAGTTGGTCTTAGTTGGGTCGTTTGGTTCACATTGAGCCAAGTTGTTGGTTGGCGCCAATTGTATGCGTTCACTCATTTTCATTTTCTATCCTTTATTTTTTCCTCTTCTTTTGTTGAGTAAAAAAGCTTAAGTTGATTCTATTTACTCAGTGTGGTGTGCGTGCCTGTATAACTGTGTATGTGTCTGTGTAGATGAAGGAATTTATTTTTTAGTAGTATTTACACTTTAAACTCAATCCAATTAAGAATCTAATGCCAAGTGTTTGATTAAGCGGAACTTTTAAGTATTAAGTTGGCGTGAGTAAATAAAATTAACTCAAAACTTAAACATTGGTCATTGATTTAAAGAAATCAACTTAAAAGAAAATTAAATATCACACATACGCAATGTTGTTCTAAGTGTGTCTTTGGTGTTATCTTTTCTGCACTTAATTTTGGTATTAAGTAAAGTGACACTATTCATTATACTTATTTTTTGTTGTTATGTAATTCTATATTCAAAATCAACATGAAAACATATATATATTACTCATACGCAATGTGTGGCTCATTTCGTTATAAATAGACATTATTCATTATAGTTTTTCTTGTTTTTTGTATTGACAAATCTTACGATTTGTGAAAAAGTCAAATTAATGAATAACATCATAAATCACAACATACATGGCAGATCAATCGACCAAATAATTTATAGAACGTTCAATGAACGTTTGACATCCGCCTCTATATATATCCCAGTAACTAAGACTACAAGTGTTGCTGCTACAAGGACTATCTGACATGTAGTAAAACTGCTAAATGTCAACAGCATTTGATAAGCAACTCTCAGTCACATCACTTCCTTCTATTTCGGTTTATTGTCTGTTGTATCTGTTGTTATTGTTAGATAGATATGTACATATATGTAGGCTGCGTTCGAACACTGTAATAGCTTCATTCGCTTTGAGCATAAAAATGATAGATGTATCTATGTGGCTTTAGCCTGAAATTGATGACAGGCAATAAAGTAACAAATCAACAATTGCAGTCAAAAAAGTCAAATACATGTGTGTGTAGAGATTAGATTGGTTGGGATTGGCTAAGTCCGGAAGGACTTCTTGTTGTCATTTCGAAACAAACCACATAAACAACAAGCATAGATAGATCAATAGATTTGTTCATTTTTGATGCTCACATTGTTTTATGTTTTGCTTACTCATCTCCTTTAGCAGCTCATCATAAATGCTTACACTTATAGTATCATAACAATAATACAGAAGAATAATATTTCTATCTTGAAATATTCATATGAAATTATGATTGTTAAAAGAATGCAATGCATTTCATTTTGACACTTTTAGATTTGTATATCTTTTTTTTTTTGATTTGGTTTTGTGATTTATAAACAATTATTATGATTGATTTATTACAATGAAAAATACAATTTGTTTCATAGTTTATTGCTTTGCTTTGTTTTTGTTACAATACTCAAATCCTTTCAAATAATACATGTCATGGCTTTTCAATTTAATACTTAATGCAACTTGTAGCACATTTGGTCAAACAACTACACATTTATGCAATGCTAAATGTTTATGGCAGGCCACAGAGAGATTTGTTGCAATAATTTATGCAACCAAGTATGTATTTGTTTGTCAATAGCATCTGTAGTTCTCACATAAGTAGGAGCAACAACAATACGTATAGTAACCACTATAGAAACATTGTTTGTTTGGATTCAGTTCGGTTTGGTTCAAAGTGAATTTTATAAATTGTTATTTAATTTGCGGCATTGAAAATGAAAGATGTATATCTAATATGTATATTATATGTGTATCATATAATATTTTCAAAATGAGGCTTCAAAATAATAAATAAATAAAACATTTGCAGAATATTTCATCACAATATTATAGTAAAACAAGTGGCCGTTCAGTCTGGTCCTGCCCTTTTCGAATTCGTTCCCTATCCTTCTTAACTCTCCCTTTGAGCTGAAGGTCTTTGTCGCTATTACTGACTACTAGGTTATAATCTTAGTTCTAATAAATAAATACAGTAGAACAGTTGATATGATTGTACAATATCTTGACCCATCCAAGAAATAATCAATTTTAGAGCAAACAAATGTCACTTATCAACTTCTACATATCTCATCAATGAATTCTCATTCTAATCAAGATATATAAAATACTCGTATTTATGAGCAGTTTACCTACTTCTTTGAAGAATATAGTTTGGGTGCAACCTCTTTAGTCTTTAGTCTCATGTGCCATTTTTGGTCAGTGATGTATGAAGAACATTAACATATGATGCCTTTGAAGCCGTTGATTGTAACTGCAGCTATGTAAATTTATTTCATCAAAGACTGTATGTAAGTTTAGATATCCATACAGGGTAGTATTTTGGGGGAAATAATTTGGTGATTTGTCTTAAAGCCTTGTTTTGAAAAGCTTTAACTCTCCTTATGTGGTTCGCGGCACTGTTATCCCATTGTTGTGTGGAGCCATTATTTGCCTATAAATTGGTCTTTTGATTGCTAAGGAAAGTTGCCTAGACATGTGCACGTCAGGTGAGGCCTTTGACCAGGATTAGACTAGGTCCACTTTAGGAATGAATTCTGAGCCGCAACTCAGCGTAAAACACAATTGTTTGATATTCCAGTGCAATCATAGAATCGATAAAGATAATTATTGATCATCCCTGCTGCTTATCTTTTGAGAAGTTTAAAAACAAGATGGAAGGGCAAAAGATATAAAAAAAATCCCAAGTATTTTCTGACAAAAATACATTTTCTTTTTCCAATTTTCTAAGAAATCAATAAAATCAAAACAAATTGCTTTATAATCTTAACATACAATAGGATGATTTTCAAATATCCTTCATCATTATTTTGCTTAATACAATAGTATTTAAATTCTTAAACTATTGAAGCTTACATATCAGTTGTGAATCATAAGTTTAGTAGTAGAAGGAGCAATATCCTTCTCTATTGTTTATCATATTTTATTTTATTTTTAAACTGTATGTCTATTGTAAATATATTTTCTATGCTAAAATGTAATAAACTTATTTCTTTTAAAATTATTTTGAAAAGATTTTAATCTTAAAAATAATGAATTTCATTTTAAAATAATGAATTCATTTAAAGTTTATTACAAAACAAAAGCAAATGCAAATGCAAAATAATCTAATGGTTTTTCTTTTCATTTAGTATAAAAGATTAAAAACACATATTCATTGAAATTGTGGCATGTTATGTTGTTGAATGGAAACACAACACTGTTATTGTTGAGAATACAAAACTTAAAATTCATAAGCAAATAAACGTGTAAATAATTTCTGCATGCTTTCTAGCACGTACGTTCGTTCATGCACTCTTCTACTTACATACAATATTTGCAACTACTAGGTGCATATGTACATAAGGCATACATATTATTAATGTTAATATTTTTTATTTTCTTTTAAAATTCTATCAGAAAATAAATGGCATATTTGGTTTGTCCATAAAGTTTGTAACAATTGTTTATTTATAAAATTTTTATTATCAAATTTATTAAGTTGTATTCTTAGAGCCTTAATAGTGGCAACGTGCAATGTCAATGTAACTGACATCGCTATAGAATTCAATCTATTGCGTCAACCACCATCACCCATTGAATAAAATGTTTTAAAAGAAATATGATATTTTGAGGAAGACTCTTGCTATTTTGTTATACAATTGAGTGAAGACCCTGACTATATTGTGTCACAGTTCCAACTGTTGCTGGTGCTGCTTTATGCAATGCAAGGTAATTGAAGTACAGTGATGGTAGTGTATAGTGATGTGGTTGTTAATAGAGTAGTCGATCGAGATTACTTGGGACCGATCTTATCGGCGTTTGTTAAACATGTTACAAGTCTTGTTGACTTGCATCTGATCTTATCTACAAGTTTCTTATAAGCTAAGTAGGAAGCAATGCATCGCAGTACACCACAGCAATAAAATACATGACTAACGGATTTAAGAAGGCAAAGCGTACCTAATTGATGTCAAAATATAGAAGAAGTCGCAACGATTGTTAGCTGTCAATCTGTGCTTTGATGGGTCAACAACATTCTATTTTTTACAGTTTCTAACTTGGTATTGACTTACCATGATAAATCCTGCGTCCCTACAAACGAAGTTTAAAGTTTACAGTTTATGACCAAATTCTCTTGCGAAAATTTAAGTCATACCTTCTTTTTAAACTATAAGATGCTGCAGGTAAATGGAATAATTATTCACTCAGTAAATAAAACATGCAGTCACACTGGAAGGAAGAAAGTTATAAGAATTAACACTGTTTAGTCTGGATTATATTTTCTTACTTACCTTTGAAAATACATAAATGAAAAGCGACATTTTCTTTGCATAATTTGGCGGTTCTAATTTATGGAAAAACATTTAAAAAGATTTTTCAATAAATTCCTGTAAAATCATAAGATTATATAATCG
This sequence comes from Amiota communis, assembly GCA_037043315.1. Taxonomy (NCBI): domain Eukaryota; kingdom Metazoa; phylum Arthropoda; class Insecta; order Diptera; family Drosophilidae; genus Amiota; species Amiota communis. The sequence goes on from JBAMAV010000393.1 coordinate 1,295,530, forward strand.
AGAGCTAGTGTCATACTTGTCATACTGGTCAGATGCATTTACATATATTGTAAAAGACATGATGTAACTTAAAATTTGGGAAAGTTGACATTAGGTTAAAAAGACAGGTAGATGCACTTGATTATTGTAATTGTTCTTGCGAAGCTTATCATACCATTATACCATATAATTTTTAAGATGGTCCAATGCTTAATTCTCTTCATTCAAATATCGTATTCAAGTGTAATTGTCTCACTTTTGCTGTGAAAAATATTTTGTTAGAACAAGTTTTTACAAGACGAACTTTAGATAAGTCTGAGCAGGATTGATTCAAGTCTATTGTTCATATTGAGGGATCATATTACTGCCCAATTGTTTTAAGCATGCTTAGAAGTGAGTTGGTGTTGGTATTGATATCACTTTAAACTACTATACCCTGTTTTAAAGGTAACAACAACAACAACAACAACAACAACATATAAGGCAAGATTAAGAGAATAGAAGAAATGACGCTGTTGCAAAATTATAACCGCATTTTAAAAAAAGCTTGGTTTTTGAATGAAAGGATGAGTTACATGAATTTTTTTTAATCGATTACAACATGAAACGCGGTACGCAATTAAGTGAGATAGAAAAAGGCAAAATTATGTCATTTTTTACCCAAAAAATGTCGTACGGTGAGATAGGTCGTGTGATAGGTAGAAGTGCTCGCGTTATGGCTATGGGAAAAAAATAATCAGCGAGGTAGAATGAAGTGCGTAACTCAGCGTCAAATTCGAGAAATCAAAAAAGTAGTCAGCCTCACATAGCACAAAAAGCTTAAAAGATATAAAATTTAAATGCAACTTGGATGCATCTCGGTCAACAATTCTCCGTGTATTAAAGTCCTCGGGCCATATAAAGTAGTTAAAGATGAAGGTGGCACCCGGACTCATCAGTGTGCATAAGGAAAACAGAAAAAAGTAATAACATAGCACGTTATTGGAATCAGGTATTTTATTGTTGAAAAATTCGGTTTTTGCAATTTTGTTACATTTGGCTTCTCTAATTGCAAAATCATTTTTTCTGATGAAAAGAAGTGGAACCTTGATAGACCCGATGGATTCAATAGATATTGGCGAGATTTGAGACTGCAACTACGATATTTCACAAAAAGAAATATCGGTGGAGGATCCTTAATGGTATGGGGTGCTGTTAGCGCTCTTGGAAAGCTGGATCTGGACTTTCCTTTTACGCGAATGAACTCAGAAGAGAACATAAATGTAGTCTCGGAGAAGTTGTTACCGTTTTTAGTTTATAGTTTTCCAGCAAGATAATGCACCATGTCCAATTCTTGTTTCTCCAGATATGAATGTAATGGAGAACGTGTGGGGAGCATTGGTTCGCATGGTTTATGGAGGATGTAAAAAATATGCTACTAAAGTTGCACTGAAAAATGAATTTCTTGAAGCTTGGGACTCTTTCAGCCACCAGCAGAAAATGAAATTAATTGATTCAATGCCGAATCGAATTTTCGAGTCAATTGAAAAAAAAAAAATGGAAACTGAACACACTATTAAAACTACAAAAACCAAAAAGTACTCAAAAACAAAACTTTTTTTAAAATGCGGTTATAATTTGCAACAGCGTCATTTCTTTTATTCTCTCATTCTCGCCTTATATGTTGTTGTTGTTGTTGTTTCAAGAAACATATCTAACGGTAAAACAAAAACCCCGCTTGAAGACATCGAATAAAAATTATTAGCAATTTTCATATGCGGTGATAATTTTGAAACGGGGCATATTTTATGGGCAATTTCAACTTATAATTTGTCAATTTAGATAACGTAAGCCAGTTTCAATATGATGATACTTAAATAAACAAAAGTTAGATAGATCCTGGAAATCAATTATTATTAGCCTTAGATTTTGAATTTTTGTTTAATGAAGTTTTTCAATACCAAAACTTCCTCAATAATTCTTGTTTATTTTATTAAGTAAGGCATTAAATATTCGGTGAAAATGAAATTCATTGTTTCTTGAATTTCTTGGTGTTTTGTATATATTCAAATATTGTTTTTGTTTTTTAAGAATTTTCTTTTGTTTAATTTTTCTTGTTGTTGTTGTTTCAGCATCTGCAGTTGTTACTTTTCAACCACTCATATAAAATATATACATATTTATTTTTCATTTTTTTTTTTATAATTTATATATCTGCTACCACTATAGTTACTCTTGCAATACATGACCGATTTTTATGCATCTGACTATGTTTGTATGTATTTATTTGGTGTACTATATAATTGTATTTGTATTTGTGAGACTGTTAATGTGCGTGTGTGTATGTGCTTGTATTTCTTGATAAAGAAAATACAAACTCTATATATATTGAACATGCAAATATTTCATACGTACATATTCTTCTCATACGTATACTACATCGAATTCGATTTGCAATTAAAACGTTGTCAATGAAAATGTTTTGCTCGAAACAATATAAATTTTCTTCCATATTCCATTTTACTGTTTGTAGATATAAGTTTTTGTTTTTTTTTGTGGGTTTCTTGTATGAAAATTGCTTTCGGAGATGCATGGAAATGTTCACTCTCTTTATGTCCATTTTTTTTTTTTTTGCACGTAAAAGATTTGTAGCTGTTTGCAACAATAAATTATAAATTCATAAATGTATGTCGTCTCTACCATATACGAGTATGTATCTATAGATATGTATGATGACTGTGTGCAGCTTAAGTGTAGCTTTTGTATTTTGTTGTGTTTTTATAAAATTTTGTAGTTTTTATTGTTGATGTTGATTGCCCTGGTCATTTATAAATTGCATTTTTTCTTCACTGTTTCATTATTGGCAGTTCACGAAAATTCATTGAAATTCAACGAAGGTTTTTTTATAAAATTGTTTTTATTTTATTTTTCATATACCATATATATATATAGGGACATTACTTCAAAAGAATAAATTTAAGTTTGGAAATATTTTTAGTTAAAGCACATGAAGTTTTGAGTTACTGAAATTCGAGACAAGGATTGTGCATGCTTATGTATTTTTTTTTTTTTTTTTGGAATGAAGTAGAAATTCTTTTGATTTTTATTGTATATAAATCTTTAGCTTAACTGCCATTTTCTCTCAATTCTTTGATTTTCTTGGAATGATAGTTCAACAATTTCTGTTGATGTTTTCTTATAAAGGGATTGAGTGAGTGAGTAGATGTGATTCAAATAAATGTTTATCTGTAATGTGGATAAAGTTGCATTGAAAATCATATACGAGTGCTATACGCATACACCACCATGTGAGATAGTAAACCTTTCTGGAGTGTATGGATGCATCTCTATGTGCTCACAGTTGGTTGTTGATCTGTGTATGACTTAACTTTTTATTTCTTTTTGTTCAGTTCAGTTCAGTTCTGTTGAGCTCTGTTCAGTTCTATTTTGTTCCGCTCTTTACTTACAACCATGTTTGTTTGCTGGCATGCACTTGACTGAAATCCTTTTAGTCTTTCCTATATATTGTATGTGCTTACCAAGGGCATTTACTGGAGGCGCTTTACTACCCTCTCCTTTCCCTCCTTTATCACTCTTTCACATGTATCTAAAGCTCGACTCAACTGCTGTCAATGATGATGATAATGATGATGATGTTGAAGCTTTTGATTGCAATGCTCCTAAAGCATCCATTGTCGATATTACATATTTTGTTCTTTTATAAAGTTTCACATGGAAAAAGGGGTGGAAATTACTTTGTATAAACACCCAGTGCACATCTATTGTATTATTGTTTATAAACATTTTACTTTTATACATTTAATTCTCCAAGTAACATGTATCTATTTGTTGAAGTTACTGCCATTCATAATAAGTCATGTGTATGTGAATTTTAAAGATTGAAATGTTTGATAGAAAACTTTAAGCTTAATAAACAAGAGAAAAATTTATCATCCTTGCTAAATGTTATTGTCCTTATAATTAAAAACACATCATCATCATCATAATCATCCTTATAATTAATGTTGAATAATCAAACAAAGTGTGACAAAATGCGTTTGTTTCCGTCATCAAAATCGATTTAATTATTTTCATATTTATTTTTCTTTTCCAATTTTCTGTTTAAATGAACATTTAATTAGGTACGTTTCTTGCCTATCATTTTATTTATGTGTTTTGCTTTCTTGGTCCTTTGGCTTATTGTATTCGTTGGAAAAAATGATAAACATTGTATCTCTGAAGATGTACTGAAATTCCTAGAAAAAATTGTAGCAACGCACTACACCATATAGTCTGAGTCTCTATAGAATATCGACATATGTTCATGGCTTCTCCACAATAATTACAACAGAACATGTACACTCATATAGTAGATGTATCCAATGTGTCTCTTGCTGTTCATCTTTATTATATTTCATTCCTTGCTTTTGTTTTTTCTTTTTGTTTTTGGTAAAACCACATTTCCTGCAAACGAATTAAGAACTCAATTAAAACACTTCATTAACGGATGCACATGTGGTTGTAAGTGTCTGTGTTCCCGTGTGTGTGTGATGGGTGCCATTGTTATTTGTTGTTGTGCTACTCTTGGCATGGGCTCATTTTTTTTGATTATATTTTTTTTATTGGTTTGGTTGTTAGTCCTCACCAAACGCCTACATCTGGTTTGAATAAATTGTGGCAAAATAAATTAAAGGATTTATGCCGGATGTGTGTGTGTGTCTTGTCTCTCCACCGGTTACATATTGGTCAATCCGGTCCATCAACTGGGTTGTGGTTAGCAGACAAGTTTTTATCGATAAGTTTTTGTTGATTGAAGAAAATAAATTAACACTGAGAAAAGAAATGAAAAGCTTAAAAATGAAAAGCAATAAAATTCAATGAAAAAGTATCTCATTTTTTTATGCAATTTGACTGATTGGAAAATGAACTTTCAACTTGATATAATGTTTAGATATTTTAGTATATTGAATTCATTAGAGTTTACGTAGCACAAAAAACAAATTGCCATATTAAAGTAAATGAGGATTCTTTTTTACTAAGTACACACAATAAGTTAAAATTTATTCATTATAGCCTGTGGAACTTCTGAACATCTTCTTCATTATAAATGGTCAAAATATTGTGTATAAAATGTTAATAGGAACTTTTTTATATTAGACCTTTTAGTATGTTTGGTTTTATTTGGAAATACTTGTGTGGTGGCAGGCAAGGAAAAACGAATAATATGCATACTACAAAACCGTTTGTTAATGGAAAAAAATATTTAAATTAGATAAGAGTAAGGGCGGGAACTAGAACACGTCGTCCCTGCTGCTGCAATGGGGGCCTATTATACAATCTTCGTAATCTCAGTTCCTCCGAGATTCTTTTATTCAGGAATTTCAAGATTTTCTTCGAAGATAAATCTGCAATTTCAACTGGTTTTAAGTTGTGGTTTCCAAGGTTTCAGAGTCTGGTCCAGATTAGACCCTAGAAGCAGTTAGTGCTCTGTTGACTCCTCTTCTTCATAACAAAGTCTACACAGATCGATACGACCGATCCGCATGTTATGTAAATGTTTCATTTTTCTGCAAGGTCCTCTCAAGATACCTGAGACTATCCAAACGCTTATCCTTGCCAGTCCCAGTAATTCCTATGTTCTTTTGCGAGAACTAGTTGAAAGTTTACCCACTCTACCCAATAGCGGTGCGATTTATCATCGGGCCATTGTTTCAGTTTACTTTTCGTCGAAATCTAAAGGATTCCGCTGAATGGCCCAATCAATACGTCTTCAGATCCATTCCTAGTGAGTTCATCTGCTTTTTCGTTCCCAAGATAGTCATTACCATATGTCCAGGTACCCATATTAGGTTAACATGATTGTTTGATGCTAGTCTGTTGAGTAATATCAAGCAATCCCAAGCGAACTTTGAATTGAACTAGAAAGTATTGAGTGCTTGAAGTGCAGGCTTGCTATCAGAATAAATGTATATGTGCTAATTAGCAGTGGCACACTTTAATTCTTCCCTGAGGGATTTCTGCTTGGTAAACTGAGTTCTCTTGGCCCATACTGCTAAATAGGCTATTTTTTACCATACATGGGAGTTACGGATGAGCTTAGGTCTTAACTTAACAGGGCTGGGCTGTCTGTGTGGAAATGTTATTTCAATACTTTGTTTAAAGTTGAATTTAGTCAGTCTGAATCGCTAATGAAGGAGTTGGTAATGCTTAGGTTGAGCTCATCCCATGGTAAAGATTGCCTGAAACCTACCGGGTCACTATCATTTACTGGGATGAGCTTTGCCATAAACGATAATGCCTCTTTCTTTATAAACAAATGGATAGGCGGTAATTTCAGTAGCATATCAAAGGCAGCTGTTGAAGCCGAAATTGTACCTCCAGTTACATAGACAGAAGCCTGCACCCTTATAATCTCCGATTGATCTGTGCTTCTGTCTACTACTGGTTTATATAGATGCCCTAGTCTTGTTAATTATGGATTGTAGACGACTGTTCCAAAAGAGTTACTCATCAAGTGTGGCGCCTAAGTGTTTTACTTCTTTAGAGAAGGGTATTTTTTCACAAAGTATAAGAGGTTAGTAATCTTCGATGTTCTTCACAAAATAACGTATTTACTATTGACGATTTGTAGACCTACGAGACAATTTGAATAAGTCATAAAATATCAACACTCTGCTAGGGGGTATTTGGTTACGAAAAATCCCATTTCTTTTTATATATCTTAACCTTTAATTGAATATTTTTATTTCTCTTATTAAATACCATATTAAATCAAGGTTACTTTTTAACCTTTGTGAATAAAACACATACACATTCATATTTATAAATTTGTTTGCTAATCACTCGTGTAATCATGTATATGATTATATTTGTATGCCTCCAAACATTCCACAACAATTCAAGCAATTTAAGTGAAAATTCCGATTATTTAAGTAACAGTTTGCGTGTTAATTTATGGTGGGTCATAAATTAATGCTGAAACCTAAAGAATGAACAACAAATGAACAAACTCTCTATTAGACTATTTAGTAAAACATGCAACAAAAACATTTTGTTTCAATAAAACACGAACATACTACTACAGCCAACCAATATTGTATTGTAGATAGTATTGGACATTTTTTAGTTGTTGAAATTCTATAAGTCTACTAGAAAACAATAAAAGACCCAATAGGCTTAGTCAATATAAAAATACAATAAATAGTAAGCCCAAAAGGCTCAAGCAAGTGATGATAGTATTATATAGAAAGATGTGCAAATATTTTGTATCAATGAATAAACGAGCTAATTAAATTACCACAATACATAACAATAACAATAAATTTTATGGTCTTGCATTATTTATGAACATATCTATTTATTTGCAAATTTTTCAATTATTATGTTAAACAATTTATTTTTTGCATTTTATGTCTTTTGTCGAATAATAAAATTCAAATATGTTGCTTGTGTATGATATTCATAAAAAGCTACAAAATTAGAAAAAATCAATGACAATCTTGATAAAAAAAAAAATATGTACATAAAATATTCAGTTATGCATTCTGTTTTGATTTTGATGGCATGAAAATTGTTTAATAATATAGAAAACTAATAATAATAATACAGAGTATGGTTTGGTGAATCCAGTTATCAGGTACCCTGTAACAAATTTTGATAGAAAATGGAAAATGATTATGAAAAATAAATATAGACAACTATCTTTGCCCGGCGCACATTGCTACGCCTTCGACTTGATGTTAGGGAGTGATTATTGTAGTCATAGTTCTTCTTCGTTCATTTCGCCGCGTATTTTATTTTTTATTTTTATGTGTTGGATAGCATTGCGAGTCCATTGGTAACAAATGAACAACAATTCATTTTTGTATACATAGAAGATTATAAGTACAAAAGGATTGACCAAATCTAAAATAAAGATGTATAGATAAATATAAATCACGGGAGTTTCTTTTTTTAGACTTTTCGGTATGATCTTCTTAAGCTAAGAAATTTCTTAAGGATAGTTAGTTACATTGTTGCTTAATAAAATATGCTTATTCTAACAAAAATTCCTTAAGCTGATCCCAGTCTCCTCAGTTTGATGTGTCGAAGTCTACATACATATATGTATATGAATCCACTTAAGGTTGAGATGCTGACGTTGAAGTTAAGGATGATGAGACAGTTGAATATGAAGAAAGATGATATCCGAGGTGATAACTCACGCAACTTGTAAAACATATTTTAGCTTAATGATGCAAAAGAATTTCTAGCTGAACAAGCTACCTTGCCTATAATAGATGTTGACCTCATCATAGTACTGATAAATTTCATATGTTACATACTGTGCATAGGCTTTCTATTACCTACCTTGCTTGTCAATGTCCTAAACATGCCATTGATTACAGGGTAGAAAAGTATAAATAAGATTGTATCTGTATATTGTATATCAATGCATGAATTAAAATATTATTAGTTTAGCTGTCTCTTGCTTTTTATGACTATGTCAATAAAAACTATTCAATATACAATACAATTTGTGATTGTCAAACTGAATGTTTTCATTTTCCACATAAAAATCCCTAGTGTTATTAAATAATTTAGATTTTATTGATGTGATAACACATTGGAAATGATATGCTACTGATGATTTGATGTGTTAACATCTTTGAGATAGATTTTTACAGATAATCCAATTGCATTTTAACTTATATTTATCGACTGTTGGGACAGTAATAACTAAACAAATATGTAACCTTTGAGATTTATCCACAAAATTGTACAGAATTTTTCAATATCACAGTATACCAATTTTTAATCAAATGAGTTGCACAATATATTGCGCAATTTTGAGGCTATTTTAACTGAACCTATTTTCATCTGATTTTGGCATTTTAAATTATATTTATCGACTGTATAAAAACTGTTGCTTTTTTATAAAATATGTTTTGTCTCGCAATGGATTTCACTATTTCGATTGAATGGTCGATTAAAATTAGTCTCGATAATACTTAGATTGACGAAAAATTTCTACAAAATGTAATGTGATTTCTGTTGGATTGAATTATTTTGCTTATCTCTATTGGTGAATTTTTGATGTTACCTTTGTATTCATCATCATCATTATTATTTCCTGTATCTCCCATTAGAGCATAAGGCCTCAAGAAAGTATTTCCATCTGATCCTGTTTTTTCTAGCATCTTTAACCCACGATTTTCCGCATTCATCAATGTCTTTTTGTAAAGATCTCCTCCTCGTGATCTTAGGGCGACCCCTCTTACGGCTTCCTTGGGGGTTCCAGTCAAGAGCTTGTCGGCAAACTTCTGTGGCATCTTTTCGCAATGTGTGGCCTATCTATCTCCATTATCGTAATATGATATAGTTGGCCATAGTTAGACAGTTTGCATTTTTTATATAAATCGTTATTGCTTAGAATACGCCGCAGGCATCTGTTAACAAAGCTCTGAATCTTCCCAGTTAGATGGTCAGCATCCTTAGAGCAGCACTGAGACAACGTTGGATTTAAATAGTTCCATCTTTGTTTGGAAGAATAAATGCCTCGAGTTCCAGATTACGCGCAGCTGTGCTGTTTTGTTTATTCTGGCCAAAATATCCTTTCCTGCACTATTCTCCGCGGATATTATACTGCCTAGGCAGGTAAAATCTTCGACTTTATTGCTTTTGTTTTGTCGATGTTGACTTTTAAGCCAACCCTACCCGACTCGGCGCACAGATCTTTGAGCTCTGTTTGCATGTCGGAGTGCTTCACAGATAACAAGCAAATATCATCTGCGTACGCGAGATCTTCAAGATGTTCGGTGAAGTTCCAGTAGATGCCATGGATTTATGCAGAATATCATTGATAATAATAAGGAAAAGAATCGGTGAGAATAAACATCCTTGGCGAACACATGCGCTGGTAGTAATGCTGTCTGAGAGCTCGCCATTGTGGAATACTCTGCACTTGAAGTCCGCATATTGTGCTCTGATTAAAGCTGTCAGCTTCTCAGGAACTCCTCTAAATCTGAGCGCCTCCCAAATACTTTCGTATTGTATGCTGTCAAACGCCGTGCTGTAGTCAACGAAAACAAGTTGAAGAGTTGACTACCATTCATTCATTAACTAAACTAAGATGCGTAGGATGTTAATCTGATCAACGCATGAACGATTTTGGCGAAAACCAGCTTGCTGTTTTCTCAAAGATTGGTCAAGTTGCGATTTAACGCGACTTAAAAGTACACTAGACAGTACTTTAGACGTGATAGATAGGAGCATAATTCCGCAATAGATTTTACACTGAGAGATATCGCCTCTCTTTGGGAGAACGACCAAAATATCCTGCAACCAGTCCTCAGGGATCTTTTCTTCCACCCAAATAGAAATGAATATTTGACGTAGGAGTTTCGCCGTGTGTTCTGGGTACACTTTCAGAGTTTCGGTTTATTGCAGAGATGAAGATGATGCAGCGATCTTTGTATTGGCGATTATAATCTGTTTTGAGTCAGATGGTTAGTTGCGTTATCAACAAAAATATTGTGTATTTCATTGGTTGACCAAAAATTTATATTAAATGTAATAATAATCTATTTATTATTGTTAATTTGTACATACTGCTTGCTTCAACAAATTTACTTAATGAACTGATTGTTAATAAAATATTTACAAAGGAAAGATATGTATACAGACAATTTAAAGACCAAAAAGTATAGTAAATTTTAGTAAAAGCTAACAAGAACATTTACATATTGACCTAACTAGTAGGCTTGTGTCCTTTGCATGTCTTAAAGCTATGGTTATACTTGACACCCAATTAATTATTGGCATCTCAATGCTAATAATATTCTTCTTTCCTCAGAATAAATTCATTATACCGACAAGTTAAAATAGAAACTTCTTGCTTCGGCATTTAAATATTTAATAAGCATGGCTGGCCATAATCAGACCGTAACCGACAACCGAAATCTAATTTTAGCTGAGTTTTTTTTTTCCAAGTCTCTTAAACGAAAACAAAGTTGAATGAAACTTTTCAAGTGTTTCCTTTTATTGTTTTATTTTTTTTATCTAAATTTAGGTAAAAAGGCCTGTCTGCTTTCTTATGTTTCAATTAAAAAAGTTTCGTTTGTAGATTCATCAGGATATTGGCCACTTTGTTCTAGAATAAATTTCAATTATAGATTAACATTCTTCTTACTTAGGAGGTTTGTTGGACAAAGGACAGCAGTAGGACTTTAAAAGTTAATTGACTGTTAATAACAATGTTATGTAATTTACATATATTAGAAACAAATATAGATACATATTTAATGAAAGAACGTAGACAAAGGAATGACTTAAATAAATTCCTTGGCTTCAATAAATTGAAAAACAAAAAATATTGGAAAAATTAAAAAAATTTATGTTAAAAACCCAGAAGTTCATCAAGCAAGGACACATTGTCAATTTCATTATTACAAAAGACAAAAGTGCAAAACAATAAAATTTAAATAAAAAATAATAATAAAAAAAAAAAAAACGTCTGTTAACAATAAAATGTAATTACAAACTAACAAATAGTTGTATGATGAGAAGGGTAGATAGGCGTATCTCAATAAAGTGTCATATGCAGATAACTTGTGAAAATGTCAAAGGCATCCACACAGCAGCCACATTCACTTGACTCACATATGTGTGTGTGTGTTTCCTAACATATTCCATAGTTTTGTGTGAATCTAGAGTGTGCCATTTTGATTAGAATCCATCACTTTATAGTAAATTTTTCTTTTTATTACTTACGCAGTAGTTTGCATTTTATTTTATTTTGATGAGCAAGGACGTTGACAATGACAACTATGGCGATGATGAAGGCGATGACGACATCGCCAAAAGCATGTAAAACTAAAACCGCCTTCACCATTTCAGAGTAGAGAGTATCTCATGACAATGAGCTATCACACAAGTTTATGTCATGTCTTGACAAACATACATATGTCGATATGAGTATATAAAATATATGGTATACTACACTATATACTATAAGAGAAAAGAAGAATGAAAGAATAAGATAATATGGTAATGAACTTGGTTTGTCCTTTACGCATACTCAATTTTAATGACACAAATAATCTGGAAATTACATTGAAATACCATCGCAGTTTTTATTCTTTTCCTTTTTATTACTCACACTCAGCGTGGATTAAAATACTTTTGTCTATAGCCTAAGGGTTTTATTTTTATTTGTCTCTTTCTCAAGTCCAAGAGGAGGCTCATCGTTTATATCTTTTTCATGTTGAAGATTTTAAAGTAATATAAAATAGGTTTATATTAAAGGCATCTGAATTTAAATGATTCTACAAAGGAAGACCGGACAAGGCAATAGTTGTATTAGGACATTAGAGCATATCTCTTAAGAAAGTCTTCCAAATCTTAATGAGTGACAGACACATCTGTATTTGTATAAATGAGGCAACAGTGATTAGTTCTCATTCTTTAGAAATATGCTAATTTTTAATTTATTTTATTTGTTCAAATACTATAGATAAGACTTTTATATCTGTTCAAATTCAAAAAACACAGAATTGAATATAAAATTTAATATCCCAAAAAATATTAAAAAAAAAAATAAAAACCAAACATTCAATGGAAAAATGCATGGACACCATTGCAACAAGTTTTACACTAAGAGGAGTATTGCATTCCAACCATGAAACTGAACACTTTCAAATAAAAGATCCATATAAATAGCACTCGTTTTGTGCGCGCCACTTTAACAGGCTAAAGAAGGAATGTCACGCTGAATTCCCGTTGTCATCATCATCATCATCATTGTCGTCCTTGTCGTTGTCCATTACAATGGTGAAACACCAATGGGAATAAAAACAACGACATCCGGTGTATATCTCTTTAGACGTTTTGTTTTATGTAAACGTGGAATTTTACGCTACGTTATTTCTTTCTTTATTTCTCCTGTACTTTTTTTCAATTATTATTATTATCAGGAGTAGTGAATAAGGGCATGTGAATGCTAAGTTAGCCAACTAATGGCAGAAGTCAGTGCACCATCAAAAAAAAAAAAAATGCTAATTCGTTTGCGATTTGAAATTAATTTCCAATGAAGTCATTCGGGGTTTGTGACTCATGAGAATGCATTATTTTGAGATTAGTTAAAAAATCTCTTTTGGGTATATTACAAATGTACTACAGATGTTTGTTTGTTAATTAATCGGAATATGTATGTATTTATCTATGATCTTTGACCTTCGACATTGAATAACATTTTTTAAGACCTTCTATGCGAATTTTGTCAGTTAAAGTTAAATGCTCTTTTGACTGGACCGGTCATTCTTAAATTTTTCAAAAATTTGTTCCACTTTTTCTGTGTAAGAATGACCAAACCGAGGAGCGTCTTTGACAACGAAATTTTCCAAATGAAATCGCTCAAACCGTGTTCGAACTAAGGTTGTAACGGTGGTCATTTAAGCGGAGGTGGAGCCAGTAGTCCAACGGTTGTCAACGGATGCGGAAAGAATATTCGGTTTTTACCTTTTATTAAAGAAAAAATGTACCCATTAGTACTACACTTATATATTGTAGTACACTGTACTTAAATACTACAAAGTTTGTACTACAAACTATACTTTTATGTAGTACTAGCTGTGCCCACGACTTCGTACGCATGGTATTCGAAATATGTTAATATGTTGCTATATTATGTATTTTGTTAACTCGATAAAATAAACGCTACATGTTACATGCTTGCTACAATACACCAGTAAAAACCATATTCAAATAAGCCGTTTTTGAGATTAGCGTGCACAGCCAGGAAAAGGCTTACGATTATATACATATATATATATATATATAGATAGATGTAATGGTAATTAAAATTGTTAAGAGGCCAATTATTACTGATAAACAACAATTTTACAGATATGTCGCCTTTGAACCGATTTCTCAATGGTTCGTTAATTAAACCGGCTCAACCAAATAGTTGCTCGCTTGGAACTGATCCCCCTGGCGACAAAAAGCTTGAAATTTTATATCATATTTCGACCAAATTAAAGGGTCTTCGTTTAGTGGAAGCCGGTTTTGGGTATTATGCTCATTTATCAATTATTTCCATATGATGAAGTTCGTAGTGGCGTCATTTCGACTTTCCTCATCGTCACTGCCGTTTGCCAGCATGTATGCAAGGTTTAAGTAAATACTTAGCGTTTGCGGGTGAAATCTAGCAGGCTTGTACTCGATGCAATTCAGTCTTAGGTCTGTTGGTGACAGAAGCTCCGACGTCATCAGATTCAATTGAATCTCTTACAAGACCGAAATTATGCAGCGTTAGCAAACGAAATAGTTCAGATTGAACTTTGTCCTTAACAAAAAAGTTTTCAAACGATTTATATTTTTTGAATTTTCGTATATTTATTTCTTCCTTCTGCAGTAAAAACAATGTGAAAATTTTTAGTATGGATAGGATGAATTTCAAAAACAATTGGGATTTTTTTGTTTATTATCCTTTTTAATCTAAATTTGCCTAAATATTATATTCCATTTTATTATTTTATATGTTATTCTTTTTAATGTTTTGATTTCATTGAATTTTTCATATTGGAATTTTTAAAACTTTTTTTGTTTTACTTTAAGTCAATAACATTGTTTCGAAATTTGCTGACATCCTCTTAAATATTCGATAAATACATTATTTATATATGATGCATTTTCGTGTATTTATTTCTTCTATTCTGCAGCACAAAAAGTGTGAATATTTTGAGTTTAAGGTAAAGATACTCTAATTGTTATACTTAGTATTATATTAAATTATATTTGTTCTTTTTTTTTTCTCTTATCTGTCGGAGCATTGTTTTATGATGAATTTCAAATATGATAGTAATTTTTTTTTTTTTTTATTATCCATTTTAATCCAAAATTGCCTTAATATTATTTATCATTTTGTTATTTTATATTTTATTGTTCTTAATGTTTTGATTTCATTGACTTCTTCATATTAAAGTTTTTTAACTCATTTTTGTTTTAATAATTTTGTCAAAAAATTCTACACTTAATATTCTATCAACTATCATCATTCCATTATTTCCACCAACTTATTATTACCCTACCTTACTTTTTGATAGTTCCTGCGAACTGTTTTCGAAGTTCCAGATATATTTTATTATTTTCAAAATGTTTTTCATATTAACAAATCGGGGCAGGTGGTATCGCTACACTACTGTAATTGTTTTTGCATGACAACCTTTGAAACAATAACCATTACATAGTAAAAAGCAAAGTTGAAATTCAAAAATGTTTGTTTCTAAACCACGCAACGATCGTTTTCCTGTGAACCTTTATATGATATTATAGTAATGTATTGTTAATGAATATTAACTTAACTGTAATGTTTAATTTATTATATTAAACACAAGGTAATGATGGTAGAAATAAGATAGTATGTAAGGTTTGCATGTCAATTGCATATCGCGTGCGTTGGTTAGTCCTAGACAGGTCCCGGCCGGATTTAAATATGAAAACACCACAAATGAAAAATCAGCCAAATAATACAAGTCCTTCTCAAGCAATACGCCCACAAAGGAAAAGATAATTTTTCAATTTTAGATACCTTTTGAACGCCCCTACCTCTTGTTGCCATAAGCGCACCATGACAAAATTTCTCTACCACACTGCACCACATACCATATCTTGAGAAAATATAAATTTCTTCGTGCTACGAGATGTATTAAAAATAAAAGCGTCAATTTTCGCTATATTCTGAAAAAGCGGCATATTTTCACATGTTTTGAAAGACGTTTTCAAATTAAAAAAAAAATTAGACTTTGTATCTTGAGTATAAATAATATATGTAGTAAGCTAATACAATGTTCCCTTGTTCGAACTGATCGTTCTCTAGATGTTATGATGCCCAGATTGCATTAATGTTTACAGGATATGTATAGCAAGTTAGTTTTCTGAAGTTACTTTTCTACTAATCCAATATCTATGTATATACAAAAAATAGGACGAGAAAATAAGTTTAACGGCGATGAACTCCAGCACCGTTTGACCGATCAGCATGAAAGTTGGCATGTATATGCATTTCTTCATGAAGAATGTTTATATGCTATCCACTTTGTTGCAACTCTTAATTTTTATATATTTTCATATTTATTTTAATAAGAAGTGCATTTATTTTGACTCTACTGTAAGTTCATTATGCTACCATACTAAAAACTCATTAATTTAAAACTCCGTTTCTGTTATATCAAGTTACACGGTAGATGGCGCGATTCTATATGTAACTCTATCGAAATAAGAACATTCGAGAATAAATAGAAAAACATGCTTGCGTTCGTTAGTATCAAAAAATTAAACAAATGTGTGTGGACAAAATTAGAGCATGAAAAGAACAAGGACTACAAAAATCACACACTAACATTACGACGGGGCCGCAGCAACGCGCGCCGGGCTACGCTTGTATTGTATAAAAATAGTCAATTCTGGTCAATGCAGAAGCTAGCAGAGTTAATACATTAAAATCTAACTGTTTTGCGTCTTATTTCTTTTATTAAAATTCGAAGATTTTGTGTATGAATTTCGATTAAACAACTATGCACGCAATACAAAAATAAATTTCTTATAAGGGTTCAACATATTGTCTTTATTGAATAGTTTTTCTTATTTTTGATGATATGGATCAATTGAATTGCCATACGACCTGTAATAAGAGGTACCTTTAGCTTGTTGAGCCACGAATTGCTGTTGTTTTATTTTATTTGTTGTCTAAAATCTTAGTGTCTGTCAAGAGCAAAATTTAATATGTTAACTTTTTCTACTTAAGTATAATCCAACAAAGGAAAATGAAACTTCAATCAATTTATTTAGAAATAAGTAATATATTTTCATATTGCAATGTTTTTTAGCCATTCACTATTGTGTTGTTATTATTTTTGACTTGGCAAATTTGAATATATATGTATATGTATGGTATCTATTGGAAAATATTGTGTTTCTCTTAAGCCAACCAACAAACAAACAACATGGCTCAACTCAAGTGAAATGAGCTCAGCTCAATTTGTTGTTTCTGATTTGCACAACTCTTTATATTTTGTATCTACCAACTATCTTTATCTCTATCTTTATGCTTCTGTGTCAGCTGCTGTGCTTTGCATAAATAACGTATTTATAACTGTCAATTTTTCATATTTTTATTGCATACTTTATTGGGCTTAAGCCAATATTTTGTTGCTTTGTGCCATGTCTTGTGCAGATTCGATATTTTTTTCAAGGACAACAACATTGCATAGGATATTTTTTATTGTTAAAATAAAATAAAATAAAATAAATGAGAAAAAAATATATAATTTTTTGTTAGTAGAAATACTCTTCTCACCTTCTATAGTATTGTATATACCCATTTATTAAATATTTTGTTATGAGTAACTTTGTAACATAATTCACTTCTGTTACATATCTTTAGATATAAATATGTATACATAAGACCTGATATGTATATAGAATAATGGTCAATTTTAGTTAAACGGAGGCAGTGAGTCTTGTATTGTTTCTTTAAGTTTCTTGTCTACAAATTTGTTGTAAAAGTAAATATGCTTTTGCTATTTCTATTGTGTAGGAAAGAAACTAAATTATCAAGAATATAAAGGAAAATTGTTGGTTGTTTATTTAATAAAATAATGAATATAAAATAACAACTGTAACAACAATCACTAAACGTGATTGTCAAATTTTTCATGTAAAATAAATAAATAAAATTTTTAGTCTAAAATATCAGCAAAAACAAAAATAAAACTTAATTTGTGAAAACTTTAAAATTTTGATTTCATTAAGATTACAAAAAAATAATAAATATATTCTATAACGAATTTATCAAACTCATTTAATATGCAATTTCTATATTGTTCACTTGTTCACACTTTAAACTTTCACAAAAAAATTGAAACAACATAAAATGCTGACCAAATTTTAAATATATTTATTTAGCAATTTATACACAGATTTTGTTATAAATAACAAACGCAATGACATGAAAATATTGTGAATGAATTTGGTGGAAAATCGTAACTTTATATGGAATTTAGACTGAAATTATTCAAACTCATGATTCACATGTAGAAAGTTTAGAAAATATATGATTTTAATTGTAAGAAGCTATAAATTATCGATTTGTATGACTCATGACATGTCTCAATCATCCTGTATACTATAAATTAAGAAATGTAGGACTCCTCCGGTAGGAGTTTCCGTCCTAAGATGGATTATTGGGGTATTTATTTATTTATTGAAATATCTATGATTATCTTAAGGAGAGCTCTTGCTACTAAGTACTTCGGCTTAAGAGGTTTATTTATTGATATTGTTACGACAAAGCGAGTCGTAGCGATCGGCAAGTACTGACAAGGAACAAATTGCTATGATGTATGTCCCTGGAAAGTTAAGATAAAGGAAATAAGAAGAGGAGTAAGAAATTGCGAGCTTTTTTCAGCTATATTCATAAGTGGCTTTTTTTTAAACCTTATGCAGTCACTAGTTCCCTTTTTCCGTACACTATGCTCTGGCCAGACCACAGGCATTTATATGGGGATATCGGTAGTAATTATTCAGTGTCTATGTTTAATTTTTTCTGGATGAGCCAAGGAGGTGTAAACCTTCAAAAGATCCTAGCAAACCGACCTACTAGAATGCACGATTCACCGGAAGAGCAGTCTCATGTGGTGCCTACGTACTAAAACCAACCCCTGGATTACACTGGCTCTTTTATTATACCTAGCGGGACCACCAATTGTGGTATTACTTAGCCAGGGAGAGCACACTTCTGTTCAGTTCCTCATATCTGCAGACCTGCTGCATTATTGCCACGATTTTCACGCACGCTGTGTTCAAGGAGTCTTCATTCTTTAGTATATAGATAATGACGCCTTTTTGGTGTAACGTTTCCACTTACCTCAGCCGTGTTTAGCTCTCTGAGGTGTGTGTCTGAATGTGTAGTAGTAAATTGGGGTGGAAAAAGGCAGAAAACCGCAGTTAAAAAATACTACGGGTGGTTACCGATGGGGGAGGGGGTTTACAAAATGTAAAAAATGGGTCAAGTAGTATGGGTACTTTCCCTAAAGTATTTTTTCTCCGTAATCGGTGAACTCAGACTTAAAATTTTGAAAGACTAATTTGCATAAATAAGGGCAGATGTACAAACCGACTAGGCCCCTAATAAATTTGATTTGTCCCCCGATGTTTATGACAAAGTGATATATACAATCCCATCAAACGTTTTCGAAAGCAAAGTTGACTTTATTTGATTTGTGAACATAAAAAATTTAATATGTACAAATGCTGTAACCACAAATGTTTGCTTAAGCTACAAGCTTAACTTTGTCTAGAGACCCAAATCAGAAATGACTCATAGTCAACCATTTGGGATTAAACATACATACTATATGACACAGTTGCACAAGTATATATTGTAGTATGGATACACATACCTTACTTGAATATAAAAACGGAAACGCACAAATTTATTACCATCATTTAATATTAAATGATACTACTAAAAAAAAAACACAACTAAAAGTATACTCGTATAGACAAAATAAATAAAACAATAAAACTATTCTATAAAGTAGATTAGGGAAAGGGTGGTTGTATAAAGTAACTAAAAAGAAAATCTGTATTCATTTGAAGCAGGACTTGTATTTAACTGTTTTGTATCCTTAATTTTACTATTTCCCCTGATTCATCCTTTGTCTTGTCTAGGATCGTTAAGTGCTCATTTTATTCCCTTTTATTTTCTATTTAAATAAAAGAATAATATATACAGCAGATTAGTGCCAAATAATCCCAGGCAGAGAACCATATTTAAATGAAATCGGGTCAGGAGAGAGAAATTCAGAGAGAGTGAAATGAAGTTGATTCTAAATAAAATTCAGGCTCATAAATAACAGTTTACTATTGTATTATACAAGTATATAAATAAATGAAAACAAAAAGCTGCTTGACCTGCTGCACTTCATAAAATCAGCCGTCAGCTGCTACAATAAAAACGTGAATTTGTCGTCAAAGCAAACAATTTAAAAGGGATTTCCTTTGGCTACTTATAATTGTTATTGCCATCATTGAGTCTAAGGAAAAATACTAAGAATAACAAGGTTTTCATTTGAAAGTATTTTATTGTCAAACAATATGATTAAAGCAGAGAATATTCTTTTTGTTAAATTTTGCTTATTTTAATCAGAAGTTTCTATTGTTGTTTAATTTCGAAATAAGTATTTGAATTGGATTTTTGTGGTTTTTGTTTAAGAAGTTTGTGTGGCCCTATCCAACAAAGTCAACTGGTTGCGACAAAGTATTAAGGATAATGGATGGATAGGGGAACGAACATCTTTGGAAGTCCGATGCTTATAATTTGCGAACCCATGTTTTTGAAGGTTTCATAAAGAAGAATGGCATTGAACACGTCTGGACTACGACTGGAGTAGCAAGAGGAAATGTTCAAATTGAATGACTTGGCAAAACGATTTGGTCAGTGGCAGCATAGACCAACATAGTGATATAAGATTGTTCCACGAGTTCAAAAAGCGATCATATGTCATGTACACAGCTCGACCAAGAAGTCACCATTTCAACTAAAATTTGGCATGAAGATAAATAATGAGAACGAATTATTGGTATGCTACCGCAAGAAATGATTGACAGATTCGAGGCCGAGAAGGAAAACATGCGCGAAGATACATAACAACAAATCAGAACTACAATACAGCAGGAAACTTACTCGTAAGGCAGAATACGGGTAGAAAGAAGGCGATCTAGTTGCAGTGAAACAAATGTAGTTTGTGATGTTTATGGATCCATTGAAGTGTTCAAGGTGAAAAATAATGGATATTATGATTATGATGTGAAGAGGGTCCAATCATCACATCTACCAGCGTAGAAAATTTGAAGAAATGTACTAGTCCCTCTCTAATGGGCAACGACCATTCTGTGTGTGACTGCCCTGGATGGCGTAAAGTCCTTGCAGAACACAGCGTCTCAGCAGAACAGGCGATCGAACAAGTTTTATTGGAAGGAGCAGAAAAGGAAGAAACGGAGTATTCAGCAGCGAAAGAAGAAATAACTTCATGAAGATTAAATGGTGATTAAATAATAGAATATTAACAAGTGTCTTAAGAAAAATCGTCATAAAAATCCAGATTTATGATACAAAAAATTCCGATATCGATACTTGTAACTTCTATTAAGACCAAGACCTCTGCCTATTTGCAGATGAGTGAGTTTATCCTTTTTCCGAAAAATTTGTTTATATTGAAAATCAGTTTTTTAGTGTTCCGTATGGCATACATAGTGTTAAATCTTCTGCGGTGGTAAAAACTTATCAGAACAATTTTGAATCTATTTAAGTATAAGTTAAGAATTGAATCGAATATAAGATAGACATATAAAACCTCTATCAATTCAACACAATTGTGACAACTTTGTCTGTTCAGCTAAGCAACTCTCGAGTGATTCACATTTTATAGTCATCTTCATAAGTATCAGTATCTATCTTATATCCATTGTCATAATCATTCAAAAAAGAATATTGTATTTATAATTTTCACTTTATTACAATACAATCATTCTAGAAATATAGTAGTTAGTTTAAATTTTATTTCATTTTAAACTTAAAGGATAATTATTCATTTAAAATTAGCCTTTGGGGGGAAGTCAAATTAACTACGCTACTTGTAAAATGAATTGTAGCAGAAGCAATATAAAACAACAATAAGAAACACCGATATTTAGCTTAACTGTGTAAATAAGTTTATTTTTGTTTTGTATTCTGCAAGTCAAAGTTAAATAAAGTCTACAGTAGTCAATAGTAGCGCTTCTAGGTAAAAGCTACTACGATACTTGACTTAATTGGGATGAGTGCACAGGCACAAGCACAGGCACAGACACAAGCAAACGGTGGGTAGGAATATAGCATTAGCGAATTTACTAAAATAGAGTCAGTCGTTGGGGTATTGACGGTTTACCGCCCCCCGAGTAAAGCGACCTAATCACCAGATATTTAGATTTTACTATGCATCGAAAGAAAGCTACAGGCAAAACCGCACAAGAATAAACAATTTATTTTTGTTACTTTTTTTTTTTCATTTTTCGCATTTATTCATTTATTTATTCATTTGTTATTTAGGAAAAGAAATTTGTGCGCTTGTTTTACTTTTTACACGAGCAGAAATAGGAACCCTTAATGGGTGCCACATAGACCTTTTAGTTGTTTTACAATATTACTCAACTCTTCTTAGCTGTATTCACTTAGCTTGGCTTAGTTGTTAAGTTGAATCGTGCGACTTGTGAGTTCGTTAAGGAAAACAAAAAAACAAAAAAGGAAACCTTTTAATTAATTGAAGCACGTTGCCAAACAATTTTTTCTTTTTTTTCCCCCTCTTTGACTTGATCTTATCGTGTTTCTATTTCTCATTTTTTATTTAACGTTTTATTACAGTCTCTGCTTTACTTCTTCTTACTTCTGCTTTTAAGAGCAATCCTTTTATTTTTCCTATAATATTTTTATTTGTGCGGTACCCCTTTTTTTAATGATTATCAGATTATGAATTTATGTTTATTTGTTTGTCCTTCAGACATAAACATTTTGATCTTTATTTCTCATTTGTACAATATTTATTCATAGATGTATTTTTTTTCTAAGTGGCGGCTAAGTGTGCTTCTTCTTTGCCTACCTTTTTCTTTTCAAATAAATTGTCGACTTTTTAGATTTTGCCCTTATTCTGAGAAGAAAGAGGGTTACGTATTTACATTTATTTTAATTTATTTTAGATTGCAATTCATTAACGTTTTGATTTTGATTTTCTTTGAACAAATATTATAAGTAGCAACGAATCTACTCGAAATCCTTTAATGAAATATAAACCGTCTTACACATGTCGTTGTAACTATGGTATGGGTAAAGTATAATGTTCGCCTTAGCAATTTGTCGATGTGAACTAGCCTTTGGCACTTTTTCACTCCTTTATAGATAAATGAAAAGGGCAAATAAACTATCAACCAACCAACCAACACGATAAACTAGCATGTTCAAGAAACTTTTACTGTTGAGAACTTTTCATAAAACATTTCTAGGGGTTTTTACATCATTTTGCATGGTTTCTTTTCTTGTTTCATTTACTTTTGTGGCAGGTGTGCATAGATTTTTGGTGCCGAAATATGAAAATGAATTCAATTCACACCTTTAAAGAAGAGTTTGAAAACTCTTTTATTGTTGAATGTTTCGACTACTTTGACACCATTTATTCGATGGTATCAAAGCCTCAAAGGATTAAAAAGAAAAGTTTTACTTTCGACAATTAAGAAAGTTCCATTTTAAGTATGATAAGCATTTCAAAAAGTACTGTACATTTTGGAAATGAAGAAGATGTGCCGAAAATAGTACAACAGAACAAAAACAACGTTATGAGAATGTTTCAATCGAGTGTTTGGCGAAATGTCATATCATTAAAGCAGAGTTTTTGTGACGATTCAAACATGGGTCCATCACTTCACACCTTATACAAAGGAATAATCAAAACTATGAACTGAAATGGAGTGAATTGGTTCCAAAGGAGGCAAAGACAGTTCCATCAGTAGGGTTTTTTGGGGAAGCGCATGAGATAATTTTCAATGATTATATTCAAAAAGGAAAAACAATAAACTGCGAGTTTTTTTGGGAACTTATTGCATTGAAATCACCGAATTTGGTGAAAAAGAAAGTTTTGTTTTATCAGGACAATGCATCAGTTCTCACATCTGTTATCGCAATGGCTTAAATCAACCATTCACCAGATTAAGCACCCTTGGATTATTTTCTGTTTTCTAACTTGAAGAAATTGTTCGGTAATAAAAGATATGCCAACAATGATATTGTAGAGTCCGCGTTCGCTGGCTATTTTAAGGAGCTCAACGTTTTTCACTACAAACAGGGTAACGAAGCTACTAAACATCTTTGGAAAAAGTGTATCGAGCTATAAGGAGACTATGAAGAGAAATAAAATATGTCGGGTACTTCTGGGACTATGTTCAATTCATACAAATAACTTCCTCATTGTTGTCTTTATTTTAATTTTTCGTTGCGTACGTTTGGCGAGTTGTAACAAAGTGGATAGCATGGAAACCTTCTCCATGAAAAAAATACATTTCTGTGACAACTTTCAATGTGATCGATCAAATGGTATTGGAATTTATTGATCACATACTTATTTGGACATCAATTTTATACACGTACTTGATGTGCCTGCCACTTCATGCGCATGGAATTTTATTAGTGTAACAGTGGGTTAGTTTCCACTATTATCATCTGTGTAATGTTGGCGCGCAACAAAAAGAGAGAAAGACAGTCGAAATTGACCAAAAAGTTGGCAACAGTACTACAAATTTAATCCAAAATAAATATCTTTTGATTTTGTTGATCGATTTTGGTTAATCCCTTTTGATTAATCTCTTTTGATTAATCCCTTTTGATTAAACCCTTTTGATTAATCCATTTTGATTTACTAAGACGATTTTGATCAAATAAATTACAGGAAGTTGCAATACACCAGTGAAACTCGGATTTAAATTGGTTAAGCCATTTCTGAGATTACCCTGCATAGACAGAATGACGCTTACGATATATATATATATTATCTAGGTATAGTAGATCCTATCACGAATGTAGTCGATTCACCAAATATGCCACAACCTTTTTTCTCAAGAGATAAAATAAAACTGTAATATAACATAATTAAAATCATATAATTAAAAAAAAAAAATGTTAGACTTATAATAAATGTGCGTAAGATATAATGATGGCACATGAGTTCTGTTCAATTTTGATTAACCACAAAAATGGGGAAACAAATTACTTGTAATCGGAACGAAAATAATCACAACAATTTTTAAAAGCCATTGTGCAAAATGATAAAAATAAGTAAAATATTGTTATAATAATTTCTAAATAAATTAAAATGGGTATAAGTTTGAAAAACAAATTTAAAATAAAGAAATGCTAAATAAACAGTAAAATATTTATAAAAAAACAAAATCAAAAAACAAATGAAGAAAGACATAGTCACTTGTCAGAAGGCAAGAAATTAAATAAATAAATATACGAGAAGTGTAATACTTTCATTATAATTATTATTGCTACAGAAGGCAAGAAATTAAATAAATAAATATACGAGAACTGTAAAATTCTCATTATTTTTGTTGCAGAAGACAAATATAAATAAATAAATATACGAGAAGTGTGAAATAAAAATGATTAGTATGAAAATTTCCTATTAAATCAATTTTTATAAGGTAAAAAATATTTTGTTATACTATAAAATATACTATAAAATTAAAACAAGCAGTATGCATATTTTTGACAGTTGCACTCAATTATAAATTATCAGAAATACTATTTTTCCCAGTTCCAAACCGTCAACATTCCTTTGAAAAGATATTCTACTTCTTTGTCACCTCTCAGATTTAATATAACTATTTTTTAAGAAGTGTCTAAGCTATATATATATATATAAACCGATTGCCACATGTTTCTCGGCTCATCACTTTAGTAAAGCTTGACCGATTTTGCTGATTGTTATTTTGTTGTGTTCGAAATTATCACAAGAATGTTTGTATGAAATAAAATTTCGCGTATAAGGATTACATTGTCGAGAAATTGGGGATAAAATACATATCCTTTTACAGTACATAAGTCGATTTTTATCACGAAATTGTGTTACGGTTACATGGCGAATGCTGTATTAAAATATGTTGTTCATTCACTGACCTATTAATAAAAAACTATGACTACGAAAATCACGCACTAACATCAAGTCGGGGGCGCAATGCCCGAGGGGAATGCAAGTCATATATATATATTGTTACAAATTCCTAATTTGTCTAATAGTTTGAAAATAATAAAAATTAGAAACCTGCTGTCAGTTGGCGAGTGGCTACCAGTTGGTGTGATGTGAGAGTGATGCGGCGTGTGCAGCGATCAAATGGAGGCAAGTGGCGACCTGGTGATCCAACGGAGGCAAGTGGCGACCTGGTGATCCAACGGAGGCTAGTGGCGACGTGGTGATTCAACGACGAGTTGCAGCTCGACGTGGTGATCCAGCAGCAGCAAACAATGCCAAACACCCAAAAGAATTCTTTTCTTTATTTTTCTAAAAATCCAATATGGAGGTTTTTTCTCATTTTTGAGTTCATCAAATTCAATGTCATTCACTTGTCATTTTTATTCCTCCTCTTCTTCTCTCCTAATTCAGCTGTTCCACACCAGGGCTACCTGCATTTATTGAAATGCTGCCAAGGTGTCCTGGAAATGATCGATAGTTATCGATCATTTTTGTAACAATATATATATATATATATATATATATATATGAGAAAAAACCTCCATATTGGATTTTTAGAAAAATAAAGAAAAGAAGTCTTTTGGGTGTTTGGCATTGTTTGCTGCTGCTGGATCACCACGTCGAATTGCAAGTCGTCGTTGGATCATCACATCGCCACTTGCCTCCGTTGGATAACCACGTCGAGCTGCAAGTCGCCGTTGATCATCACGTCGCCACTTGCCTCCGTTGGATAACCACGTCGAGCTGCAGGTCGCCGTTGGATCACCAGGTCGCCATTTGCCTCCGTTGGATCACCACGTCGAGATGCAAGTCGCCGTTGAATCACCAAGTCGCCACTAGCCTCCGTTGGATCACCACGTCGAGCTGCAGGTCGCCACTTGCCTCCGTTTGATCGCTGCACACGCCGCATCACTCTCACATCACACCAACTGGTAGCCGCTCGCCAACAGACAGCAGGTTTCTAATTTTTATTATTTTCAAACTGTTAGACAAATTAGGAATTTGTAATAATATACATATATATATATATATATATATATCTATATATGACTTGCATTCCCCTCGGCCATTGCGCCCCCGACTTGATGTTAGTGCGTGATTTTCGTAGTCATAGTTTTTTAATAATAGCCATGTAACACAATTTCGTGATAAAAATCGACTTGTAAAAGGATATGTATTTTATCCCCAATTTCTCGACAATGTAATCCTTATACGCGAAATTTTATTTCATACAAACATTCTT
Organism: Amiota communis; assembly: GCA_037043315.1. NCBI lineage: Eukaryota > Metazoa > Arthropoda > Insecta > Diptera > Drosophilidae > Amiota > Amiota communis. The sequence continues at coordinate 1,322,548 of JBAMAV010000393.1, forward strand.
GTGATAATTTCGAACACAACAAAATAACAATCAGCAAAATCGGTCAAGCTTTACTAAAGTGATGAGCCGAGAAACATGTGGCAAGCGGTTTATATATATATATATATATATATAGCTTAGACACTTCTTAAAAAAATAGTTATATTAAATCTGAGAGGTGACAAAGAAGTAGAATATCTTTTCAAAGGAATGTTGACGGTTTGGAACTAGGAAAAATAGTATTTCTGAAAATTTATAATTGAGTGCAACTGTCAAAAATATGCATACTGCTTGTTGCAAAATATTTTTTACCTTATAAAAATTGATTTAATAGGAAATTTTCATACTAATCATTTTTATTTCACACTTCTCGTATATTTATTTATTTATTTTTGTCTTCTGCAACAAAAATAATGATAATTTTACAGTTCTCGTATATTTATTTATTTAATTTAATTTCTTGCCTTCTGACAAGTGACTATATTTTTCTTCATTTGTTTTTTGATTTTGTTTTTTATAAATATTTTACTGTTTATTTAGCATTTCTTTTTTTAAATTTGTTTTTCAAACTTATACCCATTTTAATTTATTCAGAAATTATTATAACAATATTTTACTTATTTTTATCATTTTGCACAATGGGTTTAAAAATTGTTGTGATTATTTTCGTTCCGATTACAAGTAATTTGTTTGAGTTTGTCCCCACTTTTGTGGTTAAGTCAAAATTGAACAGAATTCATGTGCCATCATTATATCTTACGCACATTTATTATAAGTCTTACATTTTTTTTTTTTTAATTATATGATTTTAATTATGTTATATTACAGTTTTATTTTATCTCTTGAGAAAAAAGGTTGTGGCATATTTGGTGAATCGACTTCATTCGTGATAGGATCTACTATACCTAGATAAAAAAAACCATTGTGTCTATCGTCTTCTTAATTTGTTGTATATAAGTAGTAAATAGTGATATTTAATTTAGTAAGAAGTGATGTTTCTCAACCACAATTATAAAGATTAGTATTTTGTTTTATATTTTTTGTTCGTTTTTTTTCATCTTTAGAAAACACAATAATTTAGGAATAGATTTAAATTCAGGCAGTGCTGGACATTCGCGATTAACCTTAAAATCTTAAGACCCATTGAGATGTTTGAGAAAAAGTAAATGGGTATGTAGATTGTGAGGCGGTCCCAGATATCCCCTCTTCCTTTAAAACCAGCCTGAGGAGTCATGATGTGGAACCAGCATCCTATAGGCCATCAGCCCGATTTAGTAATTAGGAGTTTATTTATTCAAAGCCATTTAAATGTCCTCGCTATCTTCCCTTGTCCATCTTTAAGACAAGTTATGGAAGCCATTCCAATAGAAAGTTTCTTCATTGATCATGCTGCTCAGCCAGTTTATTTCTTATCGATGAAATAAAAAAGCAATACGTCAAATATTTTAAACGAAGCGAGCTTTGGACATTATTGTTATTAAAAGAGGATCATCTTTGGACTCTTGGAATATAAGCTAATTCTAGATTAATATAAAAAATATTGATGAAAACTCAAGAGAAGTATATTCACACAACAAATCCATACTTGATGTTAGTCATATTTTTCTGGCATCAAAATGACATGGCAAGATCACTAAAAATAAGTTTTCAATCAAATAAGCCAGACATTATTAGTTGATGGAATAACTGAAACCTTTAATTGAAATCAGCTAAAGTCAAACTGATTAATCATCAGCTGCAAAAGTTATGCACGTTTTAATAGGACCTATTTGGGTGCTTGTGTCATAAAAAATAGAAGAAAAACAAAAACATGGAACAAAAAGCAAATATAAAATTTTATTTTAAATTTGGTAAAAAATTCATTGAAACTTATGAAATGATAAGAAAAGTTTATGGTGTTGAGTGTATAAGTCGTACTCAAGTTTGGTTTAAGCGATTTAAAAGTGGATGTGAGGATTTAAGTAATGATCCAAGACCTGGACGACCAGAAGCAACAAATCTTTATGAGTTGGTGGCAAAAGTGGATGAAATAATCGCTATCGTACTGTTAGAATGCTGGCAGAAGACTTATCAATAAATACTAATATCCTGCGGGATGATCCACAAGATTTGAATTGAAGATTTGTGTAAAAGAAAGGTCTGTGCACGTTTTGTTCCACATCACCTGAACGATCACCAAAAAAGTCAACGAATTTTTGATGAAAAAACGGATTTCGTCTACCCTCCATATTCGCCTGAGCCTTGTAGATGGTAACTTTATTGCTCAGGCTAAGTTGACTGCTGGACCGAATGATTTATCTCATCAAGCTTATTAAGAATATAGAAGTAGTTGCACATTCTTGTGGAGTCTTTCTTAATTTTTTCTGGTTGTTAGATACTCAAGATTGGAGCCAATAAATTAAAAGTAAACAATAATTTTCAGTTTTCATTAAAATCAATAACAACACTACAGTTGTTTTATAAGTAATGACGGATATTAAATACTTTTATTTAATAGAAAACAAGTGGTACATTAAAGATCTTTACATTTGTTTCCAAGGAAGCAAGTGCTGTTCAAGTGAAGTGCAACTAACAAGCTCCTTATATAAAATTTATATGATTTCTTTTGAATTACATAAGAGTTCTTAAGGAAACTACTACCAGTAGTACGATGATACTTCATTGTTGCGACATACTTTGATGTTGCTTTTCTTAATGGTTTTTCTTTTATTTATTCCAAGATTTCATAATTTCCTCACTATTTCCGTTTAAGTCACAACATCATCATCATCATCAACAACAAGACCAAGAATGACAAAATGTTTTTTGATGTCAATGTACTGACGCGAGCGACTTCTTACTTACTTTTATGAAAGTAAGATTGTAAGTAGTGGAGAAGATAGAAAGTGAAATATACAATAAAAAAAAAAAAAAAACTAATGTTACTGACATAAATACATCATAAATTTGGTAAACTTGGTATCTGCATATCATGCTGCCTGCCTGTGCCAACAAGAAACAAGAAAAAGCCAAAAATACTACACCTGTACGACAAAACACAATGACACAGTGACACATGCACACTGATACGAGTACACATGAACATCTGAATATATCAAGAGTCATGCCCATGCCTTCCTAAATGTGTTAAACGCCCACGAGAATATCTTGGTTTTTGTTGATGTGGTTCAGGTGGTTTGCGTGGTTCTTGTTAACAAAAAATAAAAGGTAAAGGAAATACACCTTCCATTAAACTGTTTCACTTCGTTTTTTTTTTTTGTTTTGTTTCTCTTCCCCTTATATACAAATATCAATTCACATGCTAAACATACATACATATACGATAGTATGTAGATACTACACCCACTAGCTCACACAGATACAAGAATAGTAAGTGAAATTTCTTTGTTGTCTCCCCTTTTTTTTTGCCATAAAAACCGGCAACAACAGAAATCTATGGGAAAATATCCTTGTTGCGCTTTGTCCCTTGGTATCTTTAACTGAGTATTCTTGTTGTTGTGTTGTGTTGTATTGTGTTGCTCGTGTATATCTATCTTTTGACTGTTAGGGAAATAAAAGTCATGACTTTTAAAGCTTTACTCACATACACTCAGTTTCATACCATAGATATGTAGAATATACAACCGAAACACTAACATCCTCCGCCATGTCAGTTTTTGCTTTGGTGGTCTTTGTTGCTTCTGTTAAAACAGGATAAACTTTGCATGAAGTTTGTTGTTCTTGCTATTGATAGTACTAGTGGTGTTGTTATTATACTCGTTGTACTTGTTGTTTGTGTAAAAGTAAACCATGTAAAGTGAATGAAATTAAAACGATTTCAAGTTTCATCAACAACAACAAATATATACTCGTACATATAGTAAGTACAATACAACAACGAAATAAGATCAACAGAAAAACATACTAAAATAAAAACAATAATAAATAAATGTTAGCGTTGACAAAGCAAAACCAAAAGTGAAAGCAAAGCAACTCGAAAGTAAGTATGCGGGACTTGGAGTCCTTGTGGATTCACAACTCCTTAAAGTAAAAAAGCATGTTGTATCTTAAGACTTTAGTAAAAAGAGTCATCGCTACAGAAGAGAATTCACCCATCGAACGACCAACCGACCGACCGATGTTATGTGTTGTTGTGAAATTTTTGAAGCTATGCTATATTAAGTTTACTGCATTGCTTTACATTGCGTGTTCCTAGATGTTCCTTCGGGTCCGGCAAAGGTATTTTTCAATTAATTTTACAACAATAAAAAAAATTGAAAGACAAGAAGAAAGAAAGAATACAGGACCTTTAAACAATAAACTTTATACTCTTTAGGTGGACAACGAACTTCAGGTGTTTAGATTTCAATTAGATAAAGTAGTACGGATGCACGCGCGCATTTATCACATTTAACTCTTGCTTTTTACCATTCTTCTTTATACTTGAAGAAATGTAATAATAATTTAATTGAGATTTATACAAGAAAATTTACATAAAAAAACTTTCAGATAAAGAAAGGCCGAAAAGGAATACTATTAAACTTTAAGATTGTGGTTTGTAAAAGAAAATTATAAAGGTTTTTATGCCAAAGAATGGATTCGTATCTCAAACCTGATTGTGTATTCCTTGACACTTAAATTAAGTATAAAGGCATAAGAATCAAACAATAATTTTTTTATGAGTTGCATAGATTTACGAGTTTCATTAGATAAGGTAGAGTTGGACAATCTATATAGAAATCTAATAAGTATGCTATTTAGCATATAGTTATTGATTGTTTCAACAGATTACACTAGTACTAAAAATCGAAGCAAATGTTTTTAAGAATTGTTTGGACACTACAGATTTTAATAGTGATTGTGATTCACATTGGTTAAAGCGACTAGTTCGCATATAACGAAGAAATTTTTGCATATTTTCATTTAATTCTACGCATATAACGAGGAACGATCGTTGTCACCGATGATTTCCAACTACCACCGGTTAATAACATTTTAACATTTTCTCTTCCATTCTAAATAACATTCTATACAAAATTTTAGAAAGTACTGGACTTGCTCGGTTTAGGTTTTCAAATAAAAAATGGTACTGGTACATTTTGAGGAAGCCCCTGAAGTTAATGTTGAGTTGAGGAAAATATACTCTTTTTTCCAATCAATCGTTTGGCCAAACGGTAATAGCTCATGATGGAAAATCAAACCAAACACGCAGCATCACCTTCTTTGCCGTCAATCCTGGATTTGCTACTGTTTATGTAGCTTCAATTCGAACCGACCAAGACCGCTTTCACACAACAGTCTCTTATGTTATCCATTTATCATCACCCATTACAAATCACTTCAAAAATGGTTCGATTTCGTTCCTTTACAACAGCGATTCGCTTGTTTCAATTATATTTTTTTTACACAATTCATGAAGACGATAGAATTCAATTCTTGGAAAAAAATTCTTGATAGCATATTTGCTATGTGCTTGACGAAATATATTGCGATTTTGAGCGTTGTAAGAGGGAACATTGAAGGAGATGCAATAGTAGCATCTTTTAGAGCACCCCTAGATTGGAAACCTATTTCCAGATGTCTGAATATGGAGACAAGAGAGACCTGAGACCTTTGCATTAATTAAATTATATTAGATAATTGTTGTTAGTCAAGAAAAGGAATTCTTAATAACACATACCTATAGAGAAACAGATTTACATCCGTTCATTAGAGGACTATGAGGAGACTAACTTTGATTGCTTGCCATAAGGAAACCAACTGACCCATCTCAAGCATTTGAATGAATATTAGATCACACTATGCATATAAACTCCAGTATCACCACATATCGATAAAAACATAATACAATACAAAACCAACAAAATTTTATCCGCAATTAGCTTATCCAGAATCCCCATTCCTTATTTTCATCTTGTATACTAATACATATTATAAATTTGCTTATAACGACATCCGGATACAATAACGAAATTTCTCAGCCCCTTCATCTTCGTTATAACCAAATTCTACTGTACTATATTATTTAAAATATTATTTCCACCATAATTAAATATAACTTTAATTAATAATTTCACACTATATAGTGTTAGCATCATTAGTTTACAAATTAATTTAAGAAATCTGAATGATATATAAGGCAGAATAAATGACTGTCAATAGCATTGAATACAGAGTTTTCATTTGAACTACATAAATGTGGAAGAGATAGCATATTCAAAGGACATTAAACTTTAATACAAGACTAATTTACTTCCTTTAGTTTTAAGTGCAATCAACAAACATTTGCAACAACTTTATTTTCCTTTCTCCTCCACATATGTATGGAGGACTATGCTCAAATAAAGAGGATGTACGAAATTGTTGTTGCTCAACCAAGTAGCTCCAATGTAAACATGTGATATTCTTGTTCTTGTTAATGTTGCTATTGCTGCTGTTGTTTCTGTTGATTGCGCATTTAATGGTGAATTCTATTCGACTATTCTGTTCTTGTTGTTACAAACAAACAACTTGTGTTATTGTATTTTGCTGGCCTTTATACGACAATAAATTTTGTGTTGTAAATCTTTTTTATAGCCCAAATCTGCAACGTACGCGTTACATTCATATTGAGAGTTTTGCTTTCAATGCGGCAGGAGAGAGAATTTCGTATATGTGAGATTGTTTCTACATATGTACAAAAGATATTTTTGTTTTTTTTTTCGCCATTTTATAAACATTAAAGTGAAATTGTATATAAGTAGCTGACTATTATTGTTCCATAGCTGCAGGCATAAAGGCGAGAATATTCAACAGTTTGTTAATGTTGCAACATCAGCATAAAAAGCACAAAAAAAAAAAAAACAAATACTACTCAACACAACATAAAAATAGAGAAGGAAAAAATAAGGGAAATGAAGCTTAAACGGAATGAAATTCAACGCAGCATAACAAAATGGGACCACTAACGAGCTGTTACTGTAGTACTAGTATCTTTGTATCTTTGCATCTTGTTGTTTGTGTGGATGTTGCTGTTCCCGTTGATGATATTATACCCATTTATCCTTACTGTTGTTACTGTTGGTGTTGGTGTTGTTGTTGGCACATTTGTTTACTTGTTAAAATGATAACCATGTGTGCAATTAAAATGAAAATGTGGTGGTGGCGACAATAAAAGAAATTATATGTATGTTGCCTACACACAGACATTTTTTATATACTCATCTGTAATGTGTTAAATGCATACAACAAACACTATTTTGCTGCATACTAAGTGTCCTTATAAATTATTATGGCTTAGAAAAAAACGATTGGAATACCACCATTCCACAAAGCAACTAAGTAAAGTCATTTAGACAGACAACAAATTATTATAAATGTGCAAGAGATACATGAATAACAATTAGATACTTTTATTATTGTTCTATTGTACATCTTTTAAGTCAATTTTCTAAGTTTATTTTCTCTACTCTGTTGATGTTATAACAAATTTCATGCTTCAATGGACATCAGTTAATGTGTGCATTAAATGGGTTTCCCCTTGAAAAAGCATAGAAAAATTATTGTTTTTATTTTTCCAGGAAATTATTATTACACATATTTCGATGCTGTTAATTGTTCACCTTAATTCAATTCAATTCCACTTGATTTCATTCTCTCATATACGATATTCTCACATTAATCGCTTTTGCTTGCTTTTACGGATATCCACAATATTTCCGCCACAACTCATTGCCAAATATTCATAAATTTCTATACTCACATAAGAGGTGAATTTCAAAAGTATCCAAATTGCTAAGAGATGGCTTTATTATGACTTTAACCAGCTTTTTGAGAAGATCGGCATTTATATTTTGGCGACTTGAAACTTTTACAGAAAGAAAAGAACGAAGAGCGTAATACTCTTGTGCGTACTCAGTTAGTAATAAAAAAAATTAATTGCAAATAAATATCTTCTGATTCTGTAGGTCGAGTTTGATGAAATAAACTCTAAATGTTATTCACAATAAAGTGTTTTATCTTTCAGCAATTCGATTTTGAATCCAATGAGTGGCTTTTATGAGGTGCTCGCACAAACAAACAGACAAAAATTTCGATGTCTACAATTTAATTATATGTGAAGATTGGGGATAGAAAACACAAATAGTTTGATTATTTTTCAAGTCTTCTAAATGAAAATCTTTACATTTTTACATTCGCTTGAATCAATTTTAGAAACACTTTTGCCACTCCTATTGATTTAACTCCCAATTTTGAGTTTTAAGCACATAATTCGCTTTTTCATGCATTGATAGATGTTGATTTCTCAATTTTTCTTTGATGTACTATCATGGTGTGCCAAATCAGGACTATACGGCGGATTACTCATCAATTCATTGAGTTGGGTGTTCCGAAAATCTCTTGTGTGACTGTTGTGTAAGAGTTTGCATTGTCATGGTGGAAAATGACTGGTCTTCGGGAATTCCTTAAACACTTCTGACAGACAAATTGTTGTATACCATTTAGAATTGACCTACCTATGTTTCTGTAATGAAACGGTGGTCACTTGCCCCGTTTTTGCCAAGAAACTTCGTGCTTTGTATGCGACAACTTGTGCTCGTCTCCAAAGACCCATATAGTCGATTGCTATTTAGTTTCGTGCAAGTAGACTCAATACTCGCCGCCTGTCCCGATTTTTAACGTCTTTTACCGCACCCCGACCGTATTTCTTCTATTTTTTATATCTATAGAGAACAGATCTTCTTGACAGCCATATGTGCATACAATATTGTCAGTCAAACTTTTATCAGTAGCCATCATCTTCACGCAGATTGATTTCTGGTGTTATTGTGCTTGATGGACGACATAAATCGGGTCACTGCTAATAGACGTGCAACTATTTTGTAACTTTTTATACTAACTTTTTATCTATGCATTTCTTCCAATACAATGTAGCCCAAAAGACCTTCCAACAGTCTGCCCCATAATTATGAATGCAGGTTGAATACTTTTGGGACACAACTCGTATGTCCCTAGGATAGAAGGATACTTATTCACAACCATATGAACAAACTTGTGGGTAAACATTCAATGTCCATACGTTCGTTTATAGAGTTGTCTGAAACATTGTTGCTATTGCTTCTACTATTGCTACTGTTACTGTTGTTGTTGTTGGTGTCTGTAATTCCTGTAAATGAGCAATTAGTTGAAATGAAAACATTAACGGTTGGTTTTTGGTGCTTTTCTTTTTTACTGTTGATGTTGTTAGTGTTGTTGTTGTTGTTGTTGTTGTTGTTGTTGTTATTGTTGCTGTGGTTACCATAGCAATTCTTCTCATTGTCATCGTGGTCATACTTTGTAGTTGCTTCTTGTTATTCAAATGAGAGGAGTGAAGAGGAAACTTAACTCAACTCAATTCACTGGTGTGCTGCCACTCTTGGTACTTAATTCTAATTGCAAAATTTAACCTAAACATGCATTTTGCTAAAAGAAAACTAACAAAAAGCACTTACACACACACACACACACACACTCATACATTAACTGCCAACAACAGTTTTAAAAACATAAAACTGGAATAGAGGCAAAACAGCAACAAAATGCCGTTGCTATTTTTCAGCATCCAAAATGAATGGAAAATTTAACTGCAAAAAGAACAACAAACACAACTATGAAAGTGTTGAAAATAAAGAAACACTGATTTGTAGATACATGCATATTGTAGATACATTTTTTCATGTAGTAAAATGAAAAATGTATGATGATTAGCTAACTGAAATGATGTACAATACCTGATAAATTAATGAAAATTTGCAACCAAAACAGTCGAATAGAACCTTATTCCTTGGGTATTTGATTTGATCTATGTAAGTAGGCAAGTAAAATCGTTTCAACTTTTAGCAATCAAATAAAGTAAAATGCACACAAAAAACATGAGATCCTTAAACCATAAAATCTGTATATGGTAGATGTGTATATAAACAGATGCCTATCTCATAGTTACTTTTCCAATTTTGTTTATTTGCCTCTCATATATTTTGTTACATTTTGCACCTGCTACTTGTCTGTTACACACATGCTTGCTTATGTGTTTCTGTTTTTCATCAGATGATAAAATAGGAAAATCAACTACAGAATAGATGATGAGAAAGATGGCCAGAAGTAAAGTAGTGAATAGACAATCCTTTAGTTCTTGATATAACCTCAAAATATAAGTGACATTTTTTCTTTACTATTTGACAATGTCATGTCACGTTTGCGTTATTTACATAAATAAAATAAAGTGTTATTCACAGAATGTTGTATATCTTTCTGTCATTCATTCAATCTGTTAGTTTCACTATCTGTCTTGTGTCTGTTTGTCTATCATTGTTCATCCCCTCTTAGTAAAGAATCTATATGAGTGTTTCTTGGGTATCTAGGCCTACAGATAATGTAAATACAATAGAAGTATGGTAAGTATAATGAACAGAAAGGTAACCACATTATTATTTTCATTTTGCTTTTATTGTGTTCTTAGTGTTGATATTGTTTTTTTTTTTTTTTTTTCGTCTTCTTGTTGTTATAGTAAAAACAACTCGTATTTGTCGTATTTATCTATGCCAAATTTAAGTGTTTTGTGGTGTACGTGGCGTATTAGTAATAAATGTAATGTGACAGAAACACACACATACACCCATAGAATATGGTGAATACTGACTTACCACACTGTTCATTTCAAGTTAAATCCGGAGTCTTTTCTTCTCCCATACTCACACTTGACTAAATGATTTTTATGATTTCATTCTTAGCCTTTTTGAAAGGTAAAAATTACATTATAAACAAACAAACCAAATATGAATGGTAATACTCGTATCAAGTACATCCGACTAACGGAAACCCTATAGATTCTAAACAATTCGATTGAATCAAAGAGTACATAAACGCAAATCATATTATGTGCTTAAGGAAATTATAGTGATCAAATTACTTATAAAAGTATATAAAATAATTTGGATGGTACTGTATATTGTTGTCATGATTTGAGGGAGACGGATGGTTAGATAAAAACCGCTGATCCAGTAGATGATTTTTATTTATATCAAATAAACTGAAGATTCCCGTGCTTCTGTAAAAGAATGTTCCAGGATACTGTAGAAATTTCAAAAAATGCCTGGAACTTTCTAGAAAAAACTACTTTCAACCTCCATATCTTCTACACCCTTATAGCAATCGACCCACAACCACCATAGTGCAAGATTGGAGACTTGGGGAACTGCAAACACTGAAACTTCATTCGTCTGCGATGTGCAGTTTTGGCTGTACACTGTAATTCAGGAACACACACGTGAAATTTTATGAATACATAAAGATGTATAGATTTATAATCAGCGGTGCCATGAATTCCACCATACCATAGATTTCGCCTTAAGACGATTTGAAATCTCCCGTTTTGATACAGTCGATTTGGTTAAATTCTCCCTTATCTAAAGTTATTAAAGAAAAAAATGAACCACAATTGTAGCTTATTGTTATCCACGGTAAGTTCGAAATATGAAATCTCCTGTTGTTCTGTGGCTCCGACTGGTTTTTTGGGTGATTTAGAAAACAAGGAGTCCTCAAAACCGTCGATTGATTCGTTGGCATGTCTGTATATCCAGGCTTTATGACCTGTATGTACGAATTTATTGATTTCTAAAGAATGACTCTAAAATGGACTCAGTAAGAGTTTAGATTAGATTACAGGAACGGCGGAAACTATGTAGAACATCTCGTAACTGCGGCTGCAAATGGGCCTATTATGAAGTCAGTAAGTTTAGTAAGAATTTACTAGCCATTGTACATATTAGTTTTGAAACTTAATATACCCAATATAATATACAGGGTATAGGATATAAAAAAAAATGGAAATGAAAATGAAAAGCTTGTCTTTAAGGTTTATCTTCAGCTGTTGTCTGTTTTGCTTGACTGCCTGCTGCCGCCTATCATAAATATTATTGCTATGACTATTCTTGATTCTTACTGTAGTTTAAATGACTCTCAATGGTTCTTGAAGCTGTTGTTGTTGCTTTTGTTGTTGATGTTGTTGGAAGTGTACTCACATATACAATACCATACTAGTAAGAGCTCAGCAGATGCGAGTATAAAGTACAATATTTCCCGCCAGAATTCGTTTGTCAGTCCATTTTGGTTGCTTGTTGTTTGGTTGTTGACGTTTGAGATTGTTCACAGTCAGTTGCAGACACTTAATCAATCAAAAATTGTAAATATTTAACAACCATAACAACGACAACAACAACAACAACTACAACCAAGAGAATAACAGCCAGAAGAACAACAATCAAAAGAGTAGTAAAGAAAAACTGGTATAAATTAAAAGAAGAGTTTGAGTTTAATTTGGTTTTATTTTTTTGGTTGTTGGTTTTATTGTTTACCATATACGAGTACTACTGGTATGAATCTACTTTAAGGATCTTTTAGTTTAGCGAAGAATGAATGATGATGAATGATAAATTCACACTTAAATAAACAATACTCATACAACCATATTTGAATTTGTTCATTTTGAATCGATTGTTTTATCCTTGAAATGATTAAATGATGCACATAACAAAGTTAAAAATACTTTAGGCTTTATTTCGGGTGAAATTTAGGATTTTTTTGATCAATGAAAATCAAACAATTCACAATTGATGATATTTCTTCTATTGAAAAAAAAGAAGGAGAAGAAGCACATCAAGTATTATACTTTTCAAATATTATAATAACCTTCCCTGAGGTGATTATCAATTTACCTTTAGCCACTCTGTCAGTTGGTAGTCACATTAAAAATATTTGAAAAGAAAATGAAAAAGCATTTGGTATAAAAGATAAAGAAAAGGCAAACTCAATTATAAGATTATCTTAGCCATAACTGGTTATGACATTTCTCCTAAGTATTAAAATAAATATTATTCTTATCATTAGGCAACAAAATTATATTTACATTTACTAAATAGATTTCAAAGTGAAATGGGTCCGGTTAAGATGGGTCAAGCGTCATTTTGTAGCCGAAATTGTATTATAAGTATAATGCTTAATGCTTAATGGAAAATAATAATGAGATACAATGAATAATTTACATAGATAATTAACCAAATAAACAAAATTTAAATGAATACTAACATAGATACGAATATTTATATTAACTTTTATTATTTGTATTATATTATGACAGGCTACTTACAAATACATATAAGTGGTCATACATAGTATGTCGTACATGTGTCCACTTGTGTATGCCAACGATATATGATTGTGTACCTACATAATGTATATTTGTATGTATGAATAAGAGCACTTAGCTGCTTTGATTTAATGGCGACGTCCACATGCATCTGACACCAATTAAGTAACATTACGATTATTAATACAAATGTAGTAAACGAAGAACATTTCAATTTCCGCATAATTAAATGTGAATTAAGCAAAAGCCGTGAAATAACTAAACTTAAATTCATTTAAATAGAACTAAACATTTAAAGCTTTAAGATACTGTTCGCATTGAATATTTCTTTATTTAGCTGAATTTTTTACCTTTAAGTTTGACAAGCAAAACTCACGACTTTAAGTATCAAACTATACTACTTGGAAATAATAATAACTAACTGACAATGATTTTGTAATAAATTGAACAAATAAATAAATTCCCTTTTGTACTACAGTCAAACATAAACATATACACACGTCTATATCTACTTATAATTGATGATACGACAAAGACATTTTCAAAATAAATGAACTACATAAGACCTCTTCAATTTATATAATTTATATTGCTCTTTTTATGTGTGTTAGAGATGCCTGGAGGTCCTCCTGGTGGTCCTCTGCTATAGTACTGGTCATGACAAAGTCAATGTGCCAAGCATTTAAGAGAAGAAACATGAGATAAATGTTCTTCATCAATGCCTAGCAACAACGCATTTGAAATGGTAATTTTCGGTAGTAATAGTATACACTAGTAGCAGTAGGCAAAAACACATTTCATTGTCAAACCTTAGATGAATGAATTACCCACATACCCATCTGTTTACTAAACACATCACTAAATAAAAGCGTGTCCTAAAAACATTTTAACAGTTTCTTTGTTTTGCTCTTTTGTTTACTGAATATACTATAATACGGTTATACCCTGCTTATCTAATTTCTATGGTATTTGCATTTTTCTGCAATATATGTCGTTTTCATGAAATAGAAATGAAAAATATTGTAGTTGGTACATGTGTTTATGGTTTATTGTTTTTCCTTTTTTTTTGCGACAAATTTCTCCAAATGGGACAATCATTTTATGTAATGTTTCTCTATAAAATAGGCTTTTATATTTCCAAAAATTGTGTTCAAATTATGCACAAAGCTTTCTTTAACTTTACGCTTATTGTATTCAAATCATTAATAATAATATGACTTAATTAGATATGGAGCTACTAATTTAAGATAGAAAACAGTGTCTTCTGTTTACAAAATGTTTTTTAAAGTTAAAGATATACAATATGTAATAAAAAGTGGTTTAGTGTTTAAGATACACATATTGTAGTCAGGTTTTTTATTAAAATTTATCTAAATGATGTTGTTTAGACAATTGTTTGCCCAAACTGAAGAAATGATGGTTTAGAATAACCGAATTCCGTATCTGGTGCTTTGTGTGTTTTATTATTTCATGTCACATGTTTACAACTGTATTAGCACTAGGCAGGGTCCTAAAGAGAATATAAACACTTTGAAGTCAGATTGTGGCTTCAATTACAAACAGAACATCGAAGTGATCGGATGTACTTCATTGATCAATATTAACTTGTAATACCGATGAGATCGAATGCAAGTCAACTAGACTTTCTTATGAGAGGGTGTACTTTACCACTTTGCACAACGAAACTTACAAATTTTATTACTGAAGTCAACGGCCACGACTTAAATGATTTACTCACTTCCTCTCTAGTAGGACATTAAAGAAGATGGCTCTCATAGGAAATGGAATCATTTTCAAGTGACACACATGTTGTCACTTGGAGTCGATATTTAAGACTAAAATAATCAATGCTATAGGAGGACTAAGGAAGCTTAGCAAATCAATCAAACGTGTTCAATGTTTGATTAGCCTCATAGTTGTTGTTTGCTAAACTGTATCATTCAAACGTTATGCCTTCCTACAGTGTTGGGAAATATTCTTCTTTTCTTTATTACTGAAGTTCACTTACATATATGTATGATTACTTTATTTGACAAACTTTAAGTTGGACGTAAGTAGTAGTAGTCGTTCTAATCTTCTTAAGACTAATATCTTTGGTTTTTAAAGAATGTTACTTGCGTTATATGTTTCCAATTTTGAAACAAATCTTTAATTTTAGAAAAATACCTTCAGTTTCTGATAATTGTAATAACATTTTGCAGATAACTTTTTTAATTATTAAATATTGTCCAAATTGTTGAAAATAGAACAATTATATTTATTAACCTAACCTTTTATGAGTTCTCATAAAGAAATAGTTAAATTTATGAGACATTATGTAGATTTTTTATGAAAATATGTATTAATACGAGTATTAGCTGAAATTGAATTCATTGTAAGGTATATTATGGAAGCAAAAGGTACTAGTTTGGTTTTAAAGACACTGTTCCTTTTTTAATTAATCCAAATTATTGGACAAAAATTGAAAGTTTTAAAAAGTCTTATTCAGCACCTATACAATTTTGTGTCTTTTTGGGTTTAAGCCATTTCCCAGCTGCAGAACAACAATTGTGTTAGCGCTGGGCAGTGTGTTACGTATCATATAAAAGCAAGAATCTTTAAAAAATGATAGAAAAAGGGGAAGTTAGTAGAAGAAGAGCTCTTGCTTGTAAGTATGTATTGTGATTTCATTTGCAAACAGAACGCTGCCAAGATTGAACACAAGTCAAGAGCAAGAGTTCTTCTTCTCCTAGCATCTATCTTTCTAACTATCACTTTTTCCTCCTTTTATTTAAAGTTTCTTGCTTGTCTTGCCTCTAAAATGGAATCAAATAAACAGAACTAAAATCAAAATTGTTAAAAAACAATCACTATATAGACTTATCATCTATTGTGTTTATAAAGTATTGCATAGAAACGTGAACTTACCAAATATTTGATGGAAGTCATGAAAATGATCACCAAGCAAATCATTTTATATGAGATTTTATGTTGCAACACAAATATTTTATTGTAAGAAAAATTGTTAAATATTAAAAATAATTCATTAGATTTATTCTTGGCAACTGTTTAACCTCGTTGCTTATTGTAAGGATCCGTTCAGTTTCTATCATAATAATGGATATCATACTATAAAGTGATAATTCAAATTTGCATGCAATACAATACAATTTTTTTGTTTTCTTTGCAAAAGGTATGAAGACTTTGGTGAAACTGAAATAAATTTGCCTACGAATATGTTTAATAAACTGTGTGAAAAAAGCTTTCAAAAGACAGAATGTCGCCAAGGTCGTCAAAAGTGAAAGCGCGAAAGCATCAAAGACAATAGCACCCACAACAATAAAAATAATAAAAACCTATACATACATACACATAAGTACAATACATAGTTCAATGGCCAACTAACATAGCGTCGTATATTTCCTTTTAACATTCTTAAGTTCTTATGAACTTATTTATTAATAAGTATAAGGGAAATAATGAACAACTTACGAGGGTAAACACGTTACTTTTGTCATCATTATAGTTTAGATAACAATATTCAAGTGAGAATAAATCAATGAAGTCTCGGAAAAATACAATATATGTAGGTAGTACCTTCGGGTGTGTGTAGAGTAGTTGAATTCATTCATGGGCACATAATTTTCAATTTGTTTATTATTTTTCAGATGATTTTCTTTTGAGGCATAGCAATTTATAATTTTTTTTCTTCACAAATCACTTACTAAGCCTCCACACTCTCTCTCTCTCTCTGTGTCTTGTTCATCAGTTTTGTTTTTTTTTTTTATTATTTGTCCTTCGTTATACAGCATCCAACAAAATGAAAACAAAAAATCTTCTTAATAATAATAATAATAAGAATAATGAAATGAGGTTGAAAAATGTAAAAACAAATTTGACTTGATAACTTTGATGAAGTTTATTCTGTTGTTGTTGTTATTGCTATTCTTCGTTCTTAGTGAGGCAACAAGGCTATTTTGTTTTACCATTTAATTGAAATTGGTAATGCGGTCTTACAAATATTTTTACTATAGAATATAAATTGCTTCCACGCACAGAAAGAAAGAGAGAGAGAGAGTGAGATTGAGAATGAGATAGAGTCAATGCAAAAGTTTCAGTTTCTATTTTCATCTCTAATTTATTTTCAATTGAACTGAGCTGAACTCAATGAAATTGAATTGCATTGAATTTCAATAAATATCAGACTCGTATGTATAAGTAAAATGGGGGCAGGACTGGACTGGATCTCGAATCATTTGAACAATAAATAAATTGAATGTTTTTGTCGCATTTCATTAAATTAAATATTCTTTTGTATATTATTGTATTTTTTATTTTTCCATTTTCCAATTTTCTCTCGATATTTATTTTGGCTGCTGTTTATATAAAAAGCGGTGGCACCAAATTAAAATTTCGATTCGTTTTTCATTAAAAAGTTTTCACAATAAAAAAAAAAAAATAAAATTCTATTGACAGCTGGACACTTCAACAAAGGCATGTAAACTTAATTTCATATACAAATTAGGTATTGTATCAGTATCCCAATATCAATAGCAAAGTATTCAAAGAACTTTGAGAACTTGAGTTCTGCACTTATTATTTTAATTTGTTTATTATTCTTTGAAGAATTTTCGTGGCATTAACGAAAATAAATTAAAAAATAAATACAAAATTTCATGCCAATTAAATGATGGCTTTATGCTACTTTATGTACTTGTCTGATCAGAGTTATGAATTATTTCTTTCTTTTGTTTTTCCATTGGAAATAAATAAATGTATATACAAAAATAAATAATTCAAGGCCACACATTGCGTATACGCAACATTTACTTTTAATTAAAAGAATGCATTCGCATACAAATGAGCAACGAAAAACAACATTTTTGCATTTCTGTTGCTTCGTTTTTTTATTTCACTGTTCCGATTGTTCATACAAATTGCTACAGTAGATATGCAGATACATCATATGTAGATATAAAATAAAAGCATATAATTGATATCATTTATTTATGGACTCTTCTTCTTCTTTCAATTCATAATGTAAATAGCATTTAAGTTGGCTTTCAATAACATGAAAGCCTTCTTTCAACCCAACCAACCAACTATCCAAATTGAATTGAATTGAATTGAACTGAGCAGAACAGAATCAGACCAATCTGGATTAAGGCAGGCAGCCTTTTGTTGTGAAGAGATATATGCATACATATATGAAATCACTTAATGATGAAACTCAAGTAAATTCTTCTGTGTTAATATTAAAGTCTGTCGAAATACTACACATGTACTTACTATATGAAAGATGCATGCACTTCATGTATACCTACTATAGTGTATCTTATGTATATCATGCTTTTGCATTGCAATCCCATCACTTATTCACCCTTTTCAACTTTTGTATGCATGTCGGAAGTAAAGATAGCTTCATTTGTATAAATTGTCATGATTTTTTGCATACTTTTTTCGTGATTGCATTTTTCTTCTACAAAAAGCTTTACTCTTATGTAGTACATTGTCTATCTGCACTACACTGCACTTTGATATATTTTTGTTAGTGTTTTCAGTTTTCCTGATACGCAAAGAAATAAGAATCTCTTCGTGAATGAAAATACTCATAGTTCAAATTGAACTATGTATTATGGTAATCCCCCCTTAAGAAGTGTGACTTTAAGAAGGAAATAAATAAACCTTTCTCGCTACGCCCGTGGAAATATACTACTAAGATATGTAAAACTTCCGTCAGCAAAACTAGTTTCAGCAAGGATTTATTGTAACACTAAACAATCATAATATGAGATATGTTTTGCTCGTTTTCTCAAAACGTTTCTTGTTTGTTTTTGTAGTTCAGTAGTTTTTCCCCCTAAGTTTATTCATGGTTGTCGCTTTTTAGTTACAATTTAGAATTGATGCATCCGTTTTTTTTGTAATTCAAACGTTTTGCTGTTTGTCTTTGTTAATTTAAAACTGAATTTGTTGTATCTTAGTTTCTTTTGACATGGATTCACAGACACATATTTTGTAAGAGTCTATTTTTAAAGTTTATATTATACTATACTAGCTGGGGTCCATTAAAAACCGAACAAGACTGGGTTTCGACCACAAGCACTTCGGTACTTAACTATTGGGGTTGGTAGACATGCAATACAAACTTAGTGACTACTTAGCTGCTACACACCTAACTCCATCAGCCACATATACTAAGCATGCACTATAAAGTTAATTTTAAGACTTAAAACATTGGATTGTACTACAATAACATGAAGATACATTAGCGCTTAACTTATTATTAATATTATACATTCAAATTACCAATAAATAAAGCAAAAGAAATTAAGTTAAACGCTTTATAGAATGCTTAGTGTTAAGATAAGATAAAAGTTAATAATTTAGCTGATCGGAAGAAATAGTGTTTGAAATAAAATGCGAAACGGATCATACTGCAAAAAAGTGATCTTACAGGTCCTAACAAATATATGTAGGGAAAAATTCCTGGTAACCCTTGAAGGAATATTAAAATTTATGCTACCGAGCAAAGATGGAGAAAAGATATTGCCAACAAAGTGAAACCAAAAGTCGTTGACGACTGGAAAATTTCAGGAGTTTGATTAGCTTAAGATGGCTTTGGTAGGATGGAAGGTTGATGTTAGGATGGCAGTGTCAGTTATACCTCAGGTGGGCTCTGCCCGTTACCTGGGTATGATCTTACACAGGAGACTTATCAGGCGCAAACACATTGTCAAAACTACTGAAACTTGTCGCCAAAAACTGAAGAAGCTGAACAGGCTCTTTCGGCCTATGAGTCAACTTAGCCTAAGCAACAAAGTTACCATCTAAATGGCTATGTTGGTCATAGTCATGGACTTATGGGATTCCCCTATGGGGCACCGAAGCAGAACTCTACCATCCGTCAGATAGTTAACGCTCCTTGGTACATTCGTAATGACGTCATATCCACGGACCTGAGAATCCTCTCTGTGCGTGAGCAAAAAAAAATGCACACAAGCCGGTATAATGATCGACTTAAGCAATGATAGGACGTTGTATCTGTTACAAATTTATGGAACTTTCAAAAAAACATTTAATTTGAAATTAAAAATTATTGAACTCATAAAGCGCGATAAAAACTATACTATATACCAAGCTGGACCAAATGACATAAATATAAAAAGTTTCATCAAGATCGGTTCAATAATTTCGGAGTCCATTAATGACAAAATCTGTGACACGAGATTTTTGTATATATAGAGATATAATCGTAAGCCTTTTCCTGTGTGTGCACGCTAATCTCAGAAACGGCTTAACCTATTGGAATACGGTTTGACTGGTGTATTGTAGCAAGCTTCGTGTAACATTTACCGTTTATTTTATCGAAATCGACTTACTAAATCAAAAGATGTTCATATTTTTAATTCTTTTGCCGAATTTTTGGCTGATTTTCGAATGTTTTCCTCTTTTGCTGCGCGCCAACATTAAACATCTGCTAATTAGGAAAATAAGTTAACAAAATTCACGCTATTACCGAACATATTTCCAATACCACGCGTACGAAGTAGTTGTTACATAAATTTGTTATATCCGCTAAGCCGGAGGTTAATTTTTCTTCACTACATATTTAAAAAAAAAAATAAAGTATGTATTGCAGTGTAAGCTACGCAGTGCAAAACGCAGGAACGGATTTGAGTGGATTCAATTCTATCCCTATACTTTTTGAACTATGGGTCCCATAAACAATATGTGTATTCAAGAATATGTCAAACTAAAGATGTGAATATTAATTTAGTAGTGCAAGGATTATTAAACTCCTTAGACCATTGATGATAGACGAGATATGCATGCCGAAATGCAGCTTTGGATCCATCAAAACACCCAAATTACGGAATTGTGTGACACGTGTGATGTAACTGTTTACAATTAATTAATTAAAAGGACATAGTTTTACATTTGTAACAATTAGGTAGTTCATATTGCACCACTATGATTAAAAATCAAGATATTGTTAAAGAAACACTTTTTGGATGGGCAATACAATGCATAAGCATAAATTCACATCATCAGCACTCTTAAAATGGATAACCTAAATTGTACCTTTCCAAATTATTTTTAAATCTTTAAAGTATTAGTTAAAAGTTAGAGCTAAGCTTAGAATACATCCATGATTATCAAATGTATCTTCTTACTGATTTTCAACAATTTTCAATCGTCATAATCAGATTTAACATAGATTTCTGCCATTATTGCCAATGCAACTTTGTTAGGTTAATTTCTATCTAATAAAACAGTAAATCTGTACTTAAACTGCCATACCATGATCCATTTGTGGCTATTCAAACCAAAATAAAATTGTGTATATGTCCAGTTTTGGAAAATGAGACTTTGTGAAAACCACACACAATTTCCAAATCCTCTAACTCAGTAACAACAACAACAGTAACAACAACGCCAATGCAATGATATACTCATCATTACCCATTGAGTTGAGTTTCAGATGAGTTCATGTTCCCTTTTGATATTTACAAACGATTAACTTTTTGCACAAAATTCAAACTCAAACCAAACCAAACCAAATACTGAATGAACAAATTTCAACGTTAATCACACTCACGCACTCATGAACATACAGATACATACACACATGCAAACCGAATGTATCGATTAGACAACATTACGTATACGTATACGTAATTGTAATTTGATTTTCACAAAAATGTCACAATATGACATTTCGAACTAAAGTCGCTTGACTCTCAGAACAAGGACAACGAAGTGAACTAAAATTTTTGAATCAAAAATCGAAATACTAACAACTTTAACTAAAACAACAGCAACATTCCATTGTTTATTGTTGTACAGCATAGAAAAGTTTGTTTAAAACCAAAAATTCATTCACCGACCGAATAACTGTATGACTATTCATTTGTCTGTCGCTCGCTCCCAAAGGATTAAGCCTTCAATCAACAACCTTGCGACTTTGATTTGAACTTTTTGCCCTCTTTCATTTGCCAACACTTTATCGACGCATTTGTTGGTAAAAAGCATAGGACATCAAGTAGCATCGGGAGCAGTTTTGATTGCAACTTTATGCCATTCCATGGGTCTTTGAATAATGGACATACACATAGGTTGAACCTTACAGTAAACTGATAAATAACGTATGCGCTACTTGGCTTTATAATTGAGTTACTAACTGTGAATGCAAAAAGAGACAATAATAAAGTAATATCGTAGTAGCATAGAAAGGAAAATAGAAGTGCATGGATACTAGGCAAAGTATTGATGGTGAATTGTTGTATGTTGGTATGGTATGTTACTATATATGTCATGGTTTCTCAGGATACAAACTAGTACAAAGAACTAAAGAACCAACTGAAGGCATCATCGTCCATACTATAATTGTTCATGTTGGGCTTTTGTTGTTCATATTCTTGACTTATGTATTTGTTCCCATCAAGAAGGCTTTTGTCTTGAAAAAAAAAAAACTTTATTACTGATAGCAAAGCTCATTTTAAGAGTAAATCATAAGAGTGTGAAACTAACAAAGAGCAATTGAAAGAGAGTAACTAATTACTCTCTATTGGCATGAAAACTATTTATGCTCTGCTTAGCAAGTGTTCGGCAATGAAGTCGATAAAGCAGTGCGCCATCATAGTGAACTTTAATATAAAACATAAGACGTACAATATATACTCTTTAAATTCATGAAAACAAAACTTGTTCATTTCCAAATTTTATAAAATATAAAAAAATAAATAAATTAAATTAATTATATTATTTTATGGGATATTTATTTAATTATTGTTCCATTCAACACCGCACTCGCGCCTTTGTAACTTCGCTCCCCTAGGTACTTGCTTAGTTCCCCTAAAGAATAATCCACTGAATGAAGATGAAATCGCTGATCCCATAAAGTACATATTGAAAACTACAATTTGAAATGCTCACCAGCATAAAAAATTCCTATTTTAGTGTATATTTCCTTAAATCTGATTCCATGTATACTAATTTCTCTATTTTTAAGTCATTCAATTTCCCAATAACAAACGTTTGTTTAAAAATAAATACTTTTTATAATGCATAAAATTTTCAATGTAGAGAGTCAAAACTTTGTCTAAACATATGAATTACTTATTCAAATAATAACACTTTTGTATGGGTAACAGATTCAAATCGGAATTAATTGTATATTTTGAGCCTCGATTGCAATGAGTGAGTTTACAATCTACTAGCCAGCGAGTTTGCATGCGGTTGAATCAGCGTATGCGATAGTGATGATGACTCAAAAAACTTTCTACTCCCTCAATGTCATAAACGCTTCACAAGTTAATTGTAAGTTCTTTAGATAGTAGATTGTAAACTCGTTCAATGTCATCGACTAACAAGCCTACACATCAGCAAGTACGGAGCAAAGTAGCCCGTCAACTTTTATCGGTATCGGTTATTTACAATCTGCTAATAACAAGTCAATATGACTACTCTTGGTGAGTTTGCTAGCAGTCAGTGAATTTGCTGGCAAGTAGATTGTAAACTCGTTCAATGTAATCGAGGCTTTAATGAATAACTTTTGAATTAAACTTGATGCAAATCATATTAATTTCCTTCCATATTGAGTATAGTTTTATTGAAGCATTACAATAATAGTATATGAATGGGAAGATGCCAGCCAGCCTTTGGCAAAGAAGAAAAACGTTGTTTCATAATGTTAAATGCTGCACAGATCCACAAACAGATGCCCCAGAAACTACAGTAAATATTTCTTAATCTTAAAAAATTGTTCGAAGTAAAGAAATAAAATCTTTATTTTAAATGTTTATACAAAAAATGTCTATATTTTTGATTGGAAAAATTAGGAAATCATAGGATCAAATGAATGAATCAATCATAAAAATGTTTATCATGATATGCCAGCAGCTTTTTGCCCAATTACATACCCAGTAAATTATTAAGAGATTTAATAATATATTTACAGTCGCACGCTTGTATAGCGATAAAGAGCGAACAATTCAACGAATTCACAGATTGATTCAAAGATGAAGCTGCCTTGGCATCTCATATATACAATAGAAGATGAGATACTAACGTTTCGCTTATGTTGACAGCCTCCCGTGGTCAGTTTTATATATTTATGACGAGGATATAATATTCTGCCTAGGAAATCTTGTGGGCATCTAAGGCAAAGGAGATTTAAGCAATTAAAACGTTTAAGAACCCATGACACGGTTCATTTAAAATGCATAAACATTGAGTAGAGTCGCGCGAATCGAGTCCTTGGCTAAAATTCAACAACGAAACATTTTAATGGACGACACACGCTTTCAAAGGCGGTAGGCAGGTATCTCGAGAAGGAGATATGTAGCTTTAAATCCAAATGAATTTTACAGGAATTGTTATCAATATACTTTCAAACCTGCGATTCCATACTTAATAGATAATCAATCAATCAATCAATCAATTATTTCATTCATGGATGAAAATGTTCAATACAAAAATTGTCTCTTCAGAGTACAATAGTTATTAGAGTTTTAAATGTCTTTCAGTTAAATGTTTATATGCAGAATTCTAGAATCATTTATGATTTAACAGTCTTCAATTTAATTTAATGTGTTTGAGCTTCATGCTCTTTCTGATGTTCTTTAGGATCTTCGTGTATCATCATTATTGGCTCTACAACTCTTGTCGAGTCTTCGCCTGCTTAAGCTTCCGCAGCATGGTGTTTTTTAACGGTGATGGGTTGTCAGCCCCGCGACCAACCCCCTTTTTGGAGGGCCAATATTCCTGTGTCATCTGCTATACTTATCCGGTTTTCCACTGGGTGTGACGGGGTTCACTACTAGATATTGGAAGGGAGAGGCTATGTGAGGCCGTGTACCTCATGTATTGCGCATGCACCACCCAGATCTTCGTGTAAAGAAGTTAAATACTATATTTAAACTATTACATGAAGCTTTTATGGCAATTGTTTGTGTATAACCTTTTCTATCGACTACTTAGCGTAAAGAAGAAAGAAAATAATTTGTTAAATCCTTCCTCCGTCAGATAGTTAACGCTCCTTGGTACGTTCGTAATGATGTGATATCAACGGACCTACGTATCGTCTCTGTTCGTGACCGGTTAAAGTCTCATTTGTACAGGCTAGCTGCTGCTTTGGCTATAAATACTTCCAGGAAAAGGCTCAAGTGCCTTCACCCTGATGATAGTTGGCTTCCATTTTAATGAAACCAGACATATATTAATTCAATATACTTATTTTTGGCTTTAAGCCTCACGTCAATCTCTGGCCTTTATCACACAAATTATTTATATCCATTAAGTTGGAGGCTTATTTTTATCCACTTAATGTTAAACAAAAAGTAAAATCCTTAAGTTTAAACAAAATTTTTATTATTATAGTTTTTAAAATTCCTAAAAAACGTAAGAAAAATAACAACAAACCAAAGAATCTTATTCGGTTAATATTTTTTCACATTAAAATAAATAAATCTATAAAATTGTTATACAAAAACATGAGAAAATTTTAACAAAGGAAAAAGAAAATAAAAATAAATTGCAAGGATTTTCCAAACAAATATATTGAGAGATTATGACAACAAATTAAATCAATTGTATTAAATTTTGATGCCCATCAAGAAATTAAAAATAATAATAAAATAATTGTTCGAACAAAAAGAAAAAAAAAAGGAGTGATTCGATTGATTTTCACAATTAAATAATAAACAATAAAAAAAAAAAATTATTAAATTGTTATACAAAAATTTGAAGGGGAAAAAAAAAATAGTAATAAATTGCAAGGATTTTCCAAATAAATTTATTGGCAAATTATGCGAAGTATTTAAATCCTTTGCATTCAATTTTGGTGCTCATAAGCATGAAGAAATTCGTGAAAGAAAGTAATTGTTCGAAAAAAAATAAAAAAATAGGAATGAGAATTGATATTAACCAAATCATGTGCAAAAATATAAAAAAAAATAATGCAACATTTTCAATGCTCAAGCGTGTCTGAAGGGGTGACTGAAGACATATAATGCGCAAATAAATAAAAAAAATAATTTAACGGATAAACTGACAAAGTATAAGAAAATTGAACAGTAAAGTTCTTTAAATATGTTGGCAAAAAATAATATTAAATTGTATTTATAAAAAAATTAAAAAAAAACAAACGTGATACAATTGCAATTGTAATTCGATTGATATTTTTCCACAACTAAATAAAAAGTAATAAAATTAAAAGCAATTAATGCCATTTGTCTCATTACAATTGCGCTAAATCGAAGATAAATAAATATATGAAAGAAAAATATAATTTTATAAAAGGGAAATATAAAATAAAATAAAAAATTTGTCAATCAAATTGAGAAATTATACAAAAAAAAAACAAACGTGATACAATTGCAATTGTAATTCGATTGATATTTTTCCACAACTAAATAAAAAGTAATAAAATTAAAACCAATTAATGACATTTATCTATTAAAATTGCGCTAAATCGAAGATAAATAAATATATGAAAAAAAAATATAATTTTATAAAAGGGAAAAATAAAATAAAATAAAAAATTTGTCAATCAAATTGAGAAATTATAAAAAAAAAAAAAAAAACAAACGTGATACAATTGCAATTGTAATTCGCGATTGATATTTTTTCACAACTAAATAATAAACAATAAAATTAAAAGAAATTAATACCATATTCTTATTAAAATTGCGCTACATCGAAGATAAATAAATATATGAAAAAAAAATATATAATTTTATAAAAGGGAAAAATAAAATAAAATAAAAAATTTGTCAATTAAATATGTATATTGCCAATATACAATAACAGGACAATCAAACTTAGATTTGAATAAAATTAATTCAATTTTCAACATAACATTGTTAAAAAAGATAAAGCTATTGTTTGCTTTGAAAATAAAAAATATTAAACTTTCGGTGTTACGCAGTCAAACCGATTGAAAAATTTCTTCTAAAATGAAATTACTCAATTTTCAAAACAAGAAATCAAATTAACCAACCACAAGTTGGACAACGCAGGAATATCTATTACTGAAATGATTGAATAGGTTTCCATAATAAATTAAACTAGTCAAGCTACAGACCATGAAATTAAATGATCTTTAATACAGGGTGAGTCAGCAAGGACGGACGTTTTTCAAATGGCTAGTAGTTCCCCCACAAAGGGCCGACGGGTGGGGGATTGGTACCGTTATGTTCGTCCGAGGCGTTCACGAACGTAGAGAATTGCATGGAAGACCCTTGCATAGCCCCAAAATGACTGTTTGGAACGCGGTATTGAAGTCTTGCGTTATTGGCCTTTACTTTTTTCTTGTGTGGATACCTTAAGGCTAGTGTATACACACACAAGCCTCGAAACCTTCAGGAATTGAAGAAAGCGATTCGCGAGGAAACTGCCAGAATCGACCGGCAAATGTTCGAGGGAGTAGACGCAAACTTCGTGGAACGACTTCAGCGCTGCATCGCCGGTGGGGGTCGCCACATGCCCGATGTTGTTTTCCACACTTGACATTCTTAAATGCTTTGACCTAACAATTCTAAAATTCAATAAAAATTTATTTCAATAATCCTTGACAAGTTTATGAATTTTTGAAAAACATCCGTCCTTTTTGACTCACCCTGTAGAACAAAAGAATCCAGGAGTTGTTCAACTCATGGAACAAAAAATTAATTTATTAGGCTTAGGAAAATCTCTAGATGTTAGGCATTATTTTATTAAAGTTCTAGTCTTTAAGAATGTCAATCTATTAATGTTAATGTCAACTAGCCTAAAGTCAAACAAAGGAATGCAGTAAACATACTAAATAAACTGCATCGACCTGTTTGTGTCATTATCACAGGGGCTATGAAAACGTGTCCCACTGACTCACTAGGGGTGCTCTTATACAAAAGAAAAGGAAGCTACTCTTAGCGCCTTGAGACTGGAAGTTATTGCCGAATTAAGGGACACCTAAAAATCTTAGAAAATTTTCTAGACAATCCCATTTTGCAGAGAGAAGATACTCTATCGTCTAAAACGATCTTCTTCAAACTTTTTCAATTGTAAAGACTGGAGAACTAATTCTATTAAATTCCAACCTGGCTCTCAGATATGGTTTACAGACGGATCTAAACTTGAAAATGGTAGAACAGGGGCGGGAATTTAAAAAAATATAAATAAAAATATGTATATTTATGGTTGCACTTTTCTCCAGTTTTATTAGCTTTTCATTGCTGTTATGATGCGGTGACACCAAACATAAATTTCCACTCAAAATAATATGACTAAAAACTATTGTATTTTATTTCTCCAAAAAAAAAAAAAAATTTTCAAATGCCAGCGGTTGGTGTGCCATAACCGCAAAATCTGTCAAAAACTTTATGACACCAAAAAACAAAAAAGTTTCATACAAAAAATAACCAAAATTAAACGACCACAACTTTTTAGACACCAATTAAAGTTTTGTGTTTAGCTTTGCCTATGTTTCATAGACTCACTTCACCGGTCTTCTTGGTGTGTCATTAAAAATTATTATAGTCCCTTCAAAAAAGTAGGTACACAAATTTATATCCACAGACAGAGCAGCATCATCAGTAGCAGTAACAGCATCAAACTCTTGGATTCTCTTGCTAAGCAAACGAAACTTGACCTGCACCAATGAATGAATAAAACTTTAGTACTAGTTAGTATCCTTTACCAAACTTAGTACTTGAAGTTGCAACAAATTGTAACTGAAACTGTGTTGATGTTGCAACTTCTATTCATAAATAAATTGTACACAGTACTATTCCAGGACCACAACCAGACTGGTAGCAATAAACACCTGAAATTAATTATTATTTTAAATTAAGTCAAAACAGAAAACCAAATCCATTTAATTTTATTGAGGTCACACAAAAATAAAAATCCAAATAAAATTCACAGAAAAGTTCATTTAAATAGAATCTCATACCAAATGGCGCCTCCCTACTCGCTGTATTTGCATCACCCATTCATTCACTTCATTTCAAGCAATTCAACTGCTGGTTTTTTTTTTTCTATTTGTGATTTTCACCATCCAACCAAACAAATTTGAGTGTATTGCACTGTACATAAAGCAACGTGCTAACACAAAAAATTCTTTCCTCTAAACAAAAGTCAATAAATATTACAAATATAAAAAGAGAAAAATCCGAAAAGCCCACTCACTTTTTTGAAGTCGCTCTCATAATGGCATAAGAGTAGTGTGGCATGTGCAAGTGGAAGAAATATTAAGCATACGCAAACATTGCAAACTTTAATGCTTACCCGCTTGTATATTGTTCTTCTATTTTGTATTTATTGTTGTATTTTTGTTGCTGTTGCTGCTGCAGCAGCGTCTGTGTCTGTTGCTGATAAAACTGTTTCCTGAAAATCATTTCACAATATAACAAATTTTCATATGAAAACTGTTCAATTTTGTACTAATTGTTTTGACAGAAAAAAAAACTTTATAATTTTCATATATACATTTGTTGTTGAAAATATTGTTGCAAGTTCATGCATCGTTGCTACTAGTGTTGCATGATGCCATTGCTGGTGCTCTTTTGAAAAATTTTCAATTTCATAAAACAATTAAAAACCATTTGCAGTTTTTTAGATTTTTGTTTTGTTTGGCACATTTCATAACCATAACCTCATCATACCCTTTAACTAAGTTTTGACCCCATACCAATTCTCATAAATTCACACATGCATCTAATAGTATATGGTATAGTAGTGGAGTGCATAGTGTTTTAAAGTATCTTTATGTAATATTTTTTTAATGCTCATATGCTTCATGTCATATGTTTTTTATTGTTATTTAAGTCAAACTACATTTGTGCATCTACGACCCTCTGTTAGCGTAGCTACTATTTTCCATTCTTCAACTTAATATAAGATTGGGTGTTTTCTATACATAGAAATATATTCATAGATACTCAAATAGTAACAACAAGAAGTAACAATTTCCGAATTTAACATGTTCACATAGTTGTTGCCTTTGCATTGCTTGCTTTCTTGTTTTGCACTCCAACATTGTTTTCATTTAGTTTGGCATATGGCACAAATGTCGGTTGGCACTATTATTCTATGCATTCATTGCCATCTACCTAAGTAAGTACATATAGTAGTCGAGTCGAGTGTACATACATATCTCTGTAAGAAGTAAATTCAAATTGCAAGGTATGCATTTGCATAAAAGCACTGTTCTAGCACCAAAAGAAACAGTAACAAAAGATAAAGTGAGTCCTTTGTTTCGCATACACCAAGAGATACATACTACAAAGCAATACTACAATACACTAGAAATGTGTATCTCTAGATACTTAGTATATTATGCTGCAATCTTTAGATTTCAGTTGTTGCTTTACCATCGGTGTTTAGATGTTTGTAATTGAAAATTACACTTTTTGTTTTGCTTTGTTTTATTTTCGTTAAGAAGGTCATGTGCAGTAGTTCGGCGTGTCTTTATTTCTACGAATGATCATTGTTAAGAGATGCTTTTACTTAAAAATATGTTTACTCAATGATTTTGGTTTCCATTTTCTTTTTCAAATTTACACAAAAAACAGTACAAATACTTTAAGTTGATTAGATTGAGAATAGATAGTCATTAAATCAAATAGCTTTGCTATGTGAAAACCTCTATTGCCATTCAGACCTGTTTAAAGTATGAAAAATACCTTAGT
The DNA here is from genome assembly GCA_037043315.1 of Amiota communis. Taxonomy (NCBI): domain Eukaryota; kingdom Metazoa; phylum Arthropoda; class Insecta; order Diptera; family Drosophilidae; genus Amiota; species Amiota communis. Next base: position 1,353,319 of record JBAMAV010000393.1, read on the forward strand.
TTCTAAAGTTCTTATGAACAATTCCACTAGTTAGTTAGTACCACATGATAAAATAAAACAATATTTTCTAAATTATAAGCTCACTTTGTAAATAAACGAATAATTAAAACAATATGACATTATAAGTCGTAGAAGAAAATGGTTTATCTTTAAGTTGGTCTTTTATGCAATTTTATTTTAACTTTAATACCATCAACTGCTCAGATTTTCTTCAATTGTTGGTGGAGGAATCATCTTACCTATAACTAAATGAATGGAATTGCCTGTTTACTGACGGCTCCACAACGGATGCAAGTACATCGTTTGCCGTATTGACTAGTAAACGGGGTGCCACAGTATCTTAAGGATTGTACCCTCACTAGTACTCAGTTGTTGCAGCCTTTGTCGTTACGTTAGCAAAAGCTATCCTCTTTGCGCAAGCAGAAAATATATATGGTAATCTGAACGGATAGTTTGTCAACCGTCTTAGGAGTCAAAAAACCAATACAACAACAGCAACCTTCTTTTCTAAGTCTACCACCTTTGTAAATAATGGAAATAAAAAAGAACTTATGTGGGTTCCCGGTCACACGGAAATGGAAAGCAATGAGCTCGCTTATGCTCTATATCTGACTGTCATGGAGTATTATATATCGAATCACTTAAAGATTGAATACATTCAATGACGCTCATATAACTACTGGTACAAATCATTCAAATCTTTCACGACTCCCATCCAATTTCCTGACTTTAACAATCATCTAATTTGTTCAAGTTTTGTCCTATTGAGAATGCAATACAGTCACTTATTCACAAATATTTCCTTGACGGTAAAAGCGGCTCTGCTTGTCCATCCTGTGGTAATAATTGGCAATCATATGTCCACAAAATATCCTCCTTCATCAAATCCTGTAATCTTAATATTTTAATCCTTCTTTTTATAAGATAGACCAGTCAAAAGCCTTGTAGCTAGGCACTTTTAAAACTTAAGTTAGATTATACGAGTACGATTATAAGTTACTACGCATGCATACCTCTTAAGGATTTTTCCCCCTTTTCTCTCATTAAAGTCTATTATTAGGCTAACTGAACACTGCATACGTTAAGAAACCCTTCAGTTTAATAGTGGTTCAAATGCTTCGCCCAGCTAGTTTTGTGGATTAGTTTGGAAGGTACATGTCGAAACTTCTTGGATGGTCCCAATGTATTCAAAACAAAACATCCTTTAAATTTTAGTTTTAACTTTAGAAACAAGAAGAAGTAACAAGAGGCTAAATCAGGTGAATGCGGTACGTAATTTTACAGACAAATTTTATTTCGGAGCGAAAATGTATGACTTGATTTGTGCATATCTAATTACATTACTTTTAAGGCTAGCGCCACGCATTGAGCGATTAGCAGTTCAATTGGCCAGACTGAGCGTTACATAAACACAAAAACCAAGCCTAAGTCTTGAAGTTAATGGATAAGATAAACTAGGGCATAAGATGGCTGTTGTTAAAATACAATTAAGACTTTAACATAAAAAAGACGTGTGATATGAGTAAATAATCTATATTGGTTTAACAAGTTAAGATAATCTACCAAGTCTTTCTAATTTATAAAATTCAAAATTATGTTGGTTCTTTTGAATTCGAGTTCATAGAATTTTAAATTTAACAATAGAATTGTACAATGGTTTTAAGTTACAATTAGAGTTGATTTTTTGCATTAATATGTTGGATACCAATACTAGGGGAGCTTAGAAAATTTGTTAAATTTCGAAAAAAATTTAGCACATATTCTTTTTTTGTTGTTAAAAGTATTACAAATATTGATAGCTTATTGAATAATAATGCAATTTGATCCATTATAATGATGAGGAAAGAAGTAACATTTCTATTTAAAATACCATTTTGTTAAATTTTGATCTGAAAAATTTATAGAAATAGTAGACCGACATCACCACCACCCATGTATCCTTAATAAAAATTCCATTTTGATTAAAAATAAATTAATTTATCTACTTTATGGCATTTCTGGTTTGCGGTTTCACTTTTCGCTTTTGTTACCCCATTTTATAAAATTATTTACTTTTTTGCTACAAACTCTCTCTCACTTATTCACCTTGTTAGAGGTGTACGATGAAAATATGTATGTATGTATGTATGTAAATGTGTGGGTGAGTGTGTGTTTGTGCAGATTCTATAAATTTTCATTTTGCTCAATTTTATTAAAAACGTGCTGAAAATGTTAAAAATACCCAATCATGTGGGCGTGTATCGTTTTATAAAATTTATTCCATACATTTATTGCAAGCGACGAGGATTTTTGCCAATTTTCGCGGAAAATGTTAAAATTTTGAAAAACCGCAATCAAATTTGAGATAAAAATACAAAAAAAAAAAGATAAACCCACAGCAAAAAGGAGCAGAATAAAATCAAAAGGAAGTCAGTAACAGTCAACAATGACCAAAAAAGGATGGTTAAAGCGGTGGACATTTGAACGAGTCTGTTATAATACGGGAGTGAGTAGGAGCAACAGAAAAACATTTGTTGATATCACTGATGATGATTATCATCATATATTGTAATTGTGTGTACATATACATATCTCTCTGTGTGTTGGTATAGTGGTGTATCGATGTCAGTTGGCGGTTGCCGAATGTCACCGCAAAATACGGATTATGCTGTTAAAAGTGTTATTTATTGTCTATCGTGTTGTATTATTATGAATGTCATAAATTCACTTTCCTTCTCATCCGTGATCTTCTCCTCTTCACTGCAGATTTAATTGGTATTTTGTTATTAATTTCCTTCTTTTTTTTTTTTGTATGCAAATCTCTTAACAAAAAGAAAATTCAATTTTAAAAATTAATTATTTTTAACGCTAGAAAATAAAATGGAATTATAGAAATGTCATTAATAAAATGACAGTTGCTCTGAACTTTTGAAATTTTAAATGTCATCATCATCATGATGATGATGATAATGAAGGACCCACAAATGTAATGGAAATTATTATTTGACATTTAAAAAAAAAATAATTCTCTTTTAATTAATTTTATATAATATAATGATAACAATGCAAATGATTATATACATGATGACTTTGATGAAAATGACAGAGATACTCTTACATACATTCGTACTATTGTAGGTATGACAGTTTGATTGATCGACAGATTCAAAGAAGTCAAGCTCACAAAATAAAATACTTACATAAAATAAGTATACAAAAGTATCTGCAAGCGACAATAACAATTGCAAACAATATAGTAAATGCACTTAACTTAATTGAGGAAGTTGAAAAAGAGAAACAATGATGAAGTATGGTAAATGAAAGCACATAATTTAAATATAATGCAATTCATTAGAATTCATTAAATGCCAAATAGTATACTACAAGTGGTTTAATCGGATTTGATTTTAACTCACTTGCATGTTTTACCCCGCATTCTTTTTATTTAACAGTTTTATATTAATGAAAAGATTTATTTGTTTTAAATACTCAACAAAAAACATATGAAGCAGACACCACAATGAAACCACAAAAAATCAATAAAAATAATTTACTTTTTACACTTTTTTTTTTTAAATTTATAAAGTAAATTCTATTGTGTTTCGTAGTACAATGAAAATAAAGGCATTTTTCCAATGCTTTCAGTAATCACTGCACTTAATTATTTCGCCTATTAATTGGATTACACACACACACATTTTAAACTTTCATTTATATTAAATACCCTACCCTTTTACTTACTTCCCACATGCTATGACATCATGGCATCCTATCACATCACATAACATCAGATTGCAGCACCATCAGTGACAGCACAACAACAAGGAAATCAGGCAGGCAGGCACAACAAATTGTCGACAAAGTTTATAAACATACACAACATACATACGCCTCTACATTTAAGTACATAAGTATATACATATCTGTTTGAAAATACATACTCCTACACACATTCTTAAATACCTACTCAAGTTATACGATTTGTGCCTTGTGGAAACATTGCAAAGATGCGACGACGATAATCGCTTCATTTGTTCTTAAGCTTTCAATGGAAGATGCTTGCTCAGTTTGCCTGCTTACTTGTCATTATCATTATTGTCGGCACATCATTATCATCACCATCATCACTTTGTCATCATCATCGCCATCACCATCAACATCATAATCATCTTGTCTGCCATCATAGATAAACATATGCTCACACATATCTATTGCTTTAAAAACCAGGACCAGTTTAAGTTACATATTTTTAAACTGATAAAATCTAACAACACACTAAGCTTTCTAGGGATTACACTTCTTAATAATGACTATTTCCCGCTACTATAAGCTTTTGATTGTGCCTAAATAAGATCACCTATCTTTTGTATACCCAAATCTTTTTCAATGTCACTGGGCCGCATATAACAAGGAGAATCAGTGATTCTTCTAAGAGTTTTCGCATTGAAAACTCAAATTCTGTTTAAATTTGAGTTAGCCGCGATGTCGTAACTAAACTTTGCAACCCTGACCTTAAGCGACGCCTGTAATGTGCGATCTAAAAGTGAGTCGCTTGTCCAAAAATACCCCCAGGTGTCTATGGCCCGTATGATGATCGAGAGTTTCTCCTCAGAGTATATGTAACACAAACGCATTTTGCGACGTAAAGGCAATGTTCTTACTTACGAGTCCATTCTGCGAACTGATAAAGATATTCCTGCATAGCATTTGTCGCACTCGATACGCAGGATCCTCTCGATAAAATGGCTGTATCATCAGCAAACGTTGTTATCATCCTGATTACGTTACTAGATGTGGTTATTGGCATATCATCGGTACAGAAAAAGTATAGATTTGGAGATTGGCAACTCCTTTGGGGAACTCCAGCCTTGCAGACACAAAAAGATCTGTTGGCTAAAAAGCTTTTGATTATCTCAAACAATTGTGGGGGAAGCTTTTTTGCTTTGACAAGCAGTCCCTCGTGCCAAATCCAGTCAAAAACTTGGTGATTTGAAAAATCCTTCTCATAAATATTCGGATACCTAAAAGTGAAGTTAATTTTGCGCCCTTTTATTATATTTATCTAAGTCATCATTGTAACGATCCTGTCAGTGGAAATTATTTATATGCACTTGACTTGAGAAGAATTTAATATGCCACGGATTTCTAAGTCAGCGAATGCTTAAAATTTTCTTATATTACATACAACAAACACAATTGCATCTTTCTATAGATTTACACAACTTTAATTATATTAAACACTACAAAGGCGTAGCCAGGATTTCGTTCAGGGGGGCCGGTAAAGGAAAAACGAATTACATTCATACGTATGCTCGTATCTTTCCAAAAACAGCTATTCCGCACTACAAACGATTTTAAAAAAGCAGTATTATTCGCCATGCATGTTCTCGAGTACTTTTTCCCTGAAAAAACAGACTGTAAAATTAGAATGTATTCAAAAAGCTTTACTGCAGTGTAAACACGCTATAAGAAAAAGTTATGAAACAGAGAAAATTATGAGGGAGCAAACACCGAAGCAGACAAGACAAAATGTATATTTTTGTCTGAATCGTTTTATGACTAGTTTTCGAATTTCGTCCAACACACACCTTAAACAGCGTCGTTGTCGATAATCTTGTAGTTTCTTATGGTGCAGCCCACACCGCGTAAGACGAAACAAAAATACAAGACAAAACAGAAAAAAAACGTGTCTTATTGTCGATAGCTGGCCTTTCATGTTTTGAAGACAAAATTTCGACACACACCAAACAAAACATGAAGAAGGAACGTTTTCTTCTGTTTCATTGAGTTACGCTTGTTGTATCTTGGCGTTAGATAGATTTCTGACAGTAAGGAAACATTGAAAATTGACTAAAATCAATTGCATTATTAATTTGTTTTGCTCGTACCTGGCTACGCTCTTGTGTGAATAGGATATTCGAACTTGATTTCATATTAAATTACGAAACACATGATACATGCCACAAACTTGATTTTCATTACACAAGAAAATTGCCATTTTACTTTAAATTACAGTGGATTAATAAGTCAATGAATTTGAGTACACATTCGTCAATATAACATATACTTAGTACATGTGGAGCGTTTATATATTTATAATTTTAATTACACCCAATATATTGAACATTATAATGTTCAAACTTGATATTACTCGTACATTAGGTTAAACACTTAATGATGCATACCACAATTTTGATTTTCATTGCACAAACAAATTAACCAAATGTCATGGATTTCAAAGTCAATAGATACTTAATAATTCTCTTATATATATAAAATGGTATGTATGTATGTATGTATAGTTACAAAAATATCTTTCTAGTATGTGTCAATATGCTATTGAAATAGTATACAATATATAATTTCACAATATAATCATCACAAATACTTGATGATGCATGCCACAAATTTGATTTGCATTGAACAACAAAATTAACATTTATCTCGTTTATTTATTATTCTATTTTGTCTTTGCCTTTGCTTTTCTTTTACTTTTACTTATTGTATTTCCTTTTTGCTCACTTTACAGCTTATAAACATTGGATTGGTATTGAAGGCGCATGTAAAATGGTCGCAAGTGTACACAAACAAATCAAGGTAAGTGCTTTAGATTCTACTATAAGTTACTATAATATATTACGTAATATGTGTAAGAACAAGTATCTACAGAGACAATTCTAACTAAATGCAAAGCTAACATTTGCGGGCTTTACTTGGTATAAAATTAAATTCACTTCACTTCATTGCTTTTTCTTTTTATTTTATCACTCTTTCTTGGGTTCTCTTTGATTGTGTTCAATTGCACGTTGGAAGAATGCATTGGCAGGAGGTCTAAGGGCTTAGGGAAAGGATGGGAAAAGAAGGATGCACATTACCCACACATACGTTGAAGTAGCTACTTTTCAAAATTGAGTTCTCTTGTCATCATCATCATCATCATTGACGACAACAAGGATGATGACAACATCATTTTCAACGTTTACTCAATTCGCCTTTTCTCATTCACATTGAGATCTCTATGCATTACATTGCATTCTAGTAAGATACTATTGTATATGGTATTAAAAGTGTGTATGGATATGTGTGTAAATATTGTCATAATGCCACATGAAGTGGAAAAATGGCAAACTTTGCATTGACACACAAATACATCTGGTGTATAGTACGAGAGCAATTTGATATGTTGGGAAGTACAAAAATTCCCAATGCATTTAATAAACCTGAGAAGTGAGGATTGTTCATTTACTCATAAATATTGTATAAAGAGTGGAACTGGACAGTCAGGTTAGAAGGGAATGCAGCGTCCTTAGTTGAAAGTCCTCATCGCGTTGTCAAATTTTCACAAATATTATTGTGAACTTGTGTTCTTTTTCTTATCTTGATTATTATCAAGTTACCGGTCTTCGTGCTTCTTTCATCGAAAACCAAATGGAAAAGGTGAATACAATAGTTAAAGTTCTTTCATGCCGCAAAGCATTGTGTTATAAGTTATCAAGTTAGAAGCATATACTGCGGCTTAACAAACAGATGTGTTAGTTGACTCAATTCAAAAATCTTTTAGATATATTTTAAGGAACAAATACTATTAATATTTTTTAAAAGTTAAATGTTACTACTTGCTTTTTATTAATGATGAAATATATTCTCCCAACCCATGAACTCTTTGACTTACCCTCGGAATGGCATTTTATTTACCACTCGTACTCATTTTTCTTTAAGCCTTTTCAAGTCTTCTTTCAAATCATTCAGCAAATGAGGAAAAGTATTTTGTACTTTTGAAAACATATAAAAGAAAAACTCTTACTTTTTCACAGATTTTTTACTTTCCTTCAATTTCATTCTCATTTATTTGTTTATTTAATTTATTATTAGCCTTTTGCGATTGCAATTTTGTCTCTACTTGAAATATACTTAGTACTTAGAGAAATCTCAAACAGAAAAAGTTAATTTTCCATGCGATTTTCTGTGATTTTCATTTTCTTTTCATTTTGGTAATGTTGACTTTAAGCTTTTATTTTCATTTGTTGTTGTTACGCTGCTGCTGCTTTTGCTGTTATTGTGGTTGCTGCAGTTTTTTTGTATATTTTTTCTTTTTTTATCAAACCAAAAAACTTGTTAAGAACTTTTAAGTTGTTAATAGCCAGAGGTTTGCTTTTTGTGGTTGTTTATGGTTTCTGTTAAGGCTAACACAGCACTTACACTAATGAAGTTTTTCTTTCTTTTTCAAACGAAAAAACACCTAAATGGCATTTCTTTTCAAAAGTTTTTTTAAGTTTGCATACTTTGTACGCATACAGAGATAGAATGGGTATTATCATTTTATTGAAATGTTTGTTACGCATTGAAGGAAATGTTGTAGACCTCATTAAGAATATATGTATATTTTCATCGTCATATCGCTAACGACCTTTAAATACGTAATAATGTCTTGATAATATGTTTCAATCAGAGATCTCAGATTATTTAAAGAGATAATCCTCGTACTTTTGTATTATAAAGTCTAGATAACTTTTACAGTTTTTATAGTATTCGGTCAAAAATTCACAACATACCCAATAATTGGAAAAGTACATACATCGCTAAGGCCCACATTTGCTTGCTTCTATGATAAAAAACACATATTTTTACTTAATTTACTTATATTTATTTGGACATTTATCCAGTAACACAAATGAAATTTGAACAGATTGAATCTTTCAATAATATAGCTACGAATTCGAATAAACTACCGCAGTGATGTGGATAACAATTTCACTGAAACTTATAAAATAAAAGTGTAAAATATTTCTTTAATACATAAGTAGATCGATCGACTTACTGCTTTATTCACATTTTAGTTTCTGTATCGTTTATTTTGTATGGTTTCTTTATGTTTTTTTGACTAATTGCAAGGTTTTTAAGTGTCTATTGAAGTAAAGTTAATGTTGTCTTTTGTTTTAACATCTATGCCTAAAAATAAAAAATAAATACATAATTCTTGCAATATGATTCACTGGTCCAATACTAGTGCTATACTAGTCCCTTTGTAACCAGTACTATGTCCATTTCTATCCACTTGTTCATATATTTAACTGGTGAATTTATCATGGCGATGTCATAGGACTGGGACCATTGCCACTGGCTGCCTTACCGTTCAGTAGTCCCATTTCGCATGTCCTTTTACCAGAAAATAAAAAAAAAAAATCTATCTTATCTTATCTTATATGTATAATTAAACTACAAACACATGTTTTGTGAAACCTTTCCTGCCTAAACCACTGAACCGATTTTGAAAAATATAAAAATACTAATTGAAAAGTATTCTTCGCTGGATGTGTACAAGTGATTTTATACTTCTGAGACATCAGATTAGCGCTATTTATCACGTGATAGTGGAGTTTCTCCACAGAACATTTGTTAAGTTATTGGTACTTAAAAGAAACGAATGTTTTTTTTTCTAAAGTGGGGTCGATTATGTAAGCCGTGAGTTACCCTAGTTTAAAGTAAGGCACTACTTATCGGGAGTGTTTAAATATAAATAAATATTAATAGTGTATTTTGAAAAATTTATGTTGGCCATCATCCTCATGCGACTCTTCACGTTTCCGTTTCAGAGACTAATTCTTATGCAAACGCTTCTTGTTGAGGTTTCTCAGCAGGATGGAGTCTTTTTAGACATCTGCGACAGATATGGTTTAAGAGTTCGGTAGCAAAAGGATTTTGGCTGATGTGCCTGTTAATTTCCTCCCAAACAGAAGACATCTGGCGCGTCAGTTATTTTCCATTTTATTTTGCGTTTAATTGAGTAAGATGCCAAACCCCAGAGCTGTATACCATATGACCAAGGCGGTTTATAGATAGCAAGTTTATCATTTGAGCTTAAAGTGCTCGTGGGGCGTAGTAGCCAGTTTAGCCTGTGTAACTTTGTGATACATGTTTTAGTAACCTCGGTAATGTGTCGTTACCATATCAAGCGTCTGTCCAGGTGCATATGGAGATATCTCATATTATCTAAATAGGGGAGAAAAATATTGAAGTCAGGTGGTGACTTCACTTGCGCAACGAAAGCTGGCAAGATCAGTCGCAAGTCAATTCACCTATGTCCTTATATTATTACAAGGACACTATTTTTTTGACTACTTTAAACTTGATAAACTTATAAGTTGAACGTTGTAACACATTGGTCTCATAGCAAGCGCATCTCTTCTCCTGCAAAACATCTTAAATCGCCAATTTATGGTTTTTCAAGAATCTTGCTCCCATGCAAATCTTTACAAAAGCAATACCCAGATTTGGCACATGGGGAAAATCAGATATTTCGACTAAATGAATTAATCAACATTCAACATTTTGTCCTTAGTGTGTTTTGTGTTAATCGGACACTATTTTTCTAATCGAATATAACTACTTTAAAATCCGCAAACTGATAAGTCGGAATAGGACATTGTTAGCTATGAAGCTAGCGCTCCACCTTCTTTTCATCTTAAATAGCTAAACTCTTGTTTTTAAAGAATCTTGCTTGGGTTATCCGTTGCAAATTTTTACAATATAAAAATCTTTGATTACTCAAAACGAATGTTTTCTATTTTCATGTTTAAGTTTAAAGTCCAAAAGTCTTTAAGATTTAAATGTTCAACGCTCATTATTTTGCATAATGAAGCTTTCTGACTAATTTTGTTAATGTTTTTCAGTTTGTCTCTAATTTGCCTAAGGATTCCCTTGAATGGCATAAACTTATTGCTTTAGGCCCATTCAGTTTCACCAACATTGTAAACTTACAAACTTTACATTTTCAAAATGCTTTTGGGAAGCCATAAAAGAGCTTGGCAGCGGCAGCAATCAAAGAAACTCCAAATCAAACAAGCTCATTCCTTCCCATTTCCTCTATGTCTCTGTAGGCTAATTTATTTTAAGCACAAATATTTTATTTATTAGAATATTTAATGTTACGTAACGTAACGATGTTAAGACAATCTATTGATTGCATAAGTCTGTGCAGCTTCTCTTCTCTTTTCTTTTCAATTTTAATTTATTTGTATTTTGTAGTATTTCTTTTCAATTAATTTATGGGCTTTAGTTTCTACTTCATTGGACTTTTTCAATATTCCAAAAGGCTCTTTCAATTGTTTGCCTCTCTGTACGTCCAAGCAAATTACTTTACGGAAATATTTCCATTTAATTGCTTTGAAAAGGCACATAAATTCATTTGTTATTTACCATTTTATTGTTGTTTTTAAAATTGAAAAGATTGAAAGTATTGTGCTGTAGTATGAAAAAATCTAAAGTCAAAAATGGCAATGGCAAACTAATAAAAATATTTAGCAAAATACAATTTTTTGTGTATTTTATTATTACATTTACTTCAAAAGCGCAGACAAACGTTTAAATCCTTTTGGTCATGGTCTCTGCATTGCATTAACTTGACTTCTTTTTTAATAAATTTCAATTTTGTGGCCATTTTAATCCTTCTGTTGCGCTTCCAGTTTGCCTTTCTTGCTTCATTCCTTTCTTTTTATAGTTAGATGGAAATGGTATTACAACTTTGTCATAATGTTTGTAACACATTTAGAAAGAGATCAGGAAAACCCAGACGGAATTAATGAATACAATGGGCACATTGAGAATTTATTAAGTTCAAGTTGAGAGATTATAATGGTTCTTAAGGCTCCTGGATGAATTCGGTTTCTTGATTACCAACCTAACATGGGTTAGTCTATTTCTCTGCAAACTTATGTCTCAGTTTTTGAAATATTGAGTTAAACGTTTGCATCTCATTTCTGTGGTGAGTAAATCTATATTCTGGAAGGACTGGAAATGGTCAGGCGCATTCTAATTACCCTTGTCTCCTGCTTTTATAATTTCCTTAGATAGTCTTAACATCACACAAGAAAATAACATAAAAATAATATTTAACACATTGACAAAACATCAATCAAACCGAAATGCCATAGAAACTGTTCTAAGTATAGAACAGAATAGTTTTTATTGGGAAACTTTTTCATTTCTTCACCTTTAACTGAAGCTTACTAAATTAGATACCTCACAGCTTCTGTTTAATGTCCTTTTCTCATGCGAATGGGATATAATAATCGGTGAAATCGAATTAGATGTTCTTTCTTGGTTATAGTTTTTCTTTTTGGCTTAATGGTTTTTGCCTTTCACACACTAACACACATTTCACTTCACATTTCCATTGTTAAAGGACAACGCATTGCTCGAGACAGGCAGACAGAAAGAAAGGAGTGTTGCATAGGTTAAGTGAAGGAAAAAATTTAATATCCAATATCTTTTGAGATATGTACGTACGTTCTATATATGATATACTTTATATATACATACATTTACTATAAGATATAACAGTATTGTTTGAGTAAAAAGTGCTATTAAAATTCTTTTTCTTCTTTTATGCTGACTCAAGTTAAGACAAGTTATTTGCTTGTCGTCTTCGTCGTCAAGCGTAGCGCGTGCCTCATTCATGTCCTCCTTGTCTTCGTCATCTTCATTGTCCTGTTGCTTTTCCAGCTAGTTTCTTTTCTTTATCTTCTTCAACTTTTTTTATATTTATTTTGTTTATTTTTTTTTTTAAATTTTTTTATTCAATATTGCAATGCAAAAAAAAATAATACAAAAGTGCACAAAGGAATGATGAAAAGAAATGAATGAATGAATAAATGAAAAAAAGAAAAGGTTATAATAATATAAAATGAAATTTCATACAATTGTATATAGCAAACATAATTTTCTTGATTTAATCTTCATGAAAAAAGTTAAGCAATTTTGTGCAAATCACAAAAAAAAAACATAAGAAAAAAGTTTAGACAAAGAAATAAGAAAGTACCAACTACTATGATCCTAGTATAGGTGGAGAGAGATGCAGATGCAATAGACGATTTCATTGTAGTTAAGAAAGTAAAATTGTTTTTTCTTTGATAATTTAAACTTGATTATTTTTTTTTGTTTCTTTGTTTTCTCCTTCAAAATTTTGAAGAATTCATGACGCCGGAGGCTTATGATTTATTTAATTTAGCTATGAGTACAATAAGTGAAATTGAAATTGATAAATTATTGTACATACTACAAGGTGACATCTGTGTCTCTTCTGTTTAAGCTAAATAAATCTCAGGCATTAAAGAAAATACTGAAGAACTCATCTACAATAAATGTATCATTATTTTTACTGTCCAGATTTTAAGATTACTTTTAAAATTTACCTGATTTGCATAAACTTTAAACCCACCCTAAACCTTGAATTCTACGTTTTCTTCAATTATTTTAGTACAATAATTTCCTTATTTAAACTATGAAAATTCAGATATTACATGTGAGCACATTTTAGATACAATATGAAAAAAAAAAATATTAACTAATTACTTTATGTACAATAAATTCCAACAATTTCCTTAGAAATATTTTTTCTTTTGTTTGTTACAAGGGCATCCTTAATTAGCAATTCCTTCCCTTCGCTTCTTAACAGTGTATAGTACTAATTGAAATTCGACAAAAATGTGAAACCAAAAAATATAAGATTTGGATGTCACCGAAATCCAAATACCTTTCACTTTTTTATATATTTACATATTAACCAAATTTACAAAACTTAACTAAACATAAGGGGTGAGTACTGGCTGCTATGGCCTTATCATTTTGTGAAGTTATTATGTCAATTTTCTTCAAATAAAAATCTAGACACACACAATTTAGTTAACTTGTATATTGAAATTCAAGGAACATAACAAAATTTATTTGATATCAGTTCAAGACCGTATATGTATTTACTTAAATACAACAGACCTTCTTATAAAACCAACCTGAACAGTCCACGAACAGAGTGAGGACCCCCAAAAGGCATTTTGCCAAAATACCCAACTCCTCGAATAACGGTTTCCCGAGAAAATGAGTTCGTCTACCAAGAAGAGCGGGGTAATCACAAAGAAGTTGTTGGGTCCTCTCTGGTACCTCCTCATTTTCACAGCAACGACAGAAGTCATGATGTGGAACCTGCATCCTATAGGCCATCAGCCCAATAGTCCAGTGCCCCGCAATAAGCCCCGTTAACTTCCAAATCCTTTTCTTTTTGTAGTGTAGAAGCTCGGAGGTTCTCTTTGGTTGATGCTAGGCCAGAGTATCGTAGCGACAGTGCATCCAGGCTCATTTGCCAACTTTCTGCCTGCTAGATTACTGGATTTCGCTTCCAGGCCTAAGTGATCTGTAAATTTCGGTAAATTTTGGCACTGTTGTCCGTTATCTCATTACTAGAGAACTAGAACGATGCGGCACCTAGATAAGCGTGATAGAGAGCTGTCAAACTTGATTAAGAACTTCTACCGTACTGCATAAGATGTTGCTCTTGATGCTGTGGGCTGACATAGCTTTGATAGCAGCCTGGCTGTCAACATAAAACGATATGTGGTTTTTGATTTCTTTATTGTTTCTCCTCTCAGACAAGTTCACGAGAAAAAAAAAAAAAAAAAAAATATAACTGTCTACCCTTTACGGTTCATGTAATAGAGCTCACTGACGAACGGACGGACGGACAGCATAGGCTTAGTAATAGGGTCCCCTTGTTAACCTTTGGGTACGGAAAAGGCTTTTCCGATGAAAAAAAAAATGGCTGGCGAATGGGCCAAAGAAGAAGAATCCCAAGCTGTTCCAAAGTTTCACTATTTTTCACTTTTTGCTATGATTTTATCGGCGGGATTATTTTCCCCCACCATAGTCATATTATTTTCTCCTTCTTTTTCCTCGATCAAAAATCGTCTTCCTCTTTTTCCTTAGCTCCATATTCCAGGAACATATTGCACATCGATCAGCACCTTGGCAGCAGCTGTCGATCGTTACAATTTGTTGTATAAGTAAATGTTTTGTACCAACAGAAACTGGACTATATTCCTTATAAGTGGAGTACTAAGTATAAAAAGAAAAAAAAATACTCAATTGAGGTAATATTTCAACATGACAAACGACATGTTAATGTGATTAAACCATCCATTTTAAGTAATATATATAATATATAGAAAATAATAATAATTTTGTTATAAGAGAAAGAGAGAGAGAGAGAGAGAGAGTATTTTATTTGTGTTTTTAATACACAATTATTTTATATTGTTGCACAAACATAAACAAATAGACAGACACACAGACAGACAGACAGACGGACAGACATAGTACTAGAAGGAAAAAGGAAAAACATATACAATATAACAAGGACAAGAGAACGCCGGAAGTCACTGACGATGACAATGACGACAGTGACAACATACGACAGAACTAGAACAAAACAGGAGCCATGGCGGAAGCAGTAACAGTATGGTTGACAACACTTGCATGCAACAAAAGCCGCCAGGCATTTGAAAACTTATACTAATGTACATACGATTACTATACCATATACTACTATATACATACATATGTATCTACTATACATAGTAGTAATTGGATTTAAATAAAGAGGCGAGCCTAAACGACTCCAGCCGACATAACATGACTCAGTTTACTGCACTTTTTGTTTGTTTGTTTACAGAAGGCATTAAATTCAATTTAATTGCACACTTCATCGTACTTCATGTGGCAACAACTTATTGTTGATATTGTGTGAGAGTATCTTGTTGCTAGTATTGCTGTTACTATTGTAAACTGTTTTTGTAACTGTTTGAAAAATTATTTTGCTCAAAATTGTATTGTTATTAAAAGGATTTAGTTTGTGTAACAATAACACAGAAATACATATGTATCTGCGTACAATATCTAAGTTTGTATGTTTATTTGCTTGTTTGTGTATTAGTTGCAATGCAAATATTTACACATTTTATGCTAATTTCTAAGTGCTTTGTACTTAATACCTCTGCATTCTATAGCACTGACACTTCCAATACAATGATATACCACAACAACAACAACAACACTATAGTAAATACATAATTTGCTGTTAATACTATTACACACACATATGTTGGTGTATGTACGATTAGATAGAAATTTTCATAAAACCAATGGAAATTAGTTGAAACTTAAATAAAATTTATTAGTTTCAAATTTGATTATGCAAATTTATCTATACATTTGTATCTATGTGCATGCATATCTATGTGTATTTGAATTTCAGATATGCTGATTGGGTTATTAATTTCGCAATAATATATTTCAATGAAAATATCGCGGGTAAATTTAATTGCCTTGAAAAATTATTTGATTTCATCAGCATTGCAAGTGTTGAATGAAACTTCATGCGTCAAATTTCATTGAATAAAATTAGCATGCATGATTATAAGAGTTTTTCCTTCTTTAAATTGGCAAAAATTCTTGTTCAAAACTCTTGATTGCTCTTGATGATGATGCTGCTGGAAAAAATCACCAATAACCAACTAACTATTGGCATTGAAAGTGTTAGTGGTGGGAAGGGCACTTATGTTTTTGACATTGTTATAAATTGATTTTATGTTCGAAGTAAAAACTCGCAAAAAGATGGATACCTTTTTGACAAGAAAAAAAGAGAAAAATTACTTGATCTTAGTAATACATAGAATATGGAATGATAATGAAGACCACTCAAGAAACCAAGGAATTATTCACATTTAAAATGACTCATGACTCTAGAAAGTCGTTAACAGAAAAACTAAGCATCGAAGAATTCAATCTAACAAAATCAATCCGTTTGCCATTTATGGTATAACAATTTCTTTATTTTCATTCGATACAACTGAAATCTGGAAATTCTTTAGAGCTTCCAATTCAAACTGCTGCAAAGGTTTGTTGCCTTGAAAGGAACTCCCACTCCGTTTTCCGGAAGAGTGATCCACCAAGGACATATGCTCTCAGGGATAACATCAACCACATCACAATGCATTATCAGCCACACACAACATTTCGTAGAAAACAGAATGCAATATGGCAATATTGCATGGGGACCCCTTTCATTTATTAACTTTATTTTATTTTTATTATTTGTCGTTAAAGCGGCAATTGAACTACAAACTCTGTGAAAATCTTAACTGTATACCTATTACGGTTAGATAGAGCTCTCTGATGGACGGACGGACAGCTTAGGCTTAGTCGTCCCCAGAAGTCCACGAAGGTATTAGGTATCAGAGGCACGTAAAATAATTTTAACACTAACTTATCATTTCAACAAATAACATTTTACTATATATAAAGAATTTTTAAAGAAAAATATTTGTTTGAAGAGGAGTCACCCGCCAGTCTAAAAGTTTTAAAGGAAATTCAGTTGTAAAAAAGATGTTTACGGATGCAATAGGGTTCTTAAAAAAAATTTGTTGTTCAAGAGGGTGTCCGTGGACTGTGTATTCTACAGTATTTTTTGTCTATTGGTTACTCTCAACACCAGGGCTGACCAATTTTTTTGGTTCCCTGGGCCGCATTTAATTTTTCCACTCGCCGACATATTGACAAGGTTCCCCAGCGCACTTGACCGGCGAACAAAAAACAATAAAAAAAATCTCAGTGCACTTGACCGGAGAGTAGCTGTGAGTAGTGGGCTGCCTGGCCTACATTGGAGCGGATTAGGACGCATTTTGATTTCAATTGGGCCACATGAGGTGCTAGGGCCGTATTGGACAGCCCTGTTCTACACCATAGGTTCCTAAAGAGTGCGATAACGCCCCTTATGGGCGCTAAGGACTTTCAGGGGGTAGTATGTAGAAGGCTCAGAGGAAACTAGAGAGCTTTAAGGCAATGTAGAGGGCAATGATTAAAATGTGGGGTCACTAGAATTTTATCAAAGCTCAAAGTGAATGGTGGTCGAAATAAGTTTGGGAACCTATGCTCTACACTCTTAACATCAAATTTGTGAGCTCTTGGCAATATTGTAAATAAATTTATGCAAAATTTTTGGCACATTCAAATCTAGTAGTATTTCAATTGTATTTGGTTACTATGGCAAGTCTCGGTTCTTTTACCACCGAAAACTTTATCTAGAATCAATTAATAGTTTAATTATTTGAACCCAGTCATGATCATCATGACTTTCGACAATTGAAAGCCACAATTTAATTTTGTGCATGTAATCATTAGTCAAATGTAGTAAACTTTAGTATTTTTCATTTAAATGGGCACCACAACTACTAAGCGTTGTCTCCAACTACCATAGATGTGGGATTGTCTTTATTGAAATCATGAAAAGAGAGCAAAGAGAAGAGAAAGACCAAGTGAAAGTTAGTTTATTTTACGGAAGTAAAACTCAAACCACAAGCTGAGTAAAAGTTAAAGCAAATTGCAGGAAGTCATCATCATGTTTTCATCACTAGGAAGTTGAAGTTTTGTACGTTGGCTTTTCCGGATAAAGTTTTTTTTTTTATTATATCTATATACCATAGTATATGTATGTATATATATATTCTTTGTTCATTTCCTTACGTGTTTACAAGAAGAAACAAAAACATTGGGAAAAGTTCACAGCAGCGTCAACATCAGCAGTAACCAAAGCAGCAGTGTAAGAATAAACTACACAGAAATATTGAGATACATATACATACATAGATAGACTTATATCATTCATGTTAAATAACTTTTTTTTTTTTTGTAAAAATAACGAGCGTTAAGTTACAATACGCACCTGTGGTATACTAGTTAGTTAGTATCTATCTATCTATGTGAACATATAAAAAGAAAGTATTTATATACATTCATAGATACATAGCATACAGTATGGTAGATAGCATCTTCTTTCTATTTATCTTTGTCTGAGCTTTAGTGATATAAATCATATTGCAACCATGTCAGAGTTGTCAAGTACAAACTTCAGCACAGTATAGATAGACATGAACAACCAACGACCAACCGACCACCAACCATCAAACCATCAGTTTACAAGCAGCAACATATTGCAGTATAACTGCTTAAGTTGTTCTACTAGTAGAAAGTTATAGCCTTCTATCTTAATTCATGTAGAAAGATACAGAGAGATACAACAATATTTTGTGTTGTGTTAAAGTTTTAGCTAAATTGATTGACACGTGAAAGATTTCTTCGTCCTAGTAGCTTAATTAAAAAAGTTTCTCCCCTTTCTTCATTTGTGTTCAAAGTTCCATTCCATTCCAATCCAATCCAATTCTTTTCTTTATTACTAAATCAGTTTGACTACGGTATTGACCATCAACACCATAACATACGTGACTATTTCCCTCAAATCATCATTAAAACTTGACATTTAGAGAGAGAGAATAGTAAAATGAATTGGGAATTTTTTAATTACACTTTATTTTTTATCCGATTGTTTTATTGTTCGTTCACTTTTTTCGTTCGAAAATAAAATGAAAATTTTGTCTTGCAATTTAAGTAAATAAATTACAAATAAAAGAAATAAAATAAGAAAATTGTAAAATATTTTGTTATTTCGCTCTCTTGATGCGCTCCATGCTAAGCTAAGCTACATAGATGAATGTAGGTACCATCGAGTATATTTTTTCTTGTATCTACGAGTGAAATTAAATACGAATTTGTAACAAAAGATAGATGTTGTTGTTAAATTGAATGCCCTTGATGTTGTTGTTGTTGTTTTTGTTGATGTTTGTTGCTTTTCTTCTATGCTTAGAAACATTTACGGTGCACAATACCAGGACCAGATTCATCATATTCCTGTTTAGAGATCCACATCTGTTGGAAAGTGGACAAGGAAGCCAAAATGGAGCCACCAATCCAAACGGAGTATTTACGCTCTGGTGGTGCAATAATCTTAATTTTAATTGTAGATGGCGCCAAAGCAGTGATTTCCTTTTGCATACGATCAGCAATACCTATGAATGGATTTATCATTAAACAATTACACTTAAGTTATTGGACATTAAACTAGAGACCCACCTGGATACATGGTAGTACCACCAGACAACACATTGTTTGCATACAAATCCTTTCTGATATCAACATCACACTTCATGATCGATTGATAGACAGTTTCATGAATACCACACGATTCCATACCCAAGAATGAAGGCTGGAACAATGCTTCAGGTGTACGGAAACGTTCATTGCCAATAGTAATGACTTGACCATCAGGCAATTCATAAGATTTCTCCAATGATGTGGAGGCAGCAGCAGTAGCCATTTCCTGCTCGAAGTCCAAAGCAACATAGCACAATTTCTCCTTAATGTCACGGACAATTTCACGCTCAGCTGTGGTGGTGAAGGAATAGCCACGTTCGGTCAAGATCTTCATTAGATAATCGGTCAAATCGCGACCAGCCAAATCCAAACGCAAAATGGCATGTGGCAATGCATAACCTTCATAGATGGGCACAGTGTGAGAGACACCATCACCGGAATCCAAAACAATACCAGTGGTACGACCGGAAGCGTACAGTGAGAGTACAGCCTGAATAGCCACATACATGGCAGGAGAGTTGAAAGTCTCGAACATGATCTGTGTCATCTTCTCACGATTAGCCTTGGGATTCAAAGGAGCTTCAGTCAACAGAACTGGATGTTCTTCGGGCGCAACACGCAATTCATTGTAGAAGGTATGATGCCACACCTTCTCCATATCATCCCAATTGGTAATGATACCATGCTCAATGGGATATTTCAATGAGAGGATACCACGTTTGCTTTGTGCCTCATCACCGACATAGCAATCCTTTTGACCCATACCGACCATCACACCCTGATGGCGTGGACGACCCACAATTGAGGGGAACACAGCACGTGGTGCATCATCACCAGCAAAGCCAGCCTTGCACATACCGGAGCCATTGTCCACAACCAAAGCTGATGCTTCTTCGTCACACATTTTGAATTGTTTCTGATTTGGTTATCTAAATTAAGTACGAGGGTTTCAACTGCGAATAAAAATCAGTATCCTTTTGGTAATTTAATCTGTCCAATATGTATGGTATATACAATAGATAATTCTAGAAATAATAAAAAGGAACACTCACGCAACAAACAACGAGCGCGACAGCAGCGATCAAAAGAGTGATTCGCCTCATTCTGTGGAACAGCATTTAAATAAGTTTTGACAACGTCTGTCTGTCTGTTTGCCTGCCTGCCTGCCTGCCTATCCATTTGTCTGTCTTTTCTTTCTTTCTGTTTGTCTATTTGTCTAACTAACAATTTGTCTCAATGCTGCCTGCCTGTTGATATCTCAAAAAAAAAAAAAAATACAAATAAATAATCTAAGCAAAAGTACTAAGTGAAAACGTCAGGCGCCCAACAACAACAACAGAAACATTAAACATTAAGGGGCACAATAACGATGAAAACAACGACAAAGTAAATAAAGAACAAAAAAACAAAAAATATGCATTTAAAAGAAAATAATAAAGAAAAATTCATTTCATTTCATTTTCGCTAAATTATGTTTTGTCGTGCCAAATGTCTGCTCAGGAAGCGAAGCGCGTCGAGGCGCAAGAATGTGGGCCCTGCATCTCTTATTCTCCTAATCAATCCACTTGCTTGCAACAACACACATGTGCATGTGTATGACAGTGCAACGATCGCAGGACTTGTATAGTCATCATCTACTACTACATGTCATTTCTACAATATATAAGTACAATATTTAATTTTATTCTTTAAAATAAAGAAAAAAAAATATAAGAAAAAACATTGTTTTGTTGTTAAAAATAACTAAACCAAATGAACACAATGCATTCATTACATAACAATATTTGTGCCAATGATGTGACAAAATGTTTGAATTCCTCAACTCGAAGCCATAGATGGTGTGGCATATTGTGCGATTGCAATCGCCCAATGCAATAACAACAAAACATATCTATAAGTGTTTTACATTTACACATATATCATTTTATATACTATATATCTTTTGGTAGTTCATCATCGTGTGGGATTTCATTGAATTGAGATAAACATCTATGTTGCTTTCATTCTTTGAATTATTACAATAGAACATGGTCGTAGGTGTTCTTTAATAAAGAATAAAAATATTTAAGGGTTCAAGGACGTTGTTTGCATTATGGTATGGTAACTTTGGAATGTAGATCTATGATAGTTGAAACTTTGGAAACAGAAATATTGAATTTTGAAGTATGTACATCTAACATAAGGTTGCATTCTTTATTTGAAAGTTTCGCTGTCATCGTCACCTTTAGCCCCCATATTATCTTATTTGGAAAGAAATCTGTCAATTTAAATTTTAGCACTCTTAACAAAGTAAGACACATTTTTCTAATTCCCATTTGAATTTCACAGTGGACAAGATCAAGATTTAAAATAAGAAAAAAAATCGATTTAAGGCGTTTGGTCAATGATAAGCACTGATGAAGCTTATGGAGACTAAAGCATTCTATAGCCTCAATATCTTCAAAACTGTTGCTATCCGATTTTGATTCTTTCCCATTACTCACAGCAATTTCAAACAACAATTGAAGCCTTTGGTGGAAGACGGTGGAAACTTAAATAGAGGAAAATATTTTTTTTTTTTTTTAAATTGAGTTAATATCAATCAAGGTCTTTGTCTGCAAACTACTCTTGAATAACCTAGATATCCATATTTTTGAAGCCTTCACCTTCAATTGATTGTGTAAGTTGTAAAATTTTATCTAGTCCACTTTAAGGCAATTTGTCACCGTGTTCGACCGATGTCGTATTGAATGAGGCCGTGGTTAGGCCTAGATGTAGTTCTACACAATGTATCTCTCTGAATCTTTTAATCATAAAATCCTTAAAATCTTAGCACAATGCAATCTGTCACTGTGAAAAATGATATAAAATTGGAATAATAATGGTTTCAGTACTTGAGTTTTAACTAGATGGTGACGTTCTGTTTGAAAATTCATAGGATGTGATGTTACATAGCCCATAACCAGCGGACGATGAAGACACTTCCAAGATACCTATTTGTCAAATTATATAGTTTAGAAGTTATGAGGGAACAGATGAACGTCCATACGGACATATATACCGGTTAAGCACACAACCCTCCTATTTGCTTCGCCGTAGTCGGGTAATAAGAAAAACAGAAACCGCTGGTAGCAGTGATAGCACTCTTGCGATTAGATTACATAAGGAAAATCTGATGTGTTTAGGAGGGAAGGAGGGATCAGTTTACAGCATAATTTTGGCCTCGAATGGATCAATTGTGATAGCCCTTATTTTTACAGTTCCTCTGATATTCTGGTATTCATCAATATTTCAAGATTTTCTGAGGCAGTAAATCTGCAATTTCAGTTGGTTCTAAGTTCCTTTTTTTAAATTATTAGAGCACAAAATATTTATACGAATATAGTAAGTATAGTGACGTGAAGTATAGTATTTAGTTAATTAGACCTTCTTTCATCGGCATCGACTCACGCTATGAGTGTGGGCTGTCGCCAGGCGATTTAGGTAACTTTACAGACTCTGCGTTTACTGTTTTGTATGACCTCATTGCGCACCGTGGGCATCTCTTTAAGTCTTTGTGCAGTGTTGTCAGGCTTGAACTCGCTGAATATTGCTGGGAGCAGCGGTACCCCATATTTATATCGCATAATGCCAAACAGGGGCCACTAATTGTCTGTAAATTGTCTATTAGTTGTTGAGCGACAATTTACTGGAAGGCCTTAGCAACCAGTCAAGCCTTCGCAACTTTGCATGCATTGAAATACTGATAGCTTGAATGGAAAACTGTTAGATTAAACTATAAAATTTAAAGCTATGAAAAACATAGAATTTGTTATAGAATTATATACAAATTAAATGATATTTCAAATTATACAAGTCAAAAGTACTCACCATGTTCCCACCTACACATATGTACTAGTGCAATAGAAATACAAAATAGAAAATTCGCAATCCGTGAAAGTGAAAAAGAAAACATTTTAGTTATGCTAGTAAAAGTGTTGATTTATTGAAGGGTTCACTATGTGGATAATATGTAATAATAAATTTTCTGGGAAATATCTTAAAGTTCCAAATGAAACCATGGACAACTTCAAGCGAATCAGAATTATTCAATGATTTCCATGTAAAAATTTAATGCATTCCGAATTTGTCACGCTCTTGCTTACTAAGAACTAAATCATGGTCATTGCCAAAAAAATTCATATAATTTTACAGTTTATGAATGTAAAATTTACTTTTTCTATTTCTACTTTTGGTTTCCTATTTTCTATCTTTTTTTTCCACTCTCCCTCAATGAATCTCTAATTGTGCCCCACATAAATATAATATTTAAATCTACCGAAAAAACTGAAAAAAAAAACACGTAGGATAAATTAAAGAAGACAGCCTTACAAAACTTTGAATGCGAAACTTTTTATGTGCCACACTTCATTGTAACATTACATGAAGGAAAGAAGGTACGTGACTCAGGTATCATTATAATAAGTATGTTTGAGTAGAAATCTTTACAACTGTAGACTTTTACCAATTTGCTCCATGTGTGTGTGTCTGTGTGTGCGGGATGTTAAGAAAGTTGACCTGTTTTAAGTATTTTATGTGCCAAAACAAAAAACAAAAAATTGTGAACAGAACAGATAGTAAACTACTAAGTGCTAACTGGGGTCGTCTTCAGGTCTTCAAAAACTTTAAGCACATAAAAATTAAAAATAGTTGCTCAACTTGGTTTTGCAGTGCAATGCATCCTTTGCTGCTGTTGCTGATGCCTTTGGTAGTCGCATACAAAATGCAGTGCAGTGCAGTGTGTTGAAGACACTTGGCAACTTAACATTTGCCCTCAACTTGGGAATGTGTTGAATGCTTCGTTGTATATCTAATTTATGATTTTCTTCTTGCAACGTGCAACCAAAAGATACTTAGAGTTACTTAGTTGCTTTGCGTTGAGTTGAGTTGATTATTTAGTCAAGAACCCAAAAGGGGGGAACGTCATTCGCTTATAATTAAAAATATATGTATATACCATGGTATATACAATAAAAAATATTATATGGTATATAAATTAAAAGCATAAAATAGTTTCAGGCTTTACTTGCTGCTTCTTCTTTAAATTGTTTCATTTTTTTAATGTTGCATTTTTTTTTTCATTTATATACGTTTTTCAGTCATTAATGCAACTTTAAGCTTTGCCGCACGCTTATTTTAATTTAATTTTCACTGTCAACGCAGAACTTTCTATGTCAGTGGTTCTTAAACTTATGAAAGTCTTTTGTTTCTATAGGTACATAATTTCATATGTCAAGTTGAGCAAACTCATATTGATTTAGAAGCAACATATTCTCAACAAATATATAAATACATTGAGGCAAAGAAAGTCTATACATGTAATAAAATCGTGGGCTTTAAAATGTTTGTCTGCTTATTTGTTTATTTGTGCGTGCATCAAGTAAAAGCCACTCTTTGAATTCAAAATCGAATTAGTGAAAGATTTTTTTAGTATTTATTTTATTTGCAATCTATCGTGTAACGATATTCAGCGAATTTCATTGGCTATTCTTATTTCGTTTCTTTTATTTAAATTTTAATTGTCAACTCTAAACGGCAAATCAAGTGGGTGCAGCCAGTTTCAGGTGTGCTGGCTGTTGTCAAGATATGAAGCTTTATTGTGAGTAACATATCGCGTTCGTAAATTTCATCAAAATGGACCCAAATTAAATGAATGAATCTTTTGAGGAATTTTCGGACAGCAAAGTAATTTCTTCGTAATTTTCTTTTTATTTTTCAATATAATCTCCATCTTATACACTTATTCCAAAGTTTTTAAGCCGTCTAAAAAGTAGGATTTCAGGAATGCCTCAAAATTGACGATTGTTTCATTGATGACCTCCTCGTTCCACGTGAAATGACGTCCACCGAGCCATTTTTTTTTTTAATTTGAAAACAAAAAGAAGTCACTGAGGACCATATCTGTGGATGTTGCGTCAACTCAAATTTCATTCCATGATTTTGGACATCGAAACTGTGCAGGTGTGCGATTACGTTTATTCTCTACTAACACCAAACGTGGCACCCATATTGCCGACACTTTTTCACACTCAATATTCGCACAAAATTGAAACCACTATACCATACAATATGCCTGTGGCCTCAACTATTTATTCATCGATCACTTAAAACGATATCGTGGATTTTATCAATCGTTTCTTGGGTGGCCACCTCCAAACGATGTTCATCTTTTGTGGATAAAAAACTCATTTTCCCAATTGTAAATAGTTGCAAACGCAGGACCAGATATGCCATCAACTTCATCCAATTTAGCTTTGATTACTTTCGGTGTTAAGCCTTTTAAATAAAAGTGTTTAATCATCCATTTTTTCCCATACACAAAAGTTTGTTGCTTCAATTGACAATAAAAATAAAATCACTTGGTCGATATAACTGCGACTTAAACATCTGATTAGTGATGGATTAAACTTAAAAAAGAGAGAAGTTATCGACAGCAGCGCGATCTTTCAGATTTTCTAAGGACTATTTGAACGGTCCACCAAATTTTTTATAAGTAAAATTATCAAATACTCGTTTTTGGTGAAATAATTTGTGAAAGTAAATTTAATGCCAATCTTTTTTCTTGGATCCCAATAACAGTAGCTTAAAAACCACTGTTCTATACAACAGTGATGAGAATGAAAGATGAGGAGAAGAGAAAGACCGTGATAACAGCGACATATGGTGCATTCCTGACAAAAGTCTGGTATCATCAAGTGGGACCATAAGGGCGTGGAATGCATCACAGCAACAGAAGTACCAGCAGTTGTTCTCATTCCTTTATTTATTCTGAGTGGCAAAAGTTACTCAAAACTTTGTTTTTCAAGCTTAAGAAGCAACTCGCTGACAGTTTGTTGTTGTTGCGATTGTTGCTATTATTATTGTTTATATATATACTGGTTTCTCCTCCTCGTATATTCTCATTTTATTAATTACTCAAGTTGTGTTGTATTTTCCACTTAAATTAATTTCTTACCACTCGCTGAGCTCGCTACTATTACCATTATATGTATGTATATACAATATTATTTCTATCAAAAGTTGCCACAAGTAGTGTGTTCGCATACTCACAATTTTATACATTTTCCTCTTCGTTAATGTAAACAAAATTAATTTCGTTTTATATTTTCGTAAAAAAAAAAATTAAAATTAAACTTTATTTGCAAAAATCAAAATTGTTAAAAAAATAAAACAAATAAAAAAAGGAAACTTCACATCATCAGCATATGATAATCATCATCATCATCAGCATCAACGTCACTGCCATCTAAATTTAAACTATGTTTATGTAATATGAAAAACTATAAAAAGTTTATTCGCCGCTTTGGAGCACGTGGTTTTTTGTTTTTGTTAGCGCCTTACAGCGGCAATGATTCGTGCAACCAGGTACGTGAACCATCGGAAAATTCTGCGGCAGTGTGATCTTGGCCCCGCAGTAACCATTTAGTTGTGAGCAGACCTTCAACACCCACAGGTCCACGTGCATGTATTCTGGCCGTTGAGATACCCACCTCGGCACCAAGGCCAAATCTAAAGCCATCAGCGAAACGTGAACTTGCATTATGGAAGACACAAGCGCTGTCCACGGACGAAAGGAAATGCTTGGCGGCATGTTCTGTAGTAGTGAATGAAAAAAAGAAAGAAAGAAGAGTGGGGAGAAAACCATGTTAAAAAATAAAATTAATTTCCCAAATGATTTTAATTCATTCTTGTTGTTGTTAACTCATGTATTCTGGTTGTTGTTGTTAACATGATACAGCATGCACATGAAAGCATCAACAACAACTGGAACAACTGAAAAAGTAACATACATAGTTGTAGTATAGTTCAAGAGCTCACAACAAATGCAATCTAACTTTTGCTACAGAACAGTAACAAGAGAATTAAAAGGCTAAAGTGTTGCATACATTTGGGCGCAGGAAAGTAATTTGTTAAAGCGTGAACAATATTAAAGTCGTCGACAATTTCCTATGTATGCATGGACATACAAGCATAGTACTTAGTATGTAGGTAAAGGATTTCAGTGCTCTTCAATAATTTCCTTCCCTTTCATTCATTATCCATTATCCATTTGTTCATTCACAAGGAACTTCTACTTACTAAGTGTTGTCTCGCATCATTTCGTCTCTCTTTCCCTCATCCTCACATAATTTCGCACAATTGAAATTAATTTTCAATTTCAATGCACTCAATGCTGTCCAAATTCTATTGTAACTTCCGACTTTACCTGCTACCCCCTGCCTGAATGCACCCAAAAACTCGTAACTCACCATTTTCTGTAACAATGACATCAGTATGGCCGCTACCGAATGTGTGTATGTGATTAATGGCCTCATCCAGATCCTTGACAATCTCAATGCAACACTCGAGTGAACCGTATTCATGTTTTAGACTCTTGGCGGCCGGCGGGCCAAAGGTTAGCTGTTGGTTAAGACGTGGCCCAGAGTAGATTTTGACGCCTTCACGTTTGAGCATGTTACAGACATCACTGAACACATCAGCGCTCATTAGGTCCTCGTGTATAAGCAACGTTTCCATAGCATTGCATGCTGTAAGTAATTGAAATTTTTAATTAGTTTCTTTGAGGAATGAAGTCGAGGAGACCAGGCAAGAGTTATGGGGTAAACTACTATAAATAAAACATTTGTCATAATAATAATACTATAGAGCAACAAAAATAAAATGAACAAGAGAGTGAGGATGTGTAAGTGGTGCAGAGAATGGATTTGAGTTGAATATTATGAGTTTTAGTATGCGTTTGAGATTTAGGAAAATAATTCAGAAATCCATTGAAGCGTTAAATTTCAATTAATTATAATTTATAGTCACTGGTTGGTTCGCTTTTTGTTTCCACGGCAATTTAATTTCAATTTTTCAATATTAAATACTTTTTGGCAGGCTTTTAGAACTACATAGATTGTTTTTTGTCTAGGTGAATTTTGGATAAAACATCAACTGTATCAGAGATATAGAGATCATCATGAAGTAATATAGAATGGCATAAGAAATGATTAAATTATTACAAAGTCATGTTTGAGATTTATGGTAATTTAGAAACTCATTGAAAAAATCAATTATTATTCACAATAATTGATAGTCAATGGTTGGTTTTATTTTACTGAAATTTACCTTTAACAGGTATCTGAAAGAATTTTAAGACAACATAGATATTATCATTATAGTTGTCTTATTTAACACTAGCAACTCGTGTCGGCTTAGCATGGGTGAGCAATTTCTCCAGTCTTTATAAATTTATAGTCATTGGCATTCAGTTCCCTTTCTCAACAAAAGCCAAATAAGCCGAACATAATCAAACAACAATAATCGCCATATTTCATCCAATTTACGCAAAACCTTAATGAATTATACACCTATAACCTTCCTAATGAATCACTCTGTACATTGATGAAAACCGTATGAAAGTCCGTTAAGTAGTTTTTGAGATTATCGCGTTCAGACAGACAGACTCAGCGTGGGGACTTTATTTTGAAAGCTTTATAGATTATTATAGATGAAATATCAATCCTAACAGAGTTATGAAGATTTCTTGGACACCCTTTAAACTGCATGTCCATATATGATGATACTGTATATAGTATATATAACTTTATGGTTGAGGTCCGGGACGAGCGATTAAATATCCGCAGTATTAGTGTATTACGAGTTTCTGGATGGTTTCAGCAAGTGGGTAGACCGAAAAATCACAGCACTGTACGTTTGCGCTTAGGAGAGACAGGAATCAAACCGTCTTGCACCATAACTCTGTTATACCTCAGATGGGCTCAGTCCACTACCTGGGTATGATCTTGGACAGGAGACTTACCTAGCGCAATCATATATTATCAAAACTGCTGCAACTTGTCACCAAAAAGTGAAGAAGCTGAGCTGGCTTATTCAGTCCAGTAGTCAACTTAGCCTGAGCAACAAAGTTACAATCTATACGGCTATAGTGGTCCCATCCTCGACTTATGGGATTCCCCTATGGGGCACCGCACCCGAGTCAACTGTAAAAGTCAACTGTATACCTCATACAGAATATGCAGAACTCTGCCCTCCGTCAGATAGAAAACGCTCCTTGATACGTTCGTAATAACGTCATATCCACAGACCTGCGAATCCTCTCTGCCCATGAACAGATCAATTTGCACAGAAGCCGTTATAACGACCGTCTCCTGTCAATAGGCTTGCTTCTGTTTGGCTAAAAATACCTTCAGAAGAAGGCTTTAAGATATCTGTCAATCTCTTGTCATATTGTGACATAATTTTTTTATAACCGTTCAGTCGGAGGTTTATTTTTGTCCACAAAATGTTAAAAAAAAAACAAATTTATTATGAAGCACTTCCACTCTATAAACTTGAAAATTTTAAGAATTCTTAAGCGCTACAAACTTGTATGCAAATAAGTATGTTAAAATTTTCTCATCAAAATGTTTTACGTGTATAAACACAATTACATATATCGTATTGTACTCGTATGCTTTCAAAAGTTTTCTGCCATTTTCCAATATTGTCAATCTTATTCAATGAATTTAATTCTATTGAAAGAGTCTTTTCAGGTATTTTTAAGCAACTTATCGAGCAGACAATCAATCCAATTGTTCTTTTTAAAGAATGTTATCTGCCATTACCATATATCATGAGTAAGAGTATACGCATTGAAAGACATCCATCATTAGGTAACAAATCATTTTCACAAATGTCTATCATTGCAAATTGATGGTTTTTACCCTATTTTACTCGTATGTAGTATGTTGCCATATTATTGACACATTTGTTATACATTTTCACACCTACACACATACATACTCACATACACACATATGTTAGCATGTATGAGTTTATAAAAGGGTCTAGAGATACAGACGCGTACTCTCTTAACTCACTTACCCGCAGGGTAATCACATTTCGCGTCACGCGCAATTTTCAAAGCTTTTTGCAAATCGGCATCCTTATCGATGTAAACATGACAGACACCTTCCGCATGACCCAACACTGGTATATGCAACGATTGTTGTTGAATATTACGCACCAATTCCGATGAACCGCGTGGTATAATCAAGTCAATGTGATTTTCCATCGATAACAGATCACTGATTTCTTCACGCGTCGATACCTGTAACGACAAACAACACAATCAAAATAACACGAAAGTGTATAGTATAGTACGAGTATGTGTATGATGAAATTCTTATAATCCTTGTGTTTCTATACATACCAATGAGACAGCACGTTCAGCACCTACAGTTGCTAGTGATTCCTTTACCAATTCCATAAGCGCTTTGTTACTGTGGGCAGCCTCTTTGCCACCCTTAAGCAATAATCCATTGGCTGATGCCATTGCCAAAGCAGCAACTTGAGGCAATGAATCTGGACGCGATTCAAAAATGACCAAAAGTACACCAATGGGTACTGTCACTTGTTGTAAGTCCAAATTCTCAGCTAAACGTGTACGACGCAAAACGCGACCAACATTCTATAAATGAAGAGTGTGAATTGACAGAAAGAAAAGAAAGGATGAGGATAAGAAAGGATGTTAAATATAAACATATTTCAATATTAAGTCAACGCCCTTTAGGTTTGTCCCTGAGCTGGAAGCTTAAAACATCTACCATAATAAAAGTAAATAAAACATATTTGTCGTATCCTGACTTTTTTAGACAATAAATTCACGTTCTCTGGAGCCAATAACATAACTCAATATATCTGACATTTACTAAAGTCCAAAAACTGGCGCAAGTTGTTGCAATTTTACATATGTTCATAAATCAAGACGATCAGCTTAGTAATCTTTATTTATTTTTAATAGAGAAAAGCACAAAACAAAGAAACGAAGGCGCCCAAGAAGTTTCCTCCCTAATGACTGACACTCCATACGTACAAGGAGTGAAATACACACTTAAGCATAAGCATATAACATAGAATAGAATGATAGAATGAGTATGGAAAAGAAACGAACTACCACAGTTTACTTTGACTTCCTTTTTCTGTGTCCTTCTTCTTTTCTGTTTTCTTTCATTTTTCCTTGTTTTTTTTTACATAAATAAATATATTAAATGAAGCAATGGAGAGCAATGGATTTCCAGCTAACGCAGCATAAAAAAACTAAACTGAAGAAGGTTCATCCTAATGTGTGTCGGAGTCAGACAGAACATTTTGTTGTGGGGCAAACGGATATGCCTTACTCACTGAATGACTGACTAGTGGGGACGACAAGAATATCACATAGCTGACTGTTGGCTGACTGTCGCCTGCCTGCTTTCACTTAACTTGGCACTTCTGAAAAAAGGCGTTCATTTCTTTTTCTTGGCAACTTATACTAAGCAGAACATTAGACAGACAAGACAAGTAGACTTTCAGAAAGACTACGCAAGGACTCCTCTTCTTCACGATGGCGTTAAGCATTAAATTTGGTTATATGGTCATTATTATTATTATGATTATTGAGAGATGACTTCACTTTATTCACTGTAGAAGTAGTAGTATTTATGGTACCAGAGGTGACGCTTAAAAATTATATAAAAAACTTTTCAGTGTTAAACGTGCCGATGGCAATGACGTACGTCTACATGGAAGATGCCGACAATCTTGTTGTCCATGGACGTCAAATAATTTGACCAAGCGTGAAGTTATGTACGTGCGTAAGCATTTCAATTGTTTTGTAGTCAATTATTTTACGCATTCTCTTAAGGTTTTTCTTTCACATTTTTATTTTATTTTTTTTTTTTTTATGTTTATGTTTTTATTTATTTTTCACATGAAACTTTGCAATGTGATTTTCTTGTACGTGGTGCCTCGCATTCCTATGCTTTGGTTTATGGTGTAAAGCAGGAGGAGGAGGAGGAGGAAGAGGAGTAGGAAATAAAACACTGAATTTTTATTTTATTTTGTTAAATCGGAACAACATATTTCAACACTCAAGAAACTCACTCAGAAAGTTTGTGTTTCCGCACAATCACATTTCACAATAAACAACAACAAAAGACAGACAAAACTGAAGAAATGAGAAAATAAATAACAAAAATAATGTGTTTTGAATTTATGATTAAAAAAAGAAAATAAAAATCAATGCAGCAGAAATACAAAATACAATAAGGACAACAGCAATACTCCATCATAATAACAATTGCCAGATCTTGTTTGTAGTATAGTAACGTAGTACATTCATGATACTCCTTTGGGCTTTGAATGTCATACTTTTTAACATAGACTTAGACTTAATCACATTTTCCTGGTTCACTAACCAATCACAACATATTTTATTATTATTTATGGTTCTTTGATTTTAATATAATAAATTTAAATTTCAATGATTCTAATAACATGCCAACGAATTTAAGAATACTTAACACCTTCTTCTACGCCCATGATTCTCATACATGTATGCTCTTTTTGAACGCATTGAGATTCATTCGCCTTTGGCTTGAATTCATCTTCGTCGTATGACACACACATACCATATTTACTAAACTGATGGCAAATGCCACTGAGTAGTGCTTCCTTACTGTGTTTTCCCCGGTTAGAACTTGTCAATTTGTGGTGTGTAAAATTGCTTTGAGATTTCATAAAATTGTTTAAGACGAGAAAATCGAGAATGAATGAAAAAAAAAAAAGGAAAACTTTGAATTTAGTTAGCAAAGTTTTGCTGTTGCGCTTCTTTTGCAAAAATTATACTTCTTATGTTCTGAGTGAGAAAAATGTTTAAAAAGAATTTAACAAGATTTTTTATTTCATTTCATTCTTTTTCTTTCAATTTCATTTTTGCATCTCTCTTAAAATCAATTGTAAAACTTTCATCATACAATATTCTTTCTATAAACAGAACAGAACAGAACATAACTGAACCGAACCGAACAGAAAAGAGATGAACAGAAGATTCTTCAAGCGTAAGGTTAGCGATTTGAAAATTTAATTTAAAGCAACAAAATTAATTCAAGGAATAAAAACTCATTACATTTTCGTTTGTTGTTGGATTTTTCATTAAAAACACTGACGAAGTACTTTAAGCATCAAAAAAAATAAGGGAACGGCAAAGGAAAAGGAAATCAAAACTTATGCAAACGCTAATGATGAAGTTCAAGTCATTTTCCAAACTTAATTCCAATTATGTTCCTTTTCACTTACTAACTGAGCGAATCGCCCTTTTGTGTGTGCAAAAACTTTAAGAAAAGTCAATTCAATTCACTAAGTGTCCTTAAAGACCGAACGTGCGTTCAAAAAAAACCATCCAAAAAGAAAGAAAAACCATTCAAAAAACCATCCAAACGACGACACTTGTCGCTTGTTCCCTTATATTAATGATGTTACAACCCATCTTTACTCCCCCCTCCCTCATTTGGTTATCGACAACAACTCACCTGATGACTCGTTTCGGCAATTTGTTTCAGACCAATTGACAAATTCTTCAATTTTGCCGAGTTCAACGATAAACGCGACAACAAAGGTTTCGCAAGACCATTCTTTTGTGCCTCATCGAGATCCTTAGCATTAGCATCCAGGATGAACTTTTCCTTGCTTACCAATAAATCAGCTAAAGTGTTAACGGCACTAGCTCTCTCAGAGGGGGTAAGAGCCTGCATTTCGCGACTGCCGGTACGTGCTGTGAACAACGAGATTCAAATAATAAAAAATACATTTTAAATGAAATGAGCTAAACGAGTTTGCATAAATACAAGCCTTATTTATACTATACTATACTTGTACATATTACGAGTATAGCAGCGACTCAGCAAGGATTCAAGTGTGCTTTAAGGCTTTAACAAGAATACGTTAGTCACCTGGTCGCACTTACTACTATTATTCTTCATTTTTTTTTTTTTTTATTATTTTGCTTTAGTCTTTGTTTACTTTGCAGCATCACTGCTTTCTAATTAAGGCAATGATGCTATTGTTGCTACTGCTGTAGGAGTAGCAGCAACAACAGCATGTTGCCTTGCCTGTTTGCTTGCAATGTGTCTCTAATAATAATTAAATTAATTTTCAAAAAAGGAGCTGCTACTCTTAGTCCACCCCCACGCCACACCTTGTGTTTCCATTCTTACCATTCTCGGCCATAACCTCAACAGATACACTGTTGGCGCCCTCTGTTGATTCAGTGAAGAATGTACCGACTTTCCTACCGCCAATTATTGTTTTAATAGCCTTCTCCTGCATACCATTGCATATGACAACACTAACACCACGTTCCAAAGCCCAAGTAGCAGCCTTTACTTTAGAATCCATGCCACCGGTGCCAACCTATGGATAGACATAATAGACATACAATAATATGAATAGTGCAAGACATTTTGAAATTTACAAATATACATTATGAAGTTTCAAAATATTTTAAAACTTCACCCGATCAAAACCGGCATCAAATATTGAAACAATGTTACTGCGAGAAAATAGGAAACGCTTGTAATAAACACCATTAAGATACATTCAAACTTAATGGCACTAAAGACCTAGCGCCTCTAGGGTGTGGGCGATCTCATTGGTTGGCTGTACTCATAGATAGAGTTACCAGGTAGTGGTAGTGCAACTCTAGTTATTCACACTGGGATGGCTGGCAGAGGAACGTGAATTCATTCAACTGTAGCACCATTATAATGCAGCTGCTACTGCTCCTGTTACTGCTGCTACTACAGACTGAGATTGCCATTTGTATGCATGATAGCAAGCAACATGAACAATAGCAACCACTTTTGACCTCATCCGCTTCCATGTAGTTTCCAGCACTACCATGATAGACCAAATTGTATACAAGATATTGTACAACAAGTATACCCAAGTATACACAAGTAAAATTGCATGCAACAACGACACTGTTGCGTTGCATTACTCTTTTGTTCTATGCACCATGATGGCACCATGTCTTTCATTGAGTTGACTCTGACTCGCGTTGCCGTTCCATTTCGTTTCCAGAACACATAGAAGTTTGCAACAAACCCTTGCAGTTCTGAGAAATTATTGTTAATGGCAACGAACAGAACAGAAGCCCCAGTTAAGTGCAATAGCAACAGCACACTACAATACACTTTCAAAACTATATGCGTAGTAGTGAAAATTGGATTGCTACCTATACTACAACTACCTAACTCCTTACCTATTCACATGGTAGTGTTAAAAGAATGGCATGCATAGTGAGGCAAGAAGACTTGTAGCAACTCAAAGAAAAACAAACAAAAATTTTGCGGTGTCAATGTTTTTGTCTTTTGTCATTTTAAATATTTAACGAAATGTACACTAATGAATTTGGTACTAGAATATCATAGAAGTTTTCTACCTAATGTGGTCCATTTCAAATTATATCGCATTTTTCGAAAACTTTCTAACAACAAGAATTCATTTCTTTTTCCGTTTAGTTGAAAGATTTCTTTTGTTTTCCTAAACAATTTTTTTTACAACTTTATATAAACTTCAAATGGATCTAATTTTACTAAAAGTGCTATTAAAGTGGTTGAAGTCTAAGGATAAAACTGGGCAACAGATCCAAAGGCCATAGTAGCCAGTGCTCTCCATAAGCTAGTCTTAGATTTGTAATCTTTATTAACTTTAATAAATACATAATAAAGAAAAAATCTTGAAAATTATGTGATGTTGATCGTTGTTTAAATTTTTTAATATTTTTGTATTTAAGGGAAAATAAAGACTCTTCCTGTCTGTAAAGGCCAATGGCATTACTGAAAATAGTTGACTCTATTGTCATCTAAAAAATGGATGCATAGGTTTGTTGTTGAATGGCAGTCATTTAATCAAAGTAACTTTTTAAGTAGAGAGTGGGCCATCTTTTGGTCCGATTTTGGTTTCGTCAGTAAAGGAACAAAATTTAATTTTTTTCAACGAACTTCCTTTTATTTGATAGATAGATTGTTCCGATTAAGTAACATACAATCAACTCGCACATAAACGTTTCCATACCGTCATTCAGGTATCTAATATAATTTTTGTTGTGGTTTCAATTTAAAATTCAATAAGGTACCAGTGGTGGTTTATCCAAAAACAAAAAATTCTAGAAAAATAAATACAAAATATCCCACACTATATTTCACAAATTTAACAAAAAACCAACATTTGTTCGTCTTGTAGTTGTGAGCGTTTGTATTTCTTTTACAAATTTTAACCAATTCAACAAGAGAACTGCTTCATCATATTACACAAAATGAGGTAGAAAACAGAAAGCAGTGTGGCAAATACAATTTTTGTAAGAATTGTTTTATGGTATATCTAATTGGGAAGCAGTTTTTCAGGTATATATGTCGGCATTACAGATTTTGTGATTATTGCTGTGAAAAGTGCAATGCATATTGGAGCACATTTTGTTGCATGGGGACCCCTTTAATTTTTTAACGTAATTTTATTTTATTATTTGTCGTTATAGCGGCATTTAAACGACATACTCTGTGAAAATTGTAACTGTCTACCTATTACGGTTCTTGAGATAGAGATTACTGTCGGGCGGATGGACGGACGGACATCTTAGGCTTAGTAATAGGGCCACGTTGGCACTCTTTGGGTACGGAACCATTAAAATGTTTTCATTCAAATGTTGGCCGAGAATGGCTAGGCAGTAGGAACACCAATTTTCAAGCCCTTTGGCTACTGCTTCCTGGTCAATTTGGGCAATTTCAGCGCGAATGTACTGTTTCAAGTGATCGGATTGTCGGCATAAACTTTATCTTTCAATGCGCACCACAGAAAAAAATTCAATGACCAAACCAAAATCAGACTAATAGATGGCATAGTTTTGCAGATCTTAACAAGCATAATTATTTGGAAGGAGATTTGGTTGGCAAATAAAAATCTTCATATCTCACATTATTTTACTTAAAATTTTGAAGATGTGCTCTAAGAGGGATAAAGTGATGTTCGGACCAAACTAATTCTATATAGGATGTGTGTTTTACCTCTGATTAAATGCTAAAATAAATATTGACCATATCAAATTTAATTTGGTGGGTTAAAACACTCCATACAGACACTCAGATCTAGACTTTATTGTCTTCTATTAATTTCTGTCCATTCATTCTTACTCTAGTAGCTTACAATAACAATATATTATATTACATGGTATTTATAAATCAAAGTTATAATAACAAGTTTCTATACAATTTTAACCTTTACCATAAATAACCGATTTTCGTAATTATACTCAATTCATCTGAAATCCTTTCATCGGGTATGCACCTACGCATAAGTAAGCATAAGTAACATCAACAACAGTGAGTACAATATGTTTTAATGTATCTGAACTCATTGCTGAAGATCAAGCAAGTGAACAATGAACAAGGCGATGATGCTTTATCGGTATTGTCTCAATGATTTAATTTGCCTTCACTAATAATAATAATAATAACGCCCACGTTCACAACTAGGACAACGACTTCAATTATGTGAAATGATGTCGTTATCCTTGTTGATGTGGACGTCTTATTATTACACAGCATCTCTAGCTTATTCATTCAGTCACTCACGCAGCCACACTCACTGACTCACTCATTGACTCACCTTTGACTTCTTGCCAAACTCAATGCTGTTCATATCATGTGACGTGTATGTATGCATTAGTTTTGCGCCATCCTCCCACGGCGGTTTGTTGTAGATACCATCGACGTCGGACATGAGTATTAGCAAATCAGCTTGTACTTCAGCAGCCAACATGGCGGACAAACTGTCGTTATCCTTAATGGCGATGCCCTGCAATGCCAAGCCAAATCATATCAGGTCAAACGAAGCGAACCGAAACAAAGCAATGTAACGAGAATGAGAAGTAAAGAAACCGAAACAAAAACAATAAACAAAACGTGCTTAAAATATACAACAGAAGAGTTGAGATTAAGCTTACAACCATATAGCAATACCAACCTTCTTGGAGCCCGTGGGCACATCGTCATCTCTGATGAACATTGGTGGCGATACGGCATCGTTTGTATTTATGATTGGCACAATATTCAAACTAATTAATTCTGAGAGCGTGCAGAAGAGATTGTTGCGCGTTTCCTCGTTGTAGAAATCCGGCTTAGTCACAAGCACCTAAAGTGGTTCAATTTATTGACCAAGGGCGCACAGCACAAGAAAATCAGTTGCATTAATTGGCATTAGTTTTCAGTTACCATATACACAATAATAGCAAAGCTTTACCTGAGCTATTTTGACACCATATTGTGCGAACATGGCATCGTACAAGGACATTAAACCAGACTGACCAACGGCAGCAGCAGCGCGCGGTTCCAAAAGAACACCATCAGGCTATAATACAAATAGAAGTAATCATAGTGGCAGTTAGTTGAATATAGTAGATGCACGTCAATGCGCAATCAATTCAATGGAACAATTGTGGTAATTAGTGGTTAAGAAATAATGAGAAATTTTCTTTGACTTTTCATTTTACTTTTGTACTACTTTACCTCTCTTGTGGGATCCTTGGGTGCAAGTGTTTCACGCATTGACAGCGACATTAGTAATTCTTGTGCCAACTTTTGTTTACCAAATGCAACAGCACCACTAGTGACCATCATTACTTCACGTCCTTCCAAATGACATTCAGCCACTTGTTCCACAATCGAAGCCAAACGTCCCAAAGCCAAACCATGATTATCTTCACGTGTTATGACGGCACTACCAAGTTTTACAACCAAACGACGGGCATACTTAAGCTGACTACGCTCTGTGAATGTTGGATGGGATTTGTCGAGGATTAAACGTTTCTCCGGTGGTGCCAACTGTGAAAGAAAAGAAAAAAATATTGTAACATTAACAATCAGATTTGTAAAAATCATGTCACTAATATTGAGAGTGAAGACAGTATTATTGTTATAAATAGATACTAATTTGTATATGGACTCATGGATATTTAGGGTGCGCTATCTTTTATGTCGGTATGTAAGCATTGAATACCTTTAACATTTGTCAACCAAGTGAACATGTCTTTGAAACGTCAATTCAGTACAATTTTAACCATGAATCGCTTCACAACAAAACAAGGAGCCGAATTAGTGACGCTGGACATTCAGTTGTGTTAACTCAACGAAAATATCGTGGCCAATAACAGTATTCGTCGTTTGGTGTCGAATTTTGTTAATCACGGGACAATAGGAGGTCGTCAACCTTGTTCATCAACGACCAAGACGTTCCAATGAACTGGTTGAAGTGGTCAGAAGAAGCATTGCCCACAACTCAAAAGTGTCGTATCTTCACCGCGCTCAGCATTTTGGCGTCAGTGGGACCACTTTGCGGAGTATTTTGAAGGATGATTTACATTTGTACGTATGTGTGGTAGGTCAGAATCTTGTTGAATATTTCTTACTCTTGGTATAATTAAGCTTATTAATAATCTGATTAAAAGATAGATTAATTGCATTTGATTTAGTAGTCCACAAATGTACATAGAGTTCGCACAACTCGGTTAGTTAATGTAATCATTTCTGACTATCAGTTTATGCGATAAGAACCTGATATGTTATCTCTTGACAAGATATACTATTTGTTCAATGTTTTTGATTACTCTAGCTTAGATCAACAAATTCAAATGATTATAAGAAAATCTCTATATAGTATTTACGACTCTAAAATTCTACATATAGATGTTTCAATTGTAATATGTTTTAAGGACAATGATTTGTGTAATTCTATGCTTCTATCATTCTATCATAAGATAAAACCCGATTGATTAAATAAAAGTTTTTGCAAAATTTCATGGTCCATTTATATGCATCTTCGTTATCATGTAGTATTGTATTGCTTTTTGAAATTACTCCACTATAGAGTATTAAATCTTTATTAAAATGGATTTTGTTGTGAGAATTTATGATAGAAGCAATATTTATTGCTTATATAACACCCTTCGATATTTGTTGCTTTTACGTTACATCATCAAAATATATACATATATATCTTTATCTATATAACAACTTAATACGATTCACCAACATATATATATAACTATATATGTGTATAGTATGTATGTATTTATATACACTCGTATTTATTTATTATTATTTTCATTTTATTGGCAATAAAAATAAACACATTTATTGATGTTGTTCATTTTGTAGAGATGTGAAGGTTATAAATTACGTTAAAACCAATTAATTAAATATTGTGTACTCGTACGTACTACATAATAAGTATATAAAACATAGGAAATTATGTGCAAAACAAGACTTAATCAGTTACTACAATACTGTATGAACACATATAATCAAACCTTATGACCGACGAGAGATATGTTTAAAATAGCCTTGTTTATTTATATACTTATATTGTATACGAGGTAAGTTTTAAAAATAATACGAAATGTGGGAAATTATGTGAAAAGCAGGACTTAATCAATAAATTCAATATAATCATTATATCAATCAATGTGTAGATATGTTAAATAAGAATTTGTTCATATCAATCTTATGATTCTTCAAAATGTTTGTTCAATGGGAATTTCCATTCGAAAGATATGATAAACTTATAAGAGAGCCGCTTCGAATCTCCGAAACCCCTCTGCAATTCAATTTTTGGGGCAGCGTGTATCTTTTAATTCTCTCTTCTATTTCATAACAGCTGACATGAGAAATAATGTTGAAACAAGAGCGTTTTCTTGAATAATTTAAAATGGGGGTGCAATCTTTTACATTTAATAACTTGAATACGAAATCAAATAGTCAACACAACCATTCAGTATCAAGTCTCAAACAAAGATCAAAAATGAAATAAACAAGAGCGCCGCTCTCATTCTGTAATAGTGATGTTCAAAATATTGAGCATTCAATCCAACCATGGTCGAATTAGTACGGCATAACCTAACATCTCGGCCCCGTTGAAAGTGTCGACTTTCAACCAATAGGATGGACGTAAAGCTTGTTTACTGGCCATCCAATAATTTTATTTTTAGTTCGGACGTCAATAACATGCACCATCTTTGCCAGCAATGATATGTAGATGTGATCCGACCGATTCACCAACGCTGTGGTGGGATGTGATATTCATGAACTATAACCATGGTATTCTCTTCTACGTTAGGTGATGGTATAGTCCATTTCACACGAGTCTGCAATTAATTGATGTATTCGTGTCGCCAACGCACAAATAAGGAATAAGGTGGAATTTATTAAAGTCA
Organism: Amiota communis; assembly: GCA_037043315.1. Classification (NCBI taxonomy): domain Eukaryota; kingdom Metazoa; phylum Arthropoda; class Insecta; order Diptera; family Drosophilidae; genus Amiota; species Amiota communis. Next base: position 1,395,194 of record JBAMAV010000393.1, read on the forward strand.
ATATGACAAGGCTTTGGTAATGCCCTCAAGGACTGGCCTGGTCTTAACGCAATAATGTCATTAATGCAGTGTTAAGTTCTTCAAAAGTCAAGCGCGTATTCATTAGGCTCCGATTCATCAGTCCCTTGGCACTTTTTACGCCAGCCTCCCAAAGCCCTCCGAAATGTGGTGCTCTGGGTGGAATAAATTGAATAATTTGAAGACAATGAAAACATGGACAAATCGGTAACTTCTTATATACACCTCGTATATTCTCTTTATGTTGCCTAGCTCCAATCAAACAACCCAAAAGCCCACTTAATCTTCCTATTGCTTATATATACTACTTAATTATGAGCTTGCTTCATTATTATTGAAAATCTGAATTATAACAAATGCTTGTAACGCGTGTGAATCTATGTCCATGTGTACATAAGTATATGCGTGTGAACCTTTATAATTTCCTATAATGAGTATTTATTTAATTTTAACTCATGTGGCACGCAATTTCTATTTCCCATATTTGCATAATTAATTAAAACGCATTTTAAATTTGATCTTTGATTATGCACAAAAGGTTAATAAATCGAAATTTGGTGATAATTTTTGCTATTTCAAAATACTTACAATAATTATAAACTGCATATAACAACAATAAAATATACAAATGTATATAGAAAAATTAACATATAATAATGAAGTATGTAATTTTGTGTTCCTAATGTGAATGAACAAATTAAAGCGCAAAATACACTTTAATTACGTTTAATCGAAATCGAACTGTCAAATAAGAAAAATTGATGAGCATTTGTTAAAGCAAAAGGCATAAAGCTAATATTATGAAAAATTGCTTATTATATAACAACAATAAAAAATTTAAACAAATAAAATTCGCGCCACACTATACACTATACTATGGTGCCATACCATACAAACCCTGACTTTACTTTTATATTAGTGTGTTGAAGGCCCACAACAAAATTCCATCATGATAAGAATATTATCATTAGACGTATTTGTTTTTACTCTTTCTCTCTCTCGCTTCATCTATTGTACTTAGATACTTTGTGTTATGTCCAAAACATAACATTTTTGTTTGTTCAACAATAGAACAGAATTAAACAACAATAACGACATCAACAATAACAAGAATCGATACACAAACAAGGTTGAGTATTATTAGTTCCTTTGTACTCATTTACCATATATGTAGGTACTCTTAGAACATAAGTACAGTGGCATTGAAAATATGTACTTGGATTCAATCAAACCAATTTTTACAATAAATGTGATTTTTCAAGATTTTTAAAAAAATTGTATAAAAATATGAGGTGTAAAAAGATTTGTTCAGGTTAACCGAAGTAAGGTTCTTTAAAGTGCTACAGATCGGTGATGTTCTAAAATAAGAATCAAAAGGGAAAAGACAGAACAGCGATCTTTCAAGTTATGTAGAAAGGAACAGCAGTTCAGATAGTCAGGAAGTCAAGTTAGCTTGTAGAAAATAAGAATGAAGAAAACAGGAAAGATAACTTTTTACTCAAATTGTAAGTAAGAATGCCGAGTTGACCTTCGTCCGATCTTGTCGTGAAGAGTTATATAAATGATGTACGTTGCTAATAACACTTCTTGCCGTAAGTCAACAGTCAACATTGTTTGATATTATTTTTTAATAATTTTTCAAAATCTTTAAAAGGACAATTTGCAGACTCTTAATGATTTTTAATTTTCATCGATGGCAGCTAGCACTTAAAAATTAGACAGTTCGAATTGTTGATCTACGAAAGTCATTAATTATATCAAATTTTACTTGTCCATTCATTCACTCTTAATTGGAAAAGTTAAATTAATTCTTCTTATCAAGTAGTATTATTTCTTAATTTGTTTAATTTAATTCATCATACATCGGATATATTATTAAACTTGGTACTATATAGTTGTATTGACTAGAATTGGTCAGTATAGAGCGTTTGTAAAAAATAGGCATACATTGTTCAAATACAATCGGACTCCTCGAATCCTTAGAGAAAATTCTCTAAAGCAAGAAAGTCAGTTTTTTTTATATTAGTTGGACCTCTCTATAAGAAGCTCTTCTGTAATAAAAAATGTTCAAGCCTGGAAACGAATATAAGTACTTAAATGCATCGTAATCATTTAAAAATCAACATAAGTCAAATTAAATTCACTTAAAATAAATAAAAAAAAATGTGAAATAGTTATCGTTTTTAAGAAACGATCCCAAGGCTTGTTTCCTAAAAAGTTGTTAGGTCCTTTAACATGTTTGAAGATTTTCTTTTTAAGGAAAAAGTCAAAGACGCCAAGAAACCAAAATTAATAGTTTTTATTTAAGACAAAAGAATAAGTTTTGGCTCTATAACAAAGTGATTCAACGGTCTTCATTAGAGAGAAGTCAGACTGTATAAAAGAAAGAAAATTTTACAAATCTAAATTCAATCTTTCAAAAATTTACCCATCTCAATTGATTGTTAATAGCAAATTATAATTTAAATTGCAAAAAATATTTCTCAAGCCACTGTAAATGTTATTATACTTACACGTATGTAAGTGAGTACAACATGTCGTATAAGTATTGTTCTTGTTTTGTTTTTGTGTTGTATTGTCTTTCGCTTTTGTCCTATTAAACGAAACGAAACGAAAAGATAAGTCAAATGAACCCTAGCAAAAACATTTTAGCAATGTTAACAACAATAGCAATAACAAGGAGAAATACTAACACAAAAACATTAGTTTCTTTTTAACAAACACAAAAGTCCAACCAAACAAAACATCAATAGCCAATAGATATACACTACCATAGATTGAAACAATAGAAAAAAAAGAAATAACAAAGACCAAGAACAAAAATAATGTGTTTAGTTCACAAGTTGGCCGCATGTCTATGCAATCTGTCTGGACGTGGTTAAGTTCAAAACTTTTCGGCCTTGAAAATTCCTATATACTTAGTAGATATGAGATAATATAAGGTTTATTCACCGCACAAATAAAGAGATAATAAAGCACCATCAATTTGTCTTTAATCTATTTTCTTATTCTGTTTTCTGTTTTTGTTTTCTCAATCCATTTTCACGGTCAAAAATTTGTCTTATTCAATGTAAAATGGTTAGAGACGCGAAACTTGTTCATTCACCCTCGTACTAGTACTCAAAAGTTCTATAGAGAAAAATCACAGAGATATGTATGTAGAGATACGACGACATGGGTTTATATGGATTTCTTATCAATGTGGATGGTTGGTTTGGTTTGGTTTAGTTGAGTTTGGATGGGTTGCCTTTTGGCTGTTTGATTGTTGTACTGTTGTTGATGATTATTATTTTTATTTTTATTATTGTAGTTGTTTCTAATGTCTACAGTTGTTGTGAGTACTTGTAGTCGATTCAAATTGTGTTGAGTTGAGTTGTTGATGAGTTTGCGATAAGATTTTTTTTCTGTTTTTATTTTTCTTTTGCGATTTTATGATTTCTTTTTTTTATTATATTTTTATATATTTTTATTTGTATTTTTCTATATTTATATGTTTGCTTGTTATTGTCCGTTATTTGTTGTGTGTTTTTATTATTATTGTATTTTAATAAAAATTGTGAAAAAATAAAGCAATCTACAATAATTATTAAGCAATTAATTTGATGACTGCCAAAACCAAAGTCTCTTTTTTTCCTATTGGAATAATTTATGAACATCGCATGCAAGAAAATAAATTTAAAAAAATCCAAAATCTCATACAAACTGTGCATGTTTACATTATTATTCCTTTTGTTCAAATTTACCATATTTGACCAATTTTAATTACATAAATTTACTCACACATGCATAAGTACATCAGCATACAATTATTTTGAAGTGGTGTATGAGAACCATGACCTAGCAACGTGATATTTTTATTGTCAAAGTCAATTGGCGTGTTTAAGGTGTTGAAAACTAAATGGAGAAATGTTTTTCGCTCAGCAGGTGTTTCTTTTTAATGAAAACAGGCAAATCACGTAACATCATTTTTATGTAAAGGGATTGGCTTTCCGAACACTGAAGAAAATTCTATAGTTTTAAAGACTTAACAGAGAACAATTGATGTCTCAATTTGCAGTATGACAAATTATTAAATCAAAAGCTTTAAATTATTTATACTTATTATAAAACAGAAGCCAAAAAAACTTTTTACAAGTCGAGAGAACAAATGGCCTTATAAACAATAATAACAATAACAAAAAGAAGAACAACAGAAATAAAAACAAAACACAAGACAAGCAGAACACATTTAAAAGTACCCCAGGGGTCTTGACACCACAATACGTGAGTGCTTACACTTGTTCATACGAACGGAAACACACAGTCACACTCATTCCCAGTTACTCACACAGATAGAGAGACGGACAGACATTCTGACAGACAAATAAACAAACAAAACATGCAACTATAGATACATGTGTGTATGTATGTGTGTATAAGTGTGAAGTATGTCATGTTTTTTGTTCTTCTCTCGTCATACTACTACTATAGTACACTATTTACACATTACAATTTATTTTAAAACTCAAACTCATCCACACAGAACTGAACCGAACCCAGCCTCGAGTCGACTTAACTTCGACCCATTTACTCTGCTTTTATACAATAGTTTGCCTTGTCCTGTTCTGTCCTGTCCTGTCCTGTCACATGTTTTGTCCATTTTTTCTTTGTAGTAGTTGTGACATGATTTTATGCCGTTTTTTCTTCCTTTGACACTTGTTCCTTGTTTTGATGCGCCATGCTACCCTTTTTTGTTTAAACATTTGCCTGAATTTTTCTCTCTAAAACATTATACGTGTCTATATAGTATAAATATGTGTGGATCTCTATGTGTGTGTGTGTATTATTATACTGTTGACTTAACCTATTAACTTAAGCTGTTCCTTCTAACTAACAGACTGACTGACTGACTGACTTTATTGAAATCAAATTTTATGTTATTGAATTTTTAAAATATAATATTAAATTACGGACTATATTTTTCGTTCAGTGTACACAAGACATTCAACTTTCTATGGAAGAGAAAACCTTTTTTGAGCCTTTTTAAGCCATGAAAATGTTTGGTTTATGATAATTTTATAGAAACACATATTGGGCTAAAAACTACTTTACAATATCACGATTGAATTCTATTGAAGTTTTTGACCTTCGACATTTTGAAATTGATTCAAGTGATTTTTTGATAAGATTAAGAACAGCAGAAGACAGCAAGAAATAAAGATTGGGTTCGTTTGAGGTGGATTTTGTTATATAAACTTTAATATCAAAATTGAATTTTTACAATTTCATCTTTGTTTAAATCAGATACTTTTTGCTAGAACAATAAAAATTTCAAAGAAAATAGAATCAATTTAATATGTGATAATCACTGTAGGTTATATGAGGGTACAAAGTTCAAATGATGATGATGCAAAAGCTTGGTTCTACTAAGTCTGTGATAAGCACCACCACTTTGACGTATGTACATAATATTTTGCTGAAAGAACTTTGGAATGGTTTTTGATAAACTTATTTATATATTTATTTTGTTCATGTCCGGATCACTTTTTTTTTTGCAAATACTTTTTAAAAATAGAATCAAATATTATATAATTTCATATAACAAACGATTATCGTAGTATTTAATTCTTATTTTATACAATTCACATTCACTTTAGTAAATTTTAATGCACAAAAGGAATTGTTAAAGATTCCATATGTGCGAAAAAACATTGTAGGTAAAACTGGTAGTCTGTATTAAATCTAGCTTTACGTATTCAGATATCCAGTGAAGTCTTCCTTCTTCTAGATAGAAGTCAAAGGGTTTTAGTTACGATGAATTATTCCTAAATAATCTTTTTCCTTTCAAAATACTGTAAAATACTCACGGGTTGTCTGGGGCCATGTGCGCTTAGTGCACGCCAAACATTTTTCGTTAGACCATTTCTTAAGTAATTCGTTAGATTATGACTATTGCGCAGCATTATTTATCACTATTTTGTTCTTAAAATCAAATTCAAAATCTTAAAATAAATTTATTTATTTTATTAAACACTTGTAACACTTTAATCCTTGCTGGACGAGAACTCAAAGCTTTTGAACACTTCTAAATTATTTAATCAATCAATCAATCAATCAATTAAATTGAATCACAGCCTTTTTATGTTCATTCCACTTTTGCTCCCACTCTTCTACCATAAATAAATACAAAGCACTTTTCAAACCACGGCAACCGTTCACAATCACTTATTAAGTGTTACTAAATCGCAAAAATATTTATTCGTTTGCGCTTAGGTTTTAATTTTTATTATTATTATTTTCTTTATTCATAAGTATTAGTTTAGTCCAACCGATCAAACAATCAGACAGAGTCCCTCACTGACTGGACTGGACTAGACTGGACTGATTGGCTGTGTGATTTGACGTTAACTTAAGGTAGTATAAGTGTACATATGGTATTATTGTGTATGAGGTTCTAATGGTTATCATAGAATAGAAATATTTACAAATATACTTAGTAGTAGTACTTGTACATGTATGTATTTTCATTGCGATTACGTTTATAATGTTTATAACTGTGTACTTGTGATTAAAGTTATTGTAGCTTTTGCTTTTGCTTATGTGTTATTCAATTAGAAATGTTATCAATCACATACATTTATACAAAGCAACACACACAGCTGTATAGTAAGTAATAAATACAAATAAAATCACTTTATTTAGATGCTGCTTATCAAATGGGCCGGCCGTGAGCACGCACTACTACTTCATAGTTCTCAACACTTGACATTTCACTTCTTTTTTACACCCTCTCTCTGACACTTTTCCTAGTATGTTTGTTATCAGAAAAGTTTAATTTTTTTGTACGAGTGAGTATAAGGTGTGTTGCAGTTTTTGTTTAAATTATTTTCAATGTGCAAACATTTAAAATGTAATAAATTTCATTTAATTTTTATAAATCATTTTCAACTTTAACCACAAACAAAAAAAGAAAAAAAAAACAAATTCTATTGAAATGATAATTAATTTTCCATTTTTCATTTCATTATCAGTTTGCTGTAATTTTTTTTTTATTACTTCTCTTATTAAATGAATGATTGATATTGACTGCCTGCCTACTGGTGATGATGATGATTTCCAATTAAACCATTGATTTTCATTTCAGATACTACACACAAAAATCTAACTAATTAAGTCATAATCAAATTTAATCTAATTAAACCAATTTTTGTTAGACATTTCGATAATTATACTCTAACAAATTCAAATGAATGTCAATGACATAACATAGTAGTAAAATCCTATATCTCTATAACAACAAAACCAGAAAATTGTTGACATTTTATGCTTAAATGCGTTTCTGTGTTTTCCCGCATCAATCACAACGTGACACGTTTGTCAATTATTATTATGACAGCAATTCGACCGAATTTGAACATATTTTGTGGCTTTTGTCAAAATTAAATTTGAAAATGCCTAAAAGTATGCTGTGGCTTAATCGAGACTATTATATGCCATGTTGGTCGTCTGTGGCATGTCCGGCACCAGCACCGGCACCCTCCTCCACTCGACAAATGAATATGAATGAATCATTTGCCATATTTATTCACATACAAAATTTCCAGTTTAAATTAGAATTGTATAATTGTACAATAAATATAGATATTGTATATTGTAGTAGCAGACATGATACACGAGGAAGCGTGAGAAAAATTAAAATTGTTTATACTATTTCAGTTTATACACTACCACATTGGTATGATCAAAATGCTTATATGTAACCATAAAATAAAAGAAAATAAACAAACATTTATGTGAGTTGATTGAATTGGAAAACGTGATTCAATATTCAGCTTCGGAATTGGTAATTTTTGTGGAAATTGGATCTTGAAAATTATCGAAATAAAATTGTGAATGTCTAATTATTTAGGGTCGGTACAATTTGCAAGTTTTTGCTATTTGTTCTAATAGTTCAGAGACACAAATGCGCCATATTTCGCAGTAAATTCATATTATCCCTCTCCACCCCTTTAGATCATTGGCGGTGATATTGATAATAGCTACGGACTCAGTGGACATATGAGTAAATTATACAGGGTGGCGCAATAGAACGTGCATTTATTGAATATAGGCTAAAAAAATAAATACAAAAGGTATAGTTGAAATAAAAGATAGGATGATTAGGTACTTAAATGTAGTTTATTTTTAAAAAAAAAAACATCATCTAAATGACGGCCCTCTCGTAGACGGCACTCCTCTTAACGCGATCGCAGATTTGTGAAAACTTTTGTCAATAAATCTGGGATGATTGCTGCTATTTCTCCACGGATATTTTCCTTTAGTTGACTGATGTTCCTCGGATTGTTCATGTAGACTTTATGTTTGAGGTATCCCCACAAAAAAAAGTTAAGAGGCGTCAAGTCAGGGCTACGTTGGAGTCAAGGGATATCACCTCTTTTGGAAATTAGTCTTGCAGGAAACATCTGTCTCACAACCGCCATAGAGTCATTTGATGTGTCACAGGTCGCTCCGTCTTGTTGGAACCAAGTCCTCATATTCGCTATTCTTGATCTCGCAAGTTCTGGAGTCAAATATCCCTTTAACATCACAACATAGCGGTCGGTGTTAACGGTGATATTTCGTCCTTGTGAATCTTCAAAGAAAAAGGGGCCAATAATTCCTTTGCTTGAGATTGTTGCCCAAACCGTTACTTTCGGAATACACAGTGGTTTTTGATGTTCCATTTTTGGATTCTCGTCGTTCCAATAACGGTTTACGAACCCATTCAAATGGAAATGAGCCTCGTCAGAAAAAAGGACGTTGTCAAAAGTGGAAAATCAACTAAGCATTTCTTCAGCAAATGCCAACCTTGCTCCGAAGTCGGACTCTTTTAATTACTGTGTTACCTGAAGCTTATAAGGATGCAGTTTAAGATCCAACTTAAAAATTCGCTGTAAACTTCGTCGCGACAAGTTTAAAGCTGCCGATCGCTTCCGAGTAGACACTTGTGGATTTTTTCATACTGACTAGACGTTCTTGGCCGAGCCGACCTTTTGCTGGTGGTTTAAATCCATACTCAGAACAATACAGTCGCCTTGTAGAGATGTATGATCGACTGTTCTCGTAAAATGTGCGAACATAAAAAGTCGAAGTGACTCATGGCTACTAAAACTCAACGAGTGCCACAAGCTAATCATGCTAGGCTCCCCCCTCCCGCGCACTGTTTACCGTGCGAAAAAATGGCGCAATATGCACGTTCTATTGCACCACCCTGTATTTTAAATTGTATTGATGTACAATAATACAATTTTGACATTTTTTTGCTTTTTTTAAAGAATATGAAAGTCCTGGATTAACTAGTAGGTCATATGAGGGTATAGCCCCTAAAGTACCATATCTGATAGTTTGCGGGCTTTCAATCGACGGCTATTCCACAGCATTTTGTGAATTTTCTTTTCCCATTTCTAGCGTTGTCACCGCATTTGGTCGACCACTGCGATATTCGTGTTGGGAGCTCGTAGGACTTTATTTAAACACTGCCACCCAATATTTTAAAGTTGTAAACGAAAAAGAAGACTCCCAATGAGTAGAATCTAGCTCCATTTTAAAATGAGTTTTTTCCATGTCCAAAATAACGTCGTTAACTTCCGAAACTAATGCTTTACAAGATGAGTTCTTTCTACCATTGTTTTCTGATAAAAACGCTACGTACACATCAGGTTGGATACTTCTGGGACTATCCTCGTAAGAAATTCAGTACATTTAGTATCCGGAAATTGTAATTTATATTAATGGCGTTATTGGCGTTTTTCAAAACCGAAAAAAACAAAATCGTGATGCTATACAAAGTTGTGTTGATTCAACCAGCTGATCTCAACAAATTGATTGTCAAATCACATTCAAATGTGGCGCCATAATTAGACACAGAGCTGTTGAGCTATATGACAATCAATAAATGGGTTAATTTATTTATAATTTCCGAATATTGCATGTCCTAAGAGGATGGTGTTTTCTTATATAAGATTAGTTACGATTTAAAACACGTTCTTATTTTTAATCCACATTGTACGTCCACACAAATAATATATAAATGATAAATAATCACACACTTTTAAAAATTTCATCTGGGAAGGGATTGACACCATCCATCATACTACAGTATAATTAACCTATTTTCATAGTAAATCCAACCTACTGCTATTGCAAATATTGGCCTTATACGAATGTTTATGCTAGTGTACTGCGAATGTTCACAGCATCACTAGTACACTAGCACTACACTAGTGGTCCGCCATGTATTTACCGGTGTTCTGCAAAAGATTTTTAAAATTAGCTTTACTAACTGTTAAAACGAATACAACCTTCCAGTTTAAAATTCTTTATTCTTTTAAAAGATTCATTGTAAAATACAAAACCTTAAAAGAAATTGATCAAAAATATCTCTGACCTTAAAGATTGTTAAACAAGAAATAAATGTTTTAAAGTTCTAGAGTTCTAAAGGGGGTCAACAAACAAGTTCTGTGTTAAAGGTGGTTCGCAGACCTATGTATGTACATAAGTTTAAAACCCATTGCTTTAATTCATAAACACCTAATACTCTCTAGAGTGTAAATGAAAAATAAAAAAGAAACAAAAAAGTATAGATTTTAACTAACTTCGGAAAATTTAAATCCCATCTATTTGTTTAATTAAATCCTTAAACATAACTAAAAAGCTGCAAATATCTGTTAGAAACCTGAATTGAGGGTTTTCCCCTGATATAAATAATTAAACAATAAACAATATATTGCAGTAAAATTTAATTTTAAAAAAAATCTCTACAATTTTCTTTCCAACAATAATAAAAAAAAGCAACTGAGAAACAAGTGAAACTGACCTATCTCAATCTTGTATATTCAGCACATGCTAATTTGTAATGCAAGTACGAGTATCTATTAGTGAGCTTTACATCCTATTGTAAACCATAAAATATTTTACAATTGGAATGTCGTTGTAGGTAAAACTATAAACTGCTGCTACCAATAGGGCAGATGCGCCTAGTTAAAGCGTGGCAATGTGATGTGTTTGATGATATTTCGGTTAGAACAACCTATAGGCACTCTATATTACTTATCAGATGGGTGTCTACTATATCAAATTTACCTACAAATTGTAGATTGGTGATATTACTAGTCATTTATCATTATCACATTCATTAAAATTTAGATAGTACATCAAGTATTCCTTATATACTGAGTACATAACTATTCGTCTCAGTTGACCTTTCTTGCATCTAACAAAAATGTTTCAATAATCAATCAACTCAAAGTTTGACCAAATGAACATGACTCTGAGAACAATCAAAAATAGCAGATGACTACAAATGATTTAGACGTATTTCCCAGTCTATAACACGCTAAATTTAATTGTTTCGATTTTTTTTTTTTTTGTTTCGATGACGCTATGGTCACCGGTTTTAACACCCTTTGGCTATCTCTTTGTCCTCTCTATTGACTTGGAGTGTATTCTCTCAAATAATATGTTATGCTATCCATTGATTGCATGACGAGAACGTTAATATAAACTTCATTGCAAACGATTTAAACACGACTCCATGAAATGTCCGCCCACGTCGCAAGCGTCTCATTTCGCAGTGTCGAAAGTCGCCTCTTCAGCTTTAAAGCTTCGATGATGGCAATTCATAATGACAGCAAGCGGAACATGTTCGGAATAAATTTTCCCTGTCGCGCAATTGTGTCCGGTATAAATGTGAATGAAGTCACGTCTGGACGGATCAGTTGAGAATATACTTTAAAAGAACATAGAACAAAATCGATCGGAAAAGGAATATTGAATCTTTAACACCATGAGAAAATTTGGACTTATTTCAATCGTGCTGTTATTGGGCGTCGCTAGTGCAACGCCTACGCTGCATAAGTTAAAAAAGAAATTATTGGGAGGTGGTGGTGGCGGTGATTGTGGTGGTGGCTGTGGTGGTGGCGGAGGAGGTGAATATGGTCACTATGGCGGCGGCGGTGGTGGAGGTGTTGGTGGTGGTCTCTTAGGCGGTGTGAGCTTAAGTATTGGAGGATTTGGTGGTGGCAAGGGTTATGGTGGCGGATATGGACAAGGCGGTGGCGGAGGATGGGGTGGTGGTGGTAGCACTGGAGGTGGAGGTGGCTGTGGACATGGAGGCTGTGGTGGTTATAATGGCGGAGGTGGTCTTGGAGGTGGCGGATACAGCACTGGTGGGCATGGAGGTGGTGGATACAGCAGTGGTGGACATGGAGGTGGTGGCGGTTGTGGACAAGGCGGATGTGGAAGCCAAGGTGGTGTTGGTGGTGGAACCTATGAAGTATATACAGTGAAAAAAGTACCAGTTGTAACGTTCCAAAAAGTACCAACCAGTGGAGGTTATGGTGGTGGCGGTGGTCACGGTCAGCAAAGTGGATATGGACAAGGTGGCTACGGTCAACAAGGCGGCCCTGGCTATAGCCAACAGGGTGGTGGCTTCGGCAACTCAGGTTCATTCGCAAGTAGCAGTGCAAGTAGCTTCAGTACAGCAGGTAGTTCCTCTTGGGGTACTGGAGGCCAAGGTGGTCAAGGAGGTCATGGTGGATATGGTGGCGGTGGTTCACCTGGTGTTGGTGGAGGTTCTTGCAATACATGTGGAGGTGGCGGTGGCGGAGCTTCACAAAATCTTCACTCTGGTTATAATGGTTTTGTACCTGCTGGGTCTTTCAGTAACTCACACGCTTCGGCAAGCAGTAGCGCATCTGCTGGCTCTTGGTAAAGAGTCACAATGCATGTTAAAGTCAACTCATATTCCAAAAATGAATAAATGAGTAACGAATCATTAAAGACAATAACTCTTCCTTTCAAGTAAAGAAAGAAAAAAAAAGGAAAACTGTTAATAAATGTTACTATTTGAAAATAAATATAAATTTGAATATTATTTTAATAAATAATAATAGATTTATACACTTTATTTTTTATAAAATGTGAATAACAAATGAATTTTTTATCGAAGAAGAAAAAGCATTAAATAAATCACTTCGGTTGTACCAAAATTTAAATCTCCTATTCTCAAAGTGAAATTCAATATTAAGATAAATAAAAAAGATTCATCTCATAATATGGATGCACGATGTCCCAAAAGTTTAACTCAATTCTAGCATCGAGAAGTTGTCAGTATGAAATCTATTATTGTGTTATGGAAGTTTATAGTTTCATATCAATCAAGAGAAGCACAAGTCTTTTAATTAAAAACTGCTTCTCTACAACAAGTTAACATAATATATTGGTGTCATTGGGTTAATTTTAAATTTCGATTAAGTTCTGTCTCTCTAAATAATAATATATTGTCCATTTCCTTATAAGAAATCAAGGAACTTTGATCTTGGTAGCCCAAAAGATGAGTGGCGCCCTAAGTATTGTATATAAATTTGGTCTGACGGTCACGGTCTTATAAAATCCCGCTATGCAAATAATTTATTGTATTAAATGTATATGTACTTACTAAATGGTACGAGGCTTGTTCAAAAAGTATCGCGAATTTTTAATTTACACGGGCTACGTATATCCGATTTTTGATTGGCATTATGTTGGCACTCATGTCCCCCACTTATGCTGACAAGGTCGGTCATTTAGAATGTTTAGTTAATTTTTGACAGCTGTTTTGCTCGGACGTGTTTAAACTCGTCTTCGATTTTTGTCTATTCCAAAAAATGGTTCTCTATAAAATTTTATGTGAAAAACAAAATTAAGTGCGCAGACGCATTTCGAATGTTTACTGGGCATATGGTGAAGCTATCTTGGACCAAAGCAAAGTTTAACGGAGGTACAAAATGGTTTCAGAGTGCCGAGAAGATGTTGCCGGACGCCCCAGCTCATCAACATCAAACGGAAACATTGATAAAGTGAAGATAATAGTATTGGCCAATCGTCGAATCACTGTTAGAGAAGTTGCTGAGGACTTAAACATATCGATTGACTGGTGCCATTCGATTTTAACCAATGATTTGGGCATGAGACGGGTTGCCGCGAAGTTCGTACCAAAATTGTGACATGTCGACCAAAAACAGCATCGCGTTAAAATTGTTCAGGAGTTGTTGGACTCGGTCCGAGACGGCCCAAATTTGCTCCAGAAAATCATAACTAGTGACAAATCATGGGTTTATGGTAATCACGTGTAAACAAAAGCACAATCATCTCAATGGATACTGCCGGATGAGCCAAGACCGAAAAAAACAAAAATCTTAGACAAGCCAAAAAAACGTCTAAGCAAAACAGCTGTAAAAAATTAACTAAACATTCAAAATGACCGACCTTGTCAGCATAAGTGGGGGACATGAGTACCAACATAATGCCACAAAATTCAAAATTCGCGATATTTTTATAAAACTAACTATGAAAACCAAATCCCAAATATAATATAAAATCTGATAACAAACTTAACAACGAAATGCATTTTGCAATAAATTGCAATGGGTTTTTTTTTGCTCGTATGCGTGTACTCGTTATACCAAATATACTTTTCAACACACTTTTGTTGTGCAGGGCATATTGATTATGATCAATTTTTTGTCATGAAATGAAGAATTATCAGTTATTTAAACAATTTAAGCTTAAACCAGCTCGATCTAACCTTTAGAAGAATCCACATTGAGTTGGGTCGCTACTGTGCCGCGTCTGTGTCTCATTTAGGCTGCACTTGAGTCACATGTGTATTTTAGGGTCATTTATGATCTTTGCACTCTAACATTGATTTCCTGCAGAAATTCCAAATAAAGTTCATGGAACGTTAAAAACACTACAGTGTATTGAGATCTTAAATACACATTAATAAATGCCAAAATCAAAAGATTTAAACAAACTTATGCAGTATGACTTGAGCCTTATCTTACGAGTATTAAAATCCTGATTGAGGGTCAAATGTGATGCCTAAAACATAGGTTAATAGTGTTCTAGATGTTTCTTTCTGCTGTGGCCAAGTAAATCGACTCATGGTGTTTTCTAAGCCTATGCATTTCCACCGAAGGTCAATCTATCAAAATATAACGTATTCGAAAAATTAATCCATTGAGTATATCTCTTTTTATTCTATTAATATTCCACAATAAAGGTTCCCTGATTTGTAGCTAGATCTCCTTGACTTTAATGATACTGCTGTTTATACTTTAAAATATATTTGTCCTAGAGTCCTTTATGATAAATGATTTTAACTTACTTAAATCTTCATACAAATCACAACACTTTATGATATGTGATTCAGTTAATATTTATTCTCAACATTTTCATAGTATAAAATATTCGTTTAAACTTAAAACACTTACTAAGTACAATACTTTCTCTTTTGTTTAAATTTTACTTTTTAGTAATGTAATTTTATTTCATTTCCTGCATTAACCAAATCACAAAATATCCTGCAGTGTTTTATAATGGGTCATAGGGTCATTTGTTTTCATTTAAATTGCACAACATTTTTATTCATGCTGCTGCTGCTGCTACTGCACATTTTGCTGTTGATGTTGTTGAAATTGTTGTTGGTGTTGTTACTCTGCACATTGTTGGATTGTCAGTATTGTTTTAGTATTGTTGAGTACTTGAGTGAAGGATAAACTTTTAATGTCATTTAATTATAAATTTTGAGCAGGTAGCAAAATTAGTTGTTTTTTGTTTTTGTGTGTGTTTTACTTATTTTTGTTCTTATTGCTATGACGTTGTGTTTTGTTGGTGTGATAATTTGTGCTATGGCAAGCAAACAATAAATTTTAACATTCTTTATGTTATCCACTTTTGTTTCAGTATGATATTTAAGATATTTTGTTGTTGTGCATATATAATAATAATGATACCCTTCATGAAGTTCATTAGTAACACTTACTATGTTAAGTAAATGCAAAAGTTTCTATTTGTTGTGGGAATAAGTTGTGATATTTCTTCATTGCTTTTATTAATTAAAATTTATTATGTTCATTCAACATCATTTAGCAAATGTAAATATTAGTTTCGGTAATTTTTATCTTAGCGTAGAAGGCTCCAATAAAATTCGAAGACACAAAACTATTAGAATTACCTTAAAAAAAATTGTTATTGAAATACTTCAGAAGTTATAAAATTCATTAAATGCAATAAACATTCGAATGCAATGGTCCTAGTTCAAAAGGAATTTAATAATCAAAGGGCCAGAAATAATTTGGTGGAGGATCATCGTAATGTGTCAAATCAATGTACCAATGTCTCTGTCAATCTGGTTTAGAACTATTTAATTAAATATTTGTAGGAATTGTTAAAATTGATTCAAAGTCCTTATAAATTGACCAATTCCTCAGACAGATAACAAACAATTGGAACACATATATTTTCTATATTTTCAAAGTCAGCTTATAGTTAAAAAAGAAACTAAAGCTTCAATTACACTTCGCTAGTTGGCGAGCTTAAAGCCAACGAATTGGCTAATTGCAAGGGAACTCGCATCATGTTGGTTTATTGAGAGTAGAGTCTTTACAAGCCAACGAGGCGTCCAACTTTATTTTCAAAGACACTATTGAGGCAGCTGTGAGTATTTCAGTTGTTTACAAAATGACTTGACAACTGAGCAAGTAGAACATTTTGTGTGTAATCGTTACAAGCGCACTCACCAATTCGCCCGTTTGTACACTCTTTACTAATCTGAAAGCCAAGTGTAAATGAGCCTTAAATACTATAAACCACTAATGGAACCAGCTGCTTCTTACATGTAAAATTCTTGAATTTAAGCAAAGAAGTATTGACCCAATGTCTCAATTGTGCCTCGAAAATAAAGCTCGACTTTATAGGGCAGTTCTAAAGCCATGTAACGCAAATAATTCGAACATTGGGATACTCTAAAGATAACAGTGTGTGATTCTATGTCAAATAGTAAGTACTCCTTGATATGTGAGCAATTTCGAGATTCACAAAGACCTGAAACTGTCATTAGTCATAAGAATTAGATAAGAATGGTAAATGTCAGATAGATGCAACAATTTACCAAGAAGTTTGTTAGACAACAGTACTACATCTTTCACATAGACCTTGCTTAAGCCTCATCAATATGGTGATGTAAAAATGACATTAGTACGAGGATTGCTACTGAAATTTTGAGACAGACATTTGTCTGTCAAATATATATCATCGAAAATGACTTTATTGTTTTTCAAAATATTCTCAACAAATGCCAACAACCGATTTTGGAGGACCTTCACGAAATTCGTCCTAGAGAAAACTACGACCACGATTGAATTCAGAAAACCCTGGATGGTGCTTCATCACCAAAAGTCGAAGCGAGTTGATCGACACACTCTTGTTGAGTTAATCCACGTCGAAAATCATAAAAAAATCATTGCACGAAAATGTTCACGATTCCATTTTTTAGCCGAAACGAATTTTTCAAGTCACTGTAAACAATACAAATAGCACTCGTATGACAAAACGTTCTGAGTAAATTTATCATTAAAAACGACAAGCTTTAAGTTATCAAAGTCAGATTTGACATATCAACATTGGTGTTGTCATATCTCAAGACTTAAGTAGCAATCCTGAATATTTGTTAATTGTCAAAAATTTAATATAAAACTTTGTCTTTGGTAAAAGGTATAACATTGTTCGGAGAAACTGAAGTTTGTGTATTTCCTTGATTTTCATTATCCTTTCGTTTTTTTTTAGCAAAATAATTAAATGTAGCTGCAGGTTACTTGCACACGCTGCATGCTAAATTGAATTTGATATTGTTATGCATTCAGGAATTTTGTATTGTTGTTTATGTTGTTGTCAATATTATATGAAGTAACGAATTGTTTTTGCTATTATTGTTGTTGAACTTTTATGTGTTAATTAATTTTAATATATATTTTTTTCGCAGTGCATTACTATAAATTATTGCTGTTAATAAAATAACTAAAATTTATTTAATGAAATAAATATATGTATTTTTGTATAATCATACAATAAATAATAGGTAATAATTTAATGGTATTATTCTGTGTTTTTTTTATTATTTATTTCCAGGTAAGCTGAAGCCCAGTAATCACATTAAATAATGTTAATTTAAATAAGGTACTTGAACATTTTATTTTTAATGTTTCTATAATTTAAGTAGTAAAATTTATTTAAATTTTCAATCATTTTATTGATTCACTTTCACAAGATATGCATACGAGTACTACATACTTACTGTGTATATACTTCAGACCTGCTGAACACACCTGTGCATATCCAAGCTAAGCTAAGCTAAGACATCAAAAATCTGCTTTTTGCACTTAAATATTCTACAATCAACCTGGTTCCACTGCTCGCTCACGGTAGTCACTTATGTTTAATATGTCAGACCAAGTCAGTCAAGTCAGTCAAGTGCATATCCTCAGTTGAGCGAACAAACTAAAGAATGAACGAACAAATGAACGAACGAATGAGCGAACGAGTCAACAACATGCTAAGTAAAAACCTCAAATCCAAGCTAATCACACTTTGATTTGCATTTTATAGTTGTTGAGTGTTGTGACTCGATGGGAGTGGGAGTGGGACTATAGTCAGGACGAAGACAAAAACTAAGATCCTTTTAGCTATTTTACTGGGAAAGGAAAATGTGCATAAGAAATTCTGAAGTGTTGCTTGCTTAGACATTGATGAATTACAATGCTGGTATAATTATGCTAATGAACATAAACGACTTCTTCTTTGTCGTCGTCCTCATCGTCATTGTCTTTGACCTCCTTTCTCTTCATCCATTTATTTACTTAAATAATGTATGAGGAAGAAAATGCAACTTCTTGTGAAGATTAGATTTTAAATGCGTTTTTTATTTATGTTTTTCTTTTTATGCAATTAATTCTTGTAACTTTATGAAGTTCCATTAGTGCAGTATAGTTAATCACCATATAATGTTGGGTTCAAAGGCAGGACTGTCATAAATTTGTAGATTCTGTTTACCAATTCCCAGATCCTCATCATGGCCTTTGACTTTAGTTCCTATGCTTTTTTTCACATGACTTTGTCTAGCCACCGAACGACGTTCATTTAAAATAATAACAGATTTACGGCTCATTAGCAAATTCTTGACTTTGATGTCCTCTAAAAAAACACATTCAAAGAAAAAACAGGATTCCATGGTAACATATTAATCAACCACCTACCATCCCCAAAGAAACGTCGCTCAAAGTTGCGTGGCAAGTCACTGTAGTCACTTTCACGTTTGTTTCGATTTTCATGTAACTTATAAATGGTTTGACGTGGCCCACAACGTTCTGCATTGCCAAAAGCCACCGCATCATTAGCATGACCACCAACTTCACAATCTTCCTTTTCCCCCTCACCTCCATCATCATCATCATCGTCATCAAAGCGCTTTGGTCGCTGTAGTTGTCTGGCAATGTTGAAAGCATTTCCTTTGATTTCTTGTGCGGCATCTTCATCGGTTATCTGAAACCATAACAATGGCAATCAGTACAAAAAGAAACCACTCACTGATTCATTTACTCACCGTGTTATTTGTGCGGAACCAGTCCAATTGTGTGGTGGCCAACAATTGTGAGAATGTGGCAAAGCGATGGAAGAACATTGCAATAAATTGAATAATAAGGATAATACCAAAAAATAAAACAAAGCATAAACCAATTGGATCCAATTCCTTATACTGACGATATATGGAAACCTGCATATTATCACGATCGAAAGATATATAATCTGTAGGATCAATGGGCCATTTCAAGTGCAGAAAATCTTTTTTCAGTTGCAATAAGAAAACAATTAAAACAAAAAGTGAATTTATCATAACAAAAGCAAAGGCGATCATATTGCGTAATTCATTAAGTCCTTGGGCTATGGCTGCCTTCTCATCCTTTGTGTGAAATAGTGGTTTCAAGTATTGTCTTATTAAATTCTTCCAGAAATGCTTTTCTAACAAAGATATTTCACCGAAATCAGATTCCACCAATATTGGATCATTTAGCCAGCCCGGTAGACAATCCTCCAACTGCTGTTGCCTTGACTCAACAGTCTGCTTATCATTTTCCTTTATAACAGGTGCTTCACGTGTACCCCATGACACATCATTCATATTGAAAACCGAATAAATCATTAACAACATATACATTGATGGTATCGTTATATAATAAATAATGCCACAGAGTAATGCCAACACTTCCTGTGGATGCATTAAACCGGCAATGGTGATTTGTGCTGCCACCAATAGAAAGAAGATCGATGTAGGAGCCAGTGGACCATCTTCAAGCATTTGTACTGTTACACCAACTAAAACTGCCATCATAACCAAGCAGTACACTGCACTTATCACCAAAGCAATAAGCAATTGAAATTTTTGCTTCAAATAAATACAGGCCAATATGAAAATGAATAAAGGAAAGAAATTCCAAAGGAATGATGTCCATATATTTATATCGAATACTGCCACTAAAGCGCCTACCATCATTAGGAATATTGTGCCTGGACCCAGCACAGTACCCACCATCAGCATACCTTGATACATGATATACGGCAACGAAATTGAACTATTGTTCTTTACCACAGTATCTGCATCCGAGAGTATATCAAAGATATTGGCAATAGTCGATGGCACCCAACGACGCCGTTGATTATAGAACTCATAAAAGATCTCTGGTGAATGTGTATAAGCATCTGCTGCAGCTGAATACTCGACACGTAGTCCCTGCTTAAGCAACAAGGTACATAGCCAACGATCCTCGCCTTGATCATACTGGACATAATGCATTGGCTCCCGCGAAACCGTAGTATACTTTTTCATTACACTATTCTCCATTAAGGCGCTACCACGAAACAAACTAAAACAACCAGGACTGCACAATACACAACCGATTACATGCTCTGTAGCCTTCTGTAACCAATGACCAATGGCATATTCAAACTTCTGATACCACACCATGGGACCTCGACCCACTGGATGTATGCGACCACATGCAGCACCCAGTTCATCAATGGCCTTCATGCGATCGATAAGAAGTTGTACAGCACGTGGCTGAAAATCTATGTCACCATCCAAAGCCAACAAAAATGTATTCTCCGCTATGGCAGCCTTCCGGCGTGGTGATAAAGCATCTACTTCCATTATACGAAAACCCAGCAAATAGTACATGTACATCACCTGCGACCAACGCTTCTTGTGACGAATCTTGTCCTTGTTCTTTAGGTGCGCCACCATTTTCGAACGACCCGGCAATGTCCAAACCAAACGACCGCCATAAGGTGTTTCAATCTTAACCGGCGGCTTGATACAAATATTAACGCCATAAACCTCAAAGGCCGCCTTATCAATGCTTTTTATCAAAGTTTTCACGAACTCATTCAGTGGAGGATTACGCGCGTTCTTGCAATGCTTGTCTTCCAGCACAAAGGCATCATCAACAAAGATATTGGCTACACAAAGAAAAGAAAGAAAAGAGAAATATTCATAAACTTAAGTGCCCTTTTACAGAATTTATATCTAAATAAGCCAAGGCCGCTTGTGGTAGCTTTTAGTTTTATGGCCACTTCATATTTTCCGTTTGGCTCGCAGCCATTTTAATGCTATCAACATGTCGGTGGCCCAAATGAGAGTCAAGTCAGAGCCACAAGAGTCACTATGCTCCTATTGCCAATTTAAAGTCTTAGCCCAGACAACCATATTCCAACTTGTACAGCATCAATTTTCAGGTCACAGAACGAAGCATAAGTGAGTTGAGAATGCATATTCCATAGTGCGGCGGCAACTCCCATCATTTTTGTGCATAAATTTCCATTAAATTTATCATCAGCAGCAGAAGCCGTTTGAAATTTATAGATAGTGAAGTCACAGTAACATAAAATATACTTTCAACAAATGCAAAATGCAACAAACATGAAATGTGCTACTATGCAATACAATACGAAATTCCATAAACTCACTTTCCAATTCATAGAATTTATTATCCGCTTTGCCACCGTTGATGTGTATACGAGCCATTCGTCGCGCACATTGATCCTCATCCAAGCGTATAATGGATTTTAGGAATTCCATCATTTCTTCTTCTGTTTCATGCCACATTGTGGCGCAAACAATCAATTGTGGAATTCTATCCGATTCCTGTACAAATTCATTGATTCCCTTCACCTTGGCATCTTCACTTGTAGCATCCAAATTTTGTGACAACGGCAAGTCAGTCTAAATAGAAAATCGAGAAATTCATTTTGAAGCAATCATAAACTTAAATGTATGTATAAAGTACATACAATACTTTCTTTGACTCTATGCTCCTAAAGAAATTAAATATTAAGATATTGTAGGCATAGGCATGATTTCCTTTAGGAAACTTGAGGAAAGAAAGTGGGATTCGAAAACAAACCAAAATTTATAAAATGTAAAAAGACCTATAACAACAAAGGTTCACTATTTCAATTTTAGAACCAAGTAACGCAATAGCAAAAGAACTGTCTCACTATAATATATGCTGATTTATAAATTTATTACCAGATCTGGGATTTTTAATATGCATGTTTATTTAAGTAAGTAATTCATAAGTATGAAGGGAACTAAATTCAATTTTGCAAAAGGCAAATTCATCGAAGAAAGCTGCTATCGGGCGGAAGGGATCAGAAGAGGATAACTAACTTAATCTTTTGTGCTCCTCTGTCATTTAGGGTAGGTTTTTACCAAACTACTAGCTGCCATAATTATGGGTGGATGGTGATTGGAAACCGTTCACACTATGCCTTTCATTCTGTCATTCAAGTGACTTATCATGATTGACATTCGATTGAAATCCACTAAACGAAGACCCTTTGTTGTAGTGAAAATTCAATAAAGAATTTCAAGCTTTTGTTCCCATCGTGCGTGCGTATATATCGTCGCAGCCAAGCAAGGAAGTGCTTAGTGGAGCCGGTGTAATTTACGAATCCTTGAGAAATCGCTTAGAAGGAGACAAAGTTGCATTAATGGCTGGATGACAAATCGCATCGCCATTGGGTAGATACGAAAAACCCTACAGTGGCTAAACAATTCATGCCAACTAGATCTCGCAAAGAACACAGGAATTACTGGAACTGATACGGACATGTATCCGGATAGTCTCAGGTTTCTGGACAGGACATTGCAAAGTAATGAAACACTTACATAACATGCGAATCAGCCATAGCGATCTATGTGAACTATGTAATGGAGAATAAGCGACAGCAATGCACGTACTATGTCACTGCGAGGTTCTTATCTCGACCAGACTCTGCCATCTTAGAAACCAGTACTTGGAACCAGTTAAAATTGCAGATTTGTCTCCGAAGTCCAGATGAATAGCAGAATCTCGGAGGAACTGTGATTACCGGGGTTGTCAGTAAGCCGCAGTGACGAGGTATACATACTAGTTATGGGCCTTTCCCTAATCTAAGCTGCAAAATTGTTGTTTGTTAAATGTAATTTGCCTCTCATTAATTTTGATTACAGATAGGTATTTTGTTTTTTTTTTTCAATAAAATTGAAATAACGATTTTATTTTCTTCACATGCGCCACCTTTAAAATAGCTACGTTACAACCCTAATTTTATTCAAATCTATCAATTTTTATACTAGCATTCCCGGCGTGCCATGCTACGCCCCCGTCTTAGTGCTTGTTAGTTCGTGATTGAAGTCATTGTTTTTTATTAATAATTCACGGGAATAAACATATTTTAATATTCCATTCGCTATACAACCGGAACACAGTTTCATGAGCGATTTCAAGACAACAGCAAGTCCGATTCGCACCAAACTTTACTGAAACACTCTCAAGACTATGCTAGAGATGCCCTTAAAGTTTCATCAAAATCAGTTTCGGAGTCCATAAGCGACTTACATACATACATACATAGAT
Organism: Amiota communis; assembly: GCA_037043315.1. Lineage (NCBI taxonomy): Eukaryota > Metazoa > Arthropoda > Insecta > Diptera > Drosophilidae > Amiota > Amiota communis. Next base: position 1,419,001 of record JBAMAV010000393.1, read on the forward strand.
ACATTCAATTTTATAAATGAAAAATAATTGAACAGATATAAATCTTGAATGAAAGCTAAAATTTAACAAATTAAGTTAAATTTTGTGAAACTGGGAATTATTAAAACTTTGGTTACTTTTCCATATTTGTGAACTTCAAATCAAAAATTTAGTTACTAATGACAAAGATGAATCAAAGTTGATCATAGCTAACACAAGATTGCAACAACTAATTAATTTGTCGAAACTATATATTGCAGTTAATAGCAGATAAATACAAAGATTCTTGCACTTCAACACCCATCATTAAAATGTATTTTCCAATGATTAATTAATTCACATAATTGCATCTAGATACGCCCAAACACTATCACAATAAATAGAACAGTAGTGTACAGAATCTATCTACGAACATCTAAAGTAGCTATTGTTCAACTATGTACTATGTATAATTTAAGACAAATATTCCCAAGGATACTGATGAAGGCGATGATGCAAAAGTATTGTTGTACATGACTGTGAGCAACTTTGTTATGCTAATGGAAATGTTCATTCAATGACTATGACTTGACTATGATGGTGATGGTGATGCTGATTATGATGACTTTGTGAATGAGAATCAAATGAAATGCTCCCCTAAGTAAACTTCATATTACCTTCATGTTCAGATATTCCTCATTCCAATCAACGATACGCCGGTTCATCATGATGCATTGGTCAACAAGTAATCCACAGTACCACGGACAAACGAACAGTTTCTCAGTCGGTGCATTGCGGTCGTTGCGAGGATGCCAAATATGCGTGCAAGTCCAGAGCTGTGACAACCACCAAAGCGGCCATAACCAAAGGTAGTAAGCAAGCACTGCATCAACAAAGTTGCCACACTTGTAGCCATTGCCGTTGATGCTAACGATTGATTGAAACGTCAAGTAATCCGGTATGTAACCATGAAAGGCACAAACATCCGAGACACGTAGTTGGGACAACATTGTTGCCACCGCAACTGTGACGGGTGCGGCAAGGCACAATGGTAGCGAGCAACTGAATGTCTGAATTTTAATTTTACAAGCAAATTTTCCAAAAATATAGCAAAGATACGCGCTCAAGACTTGCAGGAGTAACGTGTAGATGATGACATGCGGATTCGACTGTGTAATAAAAGAGTTTCTGGTATTGCTCCTTATGTTCCTTATGGTCATGGGAGTGTTGTTGGTGCCTGAATTAAAGGAAAGCAATGGCGTAATATGCTGAAAGCATAAAGTTACTTAATGCGGTGACATAACTTATCAGCATCCATTATCCGGATGTTGCCATTCACTCTCACTGACTCACCTGTTCTACAGTAATGTCATGCGGCTGCCAGACGCGATTAAATTCACTAAAGTAACGTACAAAGTCATGGCCATGGAGAAGAAATGCCACAAGAGCAAAGACGACAATTTTCAAAGGTGACAGATACAAATAGGTTTGATATCGAGATCGGTAACGTTGCATGGCTCTTACAAATAAAGCTATTGTATAATTGCATTGGAGACGTTATTTGCATATGGAAAATGAATGGATTAATGACACTTGCCGAGATTCGTCGTATATGTATTAATGTAGTTCTCCCACCAACGAAACGATACTAAGATGAGCGGTATTATCATAAGCTGCACATAGACATCATCACTCAGTGCTGGCCAAATCAAGAAGGAAGTACCTTGCACAATCAATGCCAACACGGTTAGAATATAGAAGACCACAGATTTCCAATGAAAACGTGTTCTTGTCAAAAGGTCTAAAGGGAAGGTAAATCAAAGCAAAGTCAATTAATGTAATGGTGCCGAGTATCTAGATACAAACATTTTATAAGAGCTTTTGCACTCACTTAACAGAGCTGGCACAAAACATACACAGCAACAGATCATCGAGGCACGCGTTACATCCAGTTGTGGTAAGACCATGAAGGTCAGTAATGCCAGGCCAATGACGTGCAACAATTCAAAGAATATCACCTACATGCATGCACAAAGATACTTCATTGCACATTGTAACTATTATTCATACATATATATTGATTTATTTAACACTTTAAGTGCTTGAAAATATTTGTCTGACGACAACAATACTGAGTCTTTTCCCATTTCATGTCACTGACTGACTTACCAAGAACGTTTCCAACCAAGTTGGCGATTTAACATCCTTGAACGTGTAAATGCGCAAGGCACGCAAGAAAGTAAAAACTTCTGGTACTGCAAAAGCAATGATAAGCGCCCAAACCCATGCGAACTGCTCATCTTTAGAAATTATAGCGGTATAACTTGCATTAGTGTTGACAGCAACTGTATCGCATTGACATAGAAAAGATAAAGTGTTAAAATCATATGCAAAGATGAAGGTACAAACAAGTGTGGTTAAGCTAAAAAAAAGTAGTTAGTTTAACACTCAATAAAGTGAAATAAATCACAGATACAAATCAAGTCAAGATTATAATTGACCTAAGTCCTTAATACTCGTAGTCCTTATATCAAAGTAACATAAAAATCCAATGTATTTTTTAATATTTCAAGATTTTTTAAAATAATGTCTAAGACTTTAAATATTTACCTTGTTTGGGACAAAAGTCGACAGCAACATTATCTCTTCTAAGATTTCCCGTCATAAAGATAAAAATCACATTAGAAGCAACACTTGTTATTAAAACAATAATAAAAACTACGACATAAGTTAAAAGTTTTAATATTTTTAGAAATATTCCAAGTTTCTTCCAATGTGTTGCCGAGCCTGAAGTCTTTTTAGATGGTGGATCTTGAAAAGAATCCCATAAAGGTGGTTTATCTCGTGATCTCCTAAGGGTTACTTAGTGTTAAAAAAAAAGGTAAATTCTTTAATGAATTCAATCAATTTTACCGCGTTCCCATAAAGAAATCACCATCCACATAATCGGCATGCATCATTTTCAAAAATTTCGTAGTATCGTAAGACCAAGTGATTCCAATGAATCTTCAAGAACAACTAAACTAAATGGTTTTCTTTGAAAAATACCAGACAATATATTGTATATGTTATACATAGTAAGTAATATCGTCAAGATGATATGATATAGAGCAAACAACACTTATTGATTGTTGATAGATAAGTGAAGAAACCAATAAATTTTCATTAATGTCTCTTCTGAAGCAAAAGTATTTACATTATAATGAATGGGTGAATGGAGAAAATCAACAAATCTGATAAGGTGTATTGTCGATTATTATCTCATGATTCATACGGGATCTACTTCATTACATTAGTCGTTAATAAGAAATTAATGGATACTCTCATCTCATCAACTCAATAGTAAAGACTACAAATCTGTATGGGAGTTGTGTTCGTAAAAAATTGAATGATGTTACACAGACCTCGCATAACGCGGTTAATGTGTTTCTGGAAAACACCGCGGTATCCAGAACCTTGTAATATGAGGTTCAGTTTCCATACAAATCGGCTTAAAGAAAGTTCTGTGTATGTCGGGAAAGATACGTCAATAGAATTGGCACCATTATTCATTGATGTCATCCTGCTGCATATCGTTAAATTCTTCTCCACACACAGTCGTGCCGCTTAAATTCAAAAGGTGACCTGTGTGTTAACTATCAGCAGTATCGTTTTACGTACCGCTCTAGTTCGTGCACAAAGAAGCACTAATGCAAAGTATTAGCGTAAGACGATCCTTAGCAAACTTCTAGCCAGACTCTTAACTTATTTTTTTGAGAATGAGGTTTCTTTTAGGCATTCGTTTTCAACATAAGGCATTTTCATCTGGATTAAATATTTGGTCTTCTGTATAACTTCCATTGCCAATGGTTGTTTTGAACTGCTGTGGATATTATTCTGTAGCCCCATAATTTGCTGACGCACTTTCGCCATAAAGTGTGACAAAGTGTAATGTTTTATATAAAATTTATCTGTAATTATTCACCCGCGTTAAACCAAAACCTCGTTACAAATGCTGTGTGTAATGAGATATAAATATTTGAGATTTGAAATTTGGTAGATAGAAAGCGACAAAAACTGACAATATTCTTATGGAAGAATTTTATCTTATGCGGCACTTGATTTCAGTAGCAATATTTGTATTACATGTCTCAAGTGCCCACTTAACCATAATGAAATAGAATAAAATACCGGAATTTTGTCTATATAAAATTCTCACACATTCAAAATATAGTTTAATTTCCTTATTTTGTCTACAGCATATAAAAGAATACAAAAAAAAAAAACAATACAAAACATTCACATAAAATTGTCTTTGGCATTGAAATTTATAGGAGGCGGGTCGCCCTGTAAGTATTGTAGATTGCCTCGTCCTCTGACATTCGATTCATTATAATTATGTATACCATATACTAAATTTGGCAACTATCACACTCGGCGTCGTGATGAATGTCTTTTTTGTGGAACAAAGGTAGATAGATTCTTAGCCTCTTCCATAGTTGTGGGCAGTACTTTGTCAGCGGTTTCAGGGAAAAACAAAGTCAAACAACCGCTAACCAAAGCAAATACAGCGAAAATAATCTGAGGAGCAGGTTCAAAATATCTGGCCTAAAATAGAATACATCAATATAGATTATAGATACAATATATTGACAAGGTTTTTAATAGAACATACCAATAGTGGAGTCTGTGGCGCCAACATGGAACCAATGCGTCCAATCATAGAACAAAATGAAAGCAAACTATTACGAACTTTTGTTGGAAAGATTTCGGAAGTGAAGAAATACAATATCTGAAAACTGCATGTGATGGCTAATTTGCCTATCAAGAACAAGGTCAGTGAAGTAGTATAATCACCTGTAATGAAAGAAAAATTGGATTTAGTTCCAAGATTAATTGAATCAAATAAATATTGTATAAATCTCATCATTTACCACTGTCCACAAAGATAGAAGCAGCCATACATGCCGCACACACTAACATAGAACCAAATAATGAATATCGCCTCCCAATGCGATCCATAATTAACAGAGGTAAAAGTAGACCAGGTATTTGGATAAAACCATTATACATGAAATTATTATATTTGCTGCCTCCCAAATTCACAGAATTTAAGCTCAAACCAAGAGCAATTAACGTATGCGTAAACCAGCATAGACAACAATTGGCAATGCGACCAGAAAAGAACCTTAAAGCCCTTCTAATCGGATATTGACCTTCATTGGCTTCCGCCAGTTTCATGCGATTCGTGGCTACCATACGTGTTAGCTCAGCATCACGTACATGGCGTCCGTTAAAGCGCGCAGCTCTTTTTAAAATTCGTGATGCCTTCTCCTCGCATCCCTGGCTCATAAGCCAACGTACACTTTCGGGTAATATCCATAGGAATAATATTTGAATTATAGCAGGTGCATATAAAACACGAAGTAAGACACGCCAATTTTGAAAATGCATTGCCAAAAAACCAAGTAAAGCTTCACCCAAGGCATAGCAAATTGTGATTATAGTAGCGGCAGCTACACGCCTTTTAGGTCCGACCAATTCGATAGCCATCAAGAAGGAGGTGGGAAATAGGGTACTGCCCACAGCATTATCAAGAAATTCAAATGATAAAAACATATAGTAGTCCTTAGAGAATGATCGTATGAGACCCATTAGAGCAGCTAAAGTACCACTCACAGCCAGTGTTGCACGACGACCGAATCTGAGGAAAGTGAGAGTTTAGCTATGATTTGTTTATACAAGTAAATTTTCTTACCTATCCGCTAGAAAACCACCAAATGGTATACCAGCAAATTGACCTATATTATTAATGGTGCCCACCAATGAGAGTTTCCATTCATCTTGGCAAAATATTCCAAACTATTAAAAGAATATGTGATCTCAATTCTTTTCCTATGAATAACAATATTTGTTACTTACCTCATTCGATATCGTATACTCATTGTCACGGAATTTTAAATCATTTCCACAACTTTCTGTATGAGAATCATCAAATCTTTCCGATGAACAAAATAAAATTTTTGGATACTTTAACGTTTCATTAAAGTCGTCCGCTCTTGCAACATAACGATTACATGGATCCCAGTGTGATCCTCTCTGAGGAACTGTAAACCATAGCCAAGGTTCCTCATAAGAAGTATCTGGATCATCACATTCAGTTACATTGCATCTGTGCAAATAAAAATAGTAATATATATAAATAATACTTTTTTTTAATCAAAAGTAAATTCATTTAATTTTTGTTTACCTATGAACCACTGTACTTGCTGTAAACACATACGATATCGAAAAGAAAGCATTGAAGATCATCGGAACACAAAGCATAGCGAAGATCAAAAGCTGATAACGTCCAAATTGACCAATTCGAAGCAGTATCTCATCTAGACATCGCTCTTCATCCATAGGTGTCTCTCTGCCAGGACTTGCACCTTGCTCAACCGATCGACCAGATGTAGTGGTCTCAGCGACGCCACTTATTTCAACATCAGCTGGTACAATCTCATCAAGTGGCAATTCCGATGTCGGTGTTGCGGAACCACCATTTGTTCGCTTTGACATTTTCCAGTGTGTCACTCAATCACAACAAAGTTTTACCTTAATTTACAATAAGAAATCTATTAATTCACTATTGCGCACGTTCCGTCGTGTTTTTCAAATCAGTTCTATTCAATTCTATGCATACGAGTATTTAGACCACGTTGTTTGTTGTTTGCGGCCACCATCCGTCCGCTAATGGATAATGATTAACACTGCGGAGCAGCTTCTGCGAGACTGAATTCTCTGAATTCAAGTAGTATCTAACCTACTAAGCAACAAGTTGCCACTGACCGCTCGTATTGCCTTGCCTCGCCTTGCTATTGCCGGTAGACAACTTTTTATAATTCTTCAATGGATTGGCTTGTGATATTTTCACGCTCGTTTAATTATTCGAACGCACTAAACTAAAGCGCTTATGCTCTTTTACTGATACCAACTAAACTATTATAACACGCTGAACGCTGCATGCTGTTGGCGCTCGCTCACAACTAAAACTTACAGAAATAAATATGCTCGCTCCCTCCGTATAATCTTGGTCGTATTCACGACCGTCGTGTTGTACTCTAGACTCCAACGCTGGAAACGAATGACAGGCACACTCAATCAGCCAGTCAGTCAGTCAGTCCTAATATCGCACACACAAAATTATAATTGTCAAGTTTATTTTGGTTTTCTGTTGCTCTCGCAATAAATAATCTTCTGTTCTGTGGTCGGCGTCGTCGTCGTTGTCTTCGCCTTATCATCAAATTTTTTTTACTCTTTAGGCGTCTGATTAAGTAAAAAAAATAAGTTGTTATTTTTTTAAATTGAAATTTTAAATTTTCAACAAATCCACTTAATAAATCGTCATTATCGGTATTCTATCTTGTTTTAAAATGATTCCCATTTTTATTTTATCATACTTATGATATTCCGTTATTCGTCGTTCAAGTTCGAACGAAATCGGTTTACTCTCAGTCAGACAAAGTGTCTCGAGAAAACGAGACAAAAGCAATTGCAAGTTCAAGTGCAATGAACCGGTAGTCGGAGTTTGCATTGGCGCATCACCGTCTCACCTTTGGGGGGTCATTTAACGAAACTTATCATCTTTTTATTTGTTGTCCATCCATTTAGTTTCTTCTCTATTTTGAAAACATACTTGCTTATCAAATAATTGGCCTGGTTGAGTAATAATCTATGTAGACATAATCAACTTAAAATAACCATAAATGAGAGATTAACTTGTTTAAGTGGAACAACAATTATAAGCATCTATAAGTAAGTGTGTCAACACACAGGAGCGGAATTCGGGATTAATTTACTTCAATAATTCTTTATTATAAAGATTTTTTGAACAGCTTTGGGTGCCATCTTAAAGAATGCCAATTTACATACCTAAATAAGCAGTGGGGCTCCCTTAATTTTAAAAACCGCATAATTTTCTAATAAAAGTGAAATTTTACCAAGCTTAAAATAATATATATGTACATACAGTAGTTTCGATATATTATTATATTGAAGTAAGCCTAAGTGTTCTTCATTTAGATGTGAGGAATAAAGAATCACGGCCATTGGACATGGTAGGAAGACGTGACAAGGTAGAGCAATATGAAACGAACATAAGTTTATTTTGGAATGACTGTGAAAGAAATGTAAGACATTCCAAAGGTAAAGAATTTCACATTCGGTGGCTAATATGTACTATGGTTTGGGCCTATTTTTCTTGAAACGGCTTCTGTCCATTTTTTAGATTACTAATAAAACTAGAAAGAAGATTATCATTGGCTATGCCAAAGATATAATACTCTTCACGCTTCTCCGGGTGGCATCCAACCGAACGGCGACAAATGCCAAATGCCAGATATGCTTCCTTTCTTAGCATCACTATATTCTCTCTGTCACAGTTTGAGTATCAACAAAGAACACAGTTTGAGTATCAAATGTGAGCACAATTTGAGGTGCACAATACAGTAAATTTGGGTTTGTATGGCAGGTATCTCTAATGGTATCCCTATGATCTTGAAATTTACATGGTTGATGAATATTGGTCAGTTTTCAGTTCGATAAGTCAAAAAACCAAAAACTTTTTTCGAATAAGAACATTAATTTAAATGGGTGTTTGTATGGGAGGTATCCCTCCTGGTTACCCTGTGTACATGAAATTTACATGACTGTTGGATATGAAACAGAAACTTATAGTGTTCTAATTTCAGTTCGGTACGTTAAAAAACAAGAAACTTTTTCTAATAAGAACATTAATTTAAACGGTGGTTTGTATGGGAGGCACCCCACCTGGTAACCCTAGGGTCATGATCATTTATATAGTTGATGGATATGGATCAGAAACTTATAATGTCCAAATTTCAGTTCAATACGTCAAAAATCAAAAAACTTTTTCTAATAAGAACATTAATTTAAAGGGTGGTTTGTATGGGAGGTACCCCCTAGTGGTCCGATTCGGCTGATTCCGACAAATGTGCACCGTATGGTAAAAAGAAACTTATGTTCAAAATTTCAGCTCTCTAGCTCAACTCAACTGAGGGACTATTTTGCATACATACAGACAGACAAACGGACAGGCGGACAGGCGGACATGGCTAAATCAACTCGTCTCATCGAGCTGATCACAAATATATATACTTTATGTGGTCTGCGATGTGTCCTTTTGTGTGTTACAAACTTCATGACAAACTTATAATACTATTCACTCCCGTGAAGAGTATGAAAATTAGAGAGATCCCCATACAAACCCAAATTTAAATAAATGTTCTTATTACAAAAACTTTGTTGTTTTCTGTCTTATGAAACTGAAATTTGTACACTTTTATTGTCTAAGCCATATATATCAACCATGTAAATGTCAAGATCCTAGAATTACTAGGAAGGGTACCTCCCATACAAATCCAAATTCAAATTAATGTTCTTAGCATATATTATACATTGCACGATGGTACGGAATCCTTAATGTGCGAGTCGGACTCACACTTGACCAATTATTTTTATTTAATTGAAATAAATTTGTTTTATGCTTTCTAGGATTTAAAGTTGATTGGTGTCATCTAAAAAAAATCCTTAAACCCAACAAAAGAAATTCATAGTCTGCTTAATTTAATAATTAAAAATATCACTTTATTATTTGAATCATATGGTAAGAAAATGAAGAAATTGTTTTAAATATACAATAATAATTTAAATAAAGTATTTCGTATAAATGAAGGCTTCTTCTTATTGTTTTCTTGAAAAGAATCCTTAACCATCGTTTGTTTGGTTTCACTTTCTAAATACAACAATAGTAAAATATAAAATAAATAAATTCTATGTAATATGTATTTTTGATTTAAATACTGTGTGTGCTGTGTGTTTAACTAAAATTTAATAATTAATATTTATTAATTTGCTGAGTATTTTCAATTAATTACCATAAGTGCAGTACAAAAAACCTCACTTATAATCACATTTTCATAATTAAAGTAAACAGGTCCATTCATTCATCATTATATTATAATTATAATAATATAGTTGAAAAACTTAAAATTTAAATACAATTTTTTGAGAATCATCATTATCGAATTCGAATTCATTAAAGTAATTTAGAGTGGAGTGTATCTTGTGTCAATAATATTAATCAATAATAATAAGTATATATATAGATAGATAGATAGATAGATAGATACATTGTATATAAAATTCTTTAACATGCCAATAATCAATCTTATCAGTTTTGAATATGATAATAATGCAATAATAAACACCTTTGTCAACTTTTTGATATTGTTAAATCTTTTAAAACTTTATCTACTACATTTGATTCTACATAGTAATAAAAGGAATGGTTATTGCTATAGATATATTTAGAATCCCTACTTTAAAGTCTGGGTTTTTAAAGATTATACATGGGGTTATTGGTTGCATCAAATAGCTGTGTACCCGTTGATTCGATCATGGAACGTAAGGCAATGCTACGTTGTTTGGCTACTGCCTTACGCAGAGTCAATTCAAAGACATTCGATTCATCTATGTTATCCATTGGATAATGATCACGTTCCAGTTTCTTATTATTTTGTGGTTTCATTTCACTTTCAGAGTGGTTTTTGTCACCATACACAATGCGATCTTGTTCATAGATAAAGCGATTATCTGTGTATTCCTTTGAATAGGCTTCTGATGAATGACTTTTTATGACTTCACTTGGAAAACATTGTAACAGTTCCTCAAAAGGTAATTCCGTAACAAGATTATTAAGTATTTCTATAAGTATAAAAAGAATCATAATTTTTTTTTTTTAAGTTTTCTCAGTTGTTTAAATTTACCTTGTATATTTGCCTTCCAATTAGGCAATGTCTCTTGTTTACTGAGTAATTTCCTTAATAATGATTCCCAATGTTTTGGAGTGAAACCACAGGACTAAAAAATGATATTAGAAATATGAATGAGAATTGTGACATTCCATTGAACATTGAATTTTTTCTCTTACCTTTCCATATTGCCACAAATACTGGGGACAAAAGCTTAGTAAATAATTTATAGCCAGATTCTTTGGTAGAATTATAACCAGAAAACTATCTATTCCGATTAAGTTTGGTGTCTTTTGTATGAATGCTAAAAACTCTGTAATAATTTCCTTATCAACTTTTGGTGAAGCCAATAAACTCTGAAAATGTTAATTGTTATTTAATGTTCTGTACAAAAAAGTCACAATCAATCTCACTCACTTGAATCTTTAAAGTTAAAGTTAGTAGCTCATTATGCCAACCAATGAAGTGACAATCAAATTCACCCTCGTCCTTATTCGGAAAAGTAAAGTCACCACGTTCAAAGGGTGGCAATCGATTTAAATACTGTGGTCGCTCCAAAAGACATGGTATCGGTCTTGTATAAGTTTTCATAAAACGCCGAAACTCTGCGTCCGGTAGCTTGTAGTCTGGCATATATGGCACACATGTCACTTTTCTCGAATCATCAACGCCCTGTGTACGTACACTTGGCTTGGCACAATAATTGGGTGCCATGCTCATCATATAGCTAATGCTTTCCATGCGTAAACTTAGTAGATCATCTTTGGGTGGCTGCTGTTCTAAATCGGCAGATTGAAGATCGATTATGAGATCGCTTATGGCTTTAAGGCGACCCATATACATCCTGAACAATATCTTTAGCCCTTTCAGATTGATAGCAGCATCTGATGCCTGCTGTTCAGGATCCTGTTGACTAAGCGAGGAGTTTGAGTTTCTTTTGAATGGCGATTGTTGTTCTTGCAATTGATCATAGATAATGCGCTGTTGTCGACCACTAACTGTGCGATCTTCATGCGATGAGCTGGTACATGAATTTGATTCAGCACCAATAGAATTGGCCAGTGAATCATTATCACGTTCACTAATTAACGAAGGTTCTTTGGATGACGATGCTTCTTCATCATAGTCATCATCCAATTGTGGAGGCGTTTGAGAGCGTATATCCTGAGGATTATTCAGGGTGCTCACATCAAAGAGATCATAATAGTAAACCTGTAATATGTTAACAAACACCTTCTGCGAGGTTTGATAGCCTTTCTGGCCAATATGCGAGGCAATATAATTAAGGAAAAGCTGCACTATTACATCCAGTGTAATGCTATGCTCAATGCATAAGGCATGAATAAACGCATCACTAATTGCTTCAATAAGATCTCCTTGCTCTGTGGTTAGAAGAATGGTCTCGGTAAAATCAGAAAACGATATAAAGGCCACGCTGTTGCTATTGTTGGTTTGTTGTGCTGGTGGCGGTGATGGCGTAGAGCTGCTATGAATCATTTGTTGAAGTGTTTTAGATTTTTTAGAACGACGCGTTTGTGATGAACGTTTCGAACCACTTCGGCCACCATTGTTATTAAAGTGTTTGAACATGTCGTGCTGCTGCTGATGCCTTTGCTTTTGGTAAAGCATTGTACTATCATCGAAGAGAACATTCTTGTGCTTTATTAATGATATTGCCAAATCCTGACGACATGCCGTAGAAACTATGCCCTGAGCCAATAAGTAATTTGACATGCGACATCCTTGTACGGCAAGTAATAAACTCTCATCGGGAGGTCTACGGATTCACAAATGAATTGTAAAATTAATTGTGATAGTTAAATCGAAATTTACAATAACTTACAATGGATATAAGTACTTGAGATAGTTTATTAACTCGGTACTCATGGAATCAGCAACAACGGGAGAGCTGAGCATTATTTGTGCTATGTCGGCTGGTGCATACTTTATGAACATATTTAGAAACTCAAGGGAGAGTGGCACTTGCTTGTAACAACCCTCTTCCAACACACGATTTGGTGTGAAAAATGGTGTTACAGTTTGATTGAGATACGATGACTTGAGCCTATTAGTGCCAAGGCTTAATAAAAACAACTTAATCGTGTATATAAGACCCACCAATTGTGAGCCATCTAATTCTTCACCATCTTTGTACTCTAATAAATTTGTTATATAATTATTATAGATCTCAACCAAATGAAGATTGCACATTTTATAGAATCCTGTAGCTTGTAAGTAGACTTCCTTCTTATTTGATCTAGAAAATGATTTTAAATTATTTATTATTGATGATTTGTGAGTAATAATTTACCTAATAGAAAAGTCAGCCAATTTTCTGCAATTCTCCATAAACTTTGCTCGCAATTCCTGCTCCCGTTCTGCACTCATCTTTTCACATTGTAATGTTAAACTAAGTCTCAGCATGACATGTGCCTCTTCCATAAGATCATAAAAATTTGAACTACTTGCTACGCGATATGTTTCAGCAATAGCTTCAAGATCATCAATAATATACTCGACTCGAGGCACTTCTAGATTATAGAGAGTCCACTCATTCTGAGCACTTGGTTGAGCAGCATTGCTACTACTTCGCAGCAAACTGTGCTTGGCTTTAGCCTCGGCAATTAGACGTGCAGCAATATTCTTTTTAATGACTTCACCACCACCACTTCGTCGCTTGTTGGCTGCCTGTTCCCCATTGTTCAAAGCACTATTACTGATGAGCACTAGATGCTCACGATTCACGCATACATATTGAACTTGCATGAAAGAACAGAGACCCACAACAGCAATGGCTGCATTAATATCAGGGCTAGATTCCTCCGGAAATAGAGCGCCTATGCTTGGATATTCGAAGCGATTATTAAAGAGTTTGTGTCCAATACGCGATGTATGCGTTTCCACAGATTCATTTGTCACTGCATACACAACATAATCGTTTATGTGCACCTGGAGCACTGGGGCTGTGAATGAATAAATGGCAATGGGTTTTTCGTTTTCGTTGTACCATTTTCCTTGTGCACAAAACTGATAAAGGTAGCCATCAACGCTACTTGCAACCAGCAAGGCATAACCAACGCATCGATGATGTAACTTGGACTTCAGAGTGCGTCGATTTGCATGTTTATTAGTAGTGACAGCACTAGGCACCTGTTGGTTACCCATGTCATATTCTTCATCGTCATCTAGGCCACCACCAACACCACCCAGTCCTTCATCATCTGGAATTGTTGAAGCAGCACTACGCTGATAAATCGCCTTTAAATCCATGCAACGTAATATATCAATGACGCGTGCATTGGGCTCTGAAGTTTTCATGCAAATCTGCAACAGTTTACGCACATCATATTGAACCAAAGGATCATCAATAGCTGACATATTGCTTGCATTTGCAATACGTTGAACATTCATTGCCTTGGCTTCATTAACCAATTTAATTTTAATATCATTTGCCCGTGTGGGAGTAATTGTAATGTCCTGGGTATCACCTAAACCATCCACACCACCAGCACTACGTTTAGGATCACCATTTTTATCCCATTGCGAACGTATGTCCACTTCAAATTCACGCCCGAACGCCGAGTTCATCATACGTGCAACATTAAAATCCAAAGGCGTTGGACCAGCAAATCCACCAGTTGCATTAAGTGGTTGCCCACTGGATGTTGTTTCAAATGAATCAGTTTCATAACTATTACGGCTATGCGTACTAGGCGCACCGCTGACCTTACTTATAATGCTAGATTCAGTACTAGACACTGGCTCATCGGCATCATCCAAATCACCAACAATTCCATCGTAATCATTATCTAAACACGACAAATTGCCACTTGCATTAGCATTACCAGCTGGCGCCGATAGCACATCGATCACTTTAAATGCAACGCAATAACGATTATTCATGCATGCTATGACATTCTCCGTCAGATTGAGTTTGAGTGGCACAAAACTCAAATTCACAAAGAATTTAAATGGCAAGAAATCAATGAAGGAGAAGCGCGGTTGGGTATTCTCATGAACACACAGTGCGTATTCATAAAGATATATACGATCTTTACTGTTCACAATTACATTACCCGATGTCTGACAGCATTGTATCAAATCCGGGGGACTACGCAAAGGTAGCTCAATGACATCAATGCTCTCGACCAATGGCACTTTGGGTGTGGTCATTGAAGCAATGCGTATAGTTATGGGCAAATCAATTAACTTTGATTCCGGGAACTTCCAAAAGTTCGCATAGATGCGCACAAACATTTTAGTGTCATCCTCAGAGCAAACAGTGTTACTATTACTACTACTCGTACAACTAATGCTTGTGCTATTCGAATGCACTGGACTGCCAACATTTTCCTTTTCTAAAGTCAGCAAATATTTTCCTGAAAGCAGCAAAAAAGAAAGAGTAAATACAAACAAATCAAAGATAAGCAACTATGCTATACTTACCAGCTTCGCAATAAATCAAGTGCACAACCTCGCCCACAGTAGCCAATGTATACTTTGTAGGAAGACGTTCATCTGATGTCGATGACACTCCACCAGAATTTGGTGTTGGCCCATCGCCAATACCAACTGCTGTTGCTGCTGCTGTAACAGTTTCATCTTGGTGCTCTGATTGTGGTGGTGGTGGTGGTGATGGTGGTGTTTGTTTTGGGCGTTGTTTGTTGCTAATGTCATAGATCTCAATAAATTGCTCAGCACTGCTGATCGCAATCCGATTTGAGTTAATCAATGTTGCAGAAAGTATTTCACCATTGAGCGCGTATGTATTTTGCTTGGCGAAATTATAAGCTTGCAATATTTTCACCATTTTATAAGAATTTTTTCTTTCCTTATTCACTGAAAAATGAGAAATTCAAAAATTTTAACTCTTTAGCGCTTTGATTCTTAAACTAGCGTCGAATATAGTAGTAAGTATGTGAACCTCAACGCCCAAGCATGACTTCACTCTATCAGTTCACGTCATGTTCTGTTCTGCTCTCAATGCTTTTGCTTTTACTTTATTACAAAATTAAGCAGTAGCAGCAGAAAGCAACAGTCAGACAAACGAACGGACATTGAGATGGACTCATTGACTGACTGAGTGACAGACAGACAGATAGATGGACTGACTAACTCAATGACCAAATGAGTGATTGCCCTACTCAAAAAAAGTCAAGTCAATCTTGTTTATTGTGAGTGCGGGCGGAGAGTAAATTTGTGCGTTTCTCTAGTGTCGTCGTTGTTGACGTCGTTGCATGTGAATCCCAAATTGTGTCGTTGTTTTCCTTTTCTTGTTAAACTAACCTGGTTTATTTACTTGCCTTTGCTAGCTATGTTGAGGGATGTTGGGTGCGGACAACAGTTTACCATTTATTATGACTACACTATACACTATGATGATGATATGATATAGGAAGAAGACAAGCGGGTGGGACAAGACAAGCGATTGTTTGCGCTTCTATTTACTTGGAGTTGTTTGTTTAATCGTTTTGTCTTTCTTTCTTGTGTTCAGAATTCATAATGAGTATAAAAATTGTATAATCATGAAAAATACTCAAAATGGTTTTGAGTTTAAATTAAGTAACGGTATTACATGCAAAGACAAGTGCACCGCATATCGCTGAGAGGAAATCTTCCACTCTTTCTACCTCTCATTACACTTGACCATTTGAGAGTAACTAAATCCCGTTAAGATATAATCAAACACTTGTCGTTTGGTTGTTGGTAAGGGCAAAGAAAATCACTCGATCATATATTAAGAAGTGAGAGTGAATGAAGAACAATGAACACGAGATCAGTGTGAATTGAGCTTTATGCAAGTGAACTTGAATAAATGTGACAAAAAACATGTGCTTGAAGTAGTTCTAAGTGTCAATCTAAAGATAAAATATGAAGTGCCTTTAAATAATATTATTAAATGTGAATATGAACATAATTAGGACGAAAGATGAATCATCACTTGATTCTATTAGAGGTAAGTAATCTGCATAACTTAATACTATGTATTTATTTGATGACCTAACCTCTGACTTTTACCTAAAGTTCATTAAGTTCGTTAGGTAAATGCAAAAGAATATAACATATTTCAAAGTTAAGAATAGACTTGCCACCATTTCCTTAACCTGCGTATCCATGTTAATGTTGTTGGTTTGGTTTGGTTTGGTTATTTATAGAAATTTATAGAACACTAGAAAATTAGGTCAATATTCATAGAGATACATAAAATAAAAAAGAAGGATAGGTGCAGAAAATGAATGGTTAACACAATTTCATTAATTTCCTGCATAAATCAAAAAGGACACTTATGTACGTATGTATGTATGTACATATGTGGCAATGAGATCTAATAAAGAAAAATAATTTAGTTGTTCATAGTGGAAATAGATACATATATGAGCTTTGCTTAGATGGCGGGGGGAAGTAAGTAATGACAATTTAACACGCATTCGCATTCTTTCCCGCTTAACAACAGAGACAATAAAACACTGTGCACACACAATTAGGTGTGTCTTTTAGCAGGGAACAGGAGAAAGGACCGGTAGAAACCGGAAATTACAAAAGCGCAACTATTTTCATATTGTGACACATTATATGAGAGTGAATGTGTGTAAAGCCGCTTGCTTCTAAAGTGTCATGACAAACCATTAACTTGATAGATAGATACATATGTATGTACATACATATGTAGGTATGATTTACGGAAATGGTGTGTGAGTGTAATTAAGTATGAGTGAGTGATTGTGCCTGGCGCTAACCAAACCAACTCAACTGAACTTAACTCAACTCAAGTCGAGTCGAATCAACCTTACGCACAAACAACTTTGTTGTTGTTGCTTGACAATCGAGCGTATTGTGTTCACATTAACCTACATACACACATACATACACATACACTTGATTGATCTTTTCGTTGTTTTTATTATTTGTTATTCTTGTTGTTGTGAGAACTGAGTATATTCTTTCAATAGCACAATGTTCACTCTTGCTCTCACCTCTTCCGCACTATTCACAAAATTGTGTTGTGCACTTTCAATTGAATGACTTCACTGGCGCTTCGGCGCATCAAATTTTGTTGTCGGTTTTTTTTTTGTTTGTTTTTTGGAAAAATCAATATTAAATAATTTTTTGTTTTATATAATTTTCAATTAAAATGATTATAATCCAAAATATATTTAAGTAAACTATGCTCCCTATGAGAATAAGGTATATTAAACAATTATTACTTTTAAAAATACATACAATTTTAAACCAAAACACTTTTCCCCAAATCTGCTGCTTCTGTTGCTGCACCTGTAATTTATTTATTTATTTTCTCTTATTATTTAATATCGTTTGTGCTATGCACATTTAGTTGTTGTTGACCAAGGTACATTTTGTTGTTATTGTTATTTTCACTTTTATTTTCACTATTTGTTGTTATCGTTTAAATTCCAATAAACAATTTCTCTATTTCATTTGTTTATTTGTTTACTTTCTGTGCGAAGCCCATAATTTCTCTCTAACGCCGTTGTGAACTTCTAAGCCGGCCAAACACTGGCAGCGTCACTTTGCTTACGCCGTTGAAATATTGTAAATGTCGGCTGTGGAATTATTTTGTTTACGTTTTTGGTTACTGCGCATTTTTTGCGCGCTTTGGTGTAATTATTTCAAAATCTGTTTTAATGTTAAGTAAAAGGTGTTTAAAATGACTTCAACAAGTTCGGGATCAGTACGAAATGTTGTTCCAATGCAATATAAATATGATCGAGTTGTTGTATTGGTCGACATGGATTGTTTTTATTGTCAAGTAGAGGAGAAACTAGAACCATCATATAAAGGACAACCGCTAGCTGTGGTGCAATATAATGCTTGGCGTGGCGGTGGGTAAGGATAAGCATTTGGCAACTAAATATGACAATTGAATCATAAATTCTTACATCATATAGTATCATAGCTGTTAATTATGCAGCACGCGCCAAAGGAGTCACCCGGCATATGCGTGGTGATGAAGCCAAAAATCAATGCCCAGAGATTATACTTGCCAAAGTGCCTAGCATACACGAGAAAGCAGATCTAAGTAAATATCGTGATGCAGGCAAGGAAGTGGCAAATGTTTTGCAACGTTATACACAAATTCTGGAACGTGCTTCAGTTGATGAGGCCTATATGGATATAACAGAATCAGTAAATAAGCGTTTGGAAGGTCTGAATGCCGGTGCCTTTATCTTGCAGCCTCAGGAATTGATTAATACTTATGCTGTTGGCTATACAAACATTGGTGAATATGTGAATAAGATAACCTCACGTTTTCCAAATCCCTACAAGGATGATGAACAATTCTTACGGCATCATGAGTACAATGACTTACCAGCGGTACGTCAAAGTGATATTCGTCTTTTGATAGGCGCCTCAATTGCTGGTGAAATTCGGGCTGCTGTTAAAGCGGCAACTGGTTATGAATGTTCTGCCGGAATTGCACATAACAAAATATTGGCCAAACTGGCATGCGGCATTAATAAGCCCAACAAGCAGACAATATTGCCTTTGTTGCAAATTCCAGGTTTATTTGAAATGCTGCCTGTGGGAAAAATTACCGGCCTCGGTGCTAAATTTGGAGTCGAAGTGTGTGAACGTTTAAATATCAAATATATTGGTCAATTGCTTAAATTTACTGAACACGAATTACAACGAAAGTTTGGTGAGAAAAATGGGTAAGGCATCATCATTATCATTCAGATTATGTTTTAAACAATTTTATAATCATCAGTTCTTGGCTACATAACCTTGCACGTGGAATTGATTTGGAAGCTGTCACACCACGTTTCTATTCCAAAAGTATTGGTTGCACTAAGAACTTTCCAGGTCGCAATAATATAACCGGCATAAAGACCTTGGAACACTGGCTAAATGGACTTGCAAAAGAGGTTAATGAACGTTTACAAAAGGACATGGCTGAAAATAATCGCAAAGCTAAGCAAATGGTTGTTAGTTATACACAAGATTTTGATGGCGAGGAAATTTCCAGTTCTCGTACGGTACCATTGAGTAGTTATGATCAGGATGTACTTGTTAAAGCAGCTTTGGATGTTATAAAAGCAAATACGAAAACCTTTTTCCGGCCGGGAAGCAATTTGGCTCTTAATAATGCAATTCGCCACCTTGGTATCAGTGCTGGAAAGTTTGAGACAATAACAAATGCACAAACTAGATTGCAGGATATGTTTGCCAATCAGGCAGCAAAAAAGCGTAAAATTAGTGATGACACAGGGCAGTCACATACAGAAAAAGAGCCAGAATCAAAAGTGGAAAAACCCGAATCAAAAATGAAGAGTTTTTTTGCAAATTACTTACAAGATGGTAAAGTTGTGGATACAAGTGTAAAAGGAAATGATCAAACTAAGACAGATAAAGATAAAGATCAAAATAATACACAAAATTCAATAGAGCAAATGTCAACTAAAAGTGTTGAAGATAAGAACAATGCAGCAGGAACATCAAAGAATAGTTTCCTATTGAATTATTTACAGCAGCAAAAATCAAAAGCAACAAAAGAAGATTCAAAACAAGAAACTAAATCTAAAGAGAAAACCATTGATTCAAGCAAAAGTTTCTTGCTCAAGGCTTTGCGTGAGGAAAAGGAGGAGAATCAAAGATTTGTGCTTAGCGACAATGAATCCCAAGATGAAGTTCAACAGCAAGTTTCCGTGAAAAGCAATCAATCAAATGAGAAAAGTATTGACAGAGGCAAAAGCTTCTTATTAAAGGCTCTGCAGGAAGAAAATGAAAGAAATCATCTTGACAATAAGCAAAGGAAAGTAGATACAAGCCCCAGTTTCCTCTTAAAAGCTATGCAAGCCGAGAAGGAAAATCAAGAAAGAAATGACAGTTCACAGAAAGCCAAGGCAGCAGATTTAAAGGAAGAATTCCAGCTACAATTACTAGCCGCTGAAATGGAAGAAATGGAATCTTCAGAATCCAAAACTGATGAACTTTGCCAGCAAATCTTACAATTAAATGATTCCAATGAAACTGAAAGCCAAGATTACATAATTGATGAATGTTCCAGTGACATTTCCATACCAAATACAAAGCGTAAACTCAATGATGATTCTGGAGAAGATGACGATGCAGCAACTAAATCAAATGATTTTCGTAATAATTATGCAGAATTTGCTATACCTGAACTAAGTGCGGGTTTATTGAAATTTATTAAATGCGAACAATGTGGTGCAAAAATACCTGATGATCCTTGTTCTCTACAAACACATCAGGATCATCATTTTGCCCATCAATTGAGTCAGCAACAACGTGAAGAATTTCGCAGCGAAATGCAAAATTCAAAAAAGAGCAACCAGAGCCAGAGCATTGTAAAGGCATCTCCCACCAATAGCAAAAACAATAAACAACCAAAAAAGAACACAAGCAGCAGCAGCAACAAATCCTTAAACAGTATTTCTCCAAAAGTAAATATTTTAAAGTTTCTAAAACCAAAAGAAAATACATCAGTGGAACCAGCACCATCACCATCACCACTTTCATGTGAACCCAGCACAAGTTCAGCAGCAGCAGCTGCTAATGAACCTACAGAATTGTGTAGGGAATGTCAGAACCATGTGAAAGTAAGTGAATTCATTGAGCACATGGATTATCACATAGCTAAACAGTTGCAACGCAAACTCAATCAATTAGAGGTTCGCACAGTAACAGTGACAAAGAAACCAAGTGCCTCCTCCACCAAATCAAAGGATAAATCACAAAATAATACAACTAATGCACTAAACAAAACACAGACACAGAGTAGTGGCAATAAGACAATTGCTCAGTTCTTTTCGCAAACAGATTGAATAGATAATAATGGAGATAAGTTAAGCTAAGTTAAAAGTATAATTGGCTGTGCCATATACGAGATTCCTAAAAAAAGTGATGAACATTTAAAGTGAAATAATTTTTTTTTTCTTTTTTTTTCTGTATATGAAATAAGCCGTTTATTTTTGCTAATTTCAAAACTATAATTATAATAAATCGTTAACAAATCATATATCATATTATTCTAATCAAGTTCCATTGCCTTTCACAGCCTTCGATCATTCTATGTCCACCAATGTTTCAAGTTCCATTTTAGTGCTTGAAGTACTTGGTGTAATAGTCCTGGTAGAAGGTATAGTCGAATTGACCGTACTCGTTGTATTTGTGGTATTGTTTGAAAGTATCGACGTGGTAAATACTGACATCCTTGAAGTACATGTTGGGCACAAAGAATTCGTATTCATCGACCTCACGATCGAATGGATAACCGAATGGCATGCTGTCCAAGAAGCGGGCACCAGAACCAATACCGCATGAGTAGGTGTAGTCAAAGGTTGAGAACTGCTCTTGAGCTGGACGGTTGTATGGCATAACCATGAAGAACATTTGCATTGGCATACCCTTGGTCCATCCCTTGGGCAAGACAAGACGATCAGGGAAACCGCAGTGTGGTTCGCTGATGTCCAATGGGAAGTCGTATTTACCATCGAAGGCCATCATGACGTAGTAGTAGAGCTCGGTGTAGGTAGTGCGATCCTTAATAGTCCAGAAGAAATCGTTAGAGTTACGCTTAACAATGTTAGAGCCGGCAGTCAGTTCCCAGACGAATTCATCCAATTCCATGAAGTTCTCGCGGTTTTCAGCCAATGAGATAATGCGGCCGAATTCATCGAATTTAGGTCCAATGAAGGAGCGGATGACAGCTTGTTGAGCTTTGTCAGATTCAATGGAGTAGGTGAAGGTGAATGGTTTGTGGTTCAAACGCATTTGACGAGCGAATAGAGACTTGTCCCAGACGAATTTGCCATCTTGGAAGGTCATCTTGTCGTTCAACAAGTTGGTCACATCGAAGTCCACTAAATCGAAGTAGGTAACAAGTTCGCTAACCTCAACATGCTTCATGGTAACACCGGGCATGATCAATTCCTCCTTGGTGTATTTGGGCAAGTGGTGCATGAAACGGAAGTAGACATTAGCAATAGACTTGTAGAACATGTAGGTCATTGGGTCGCGCATCATTGTTTCGAAGTTAACCATAACGTTGGGGTACACTTGCATATCGTAGTAGTCAGCATCAGCGAAGTACATATGGGCGAGCATATACCAGAAGTTGTAGAACATTTTGTCGTAAGTGTCGATGTTGCCTTGCATCATGTTACCGATGAATTCAATTGATTCGGGTTTGCGCATGTCAATGGTCTGACCATCTTGGGTCTTGTAGTAGCCAGTATCGATGATGGCGTAGATGCGTTGCATGAAACCGGTAACCTTGTTCAACATGTCGAAGTTGCCGTAGGTCTTGAGTTCGTAGTAGTTCTTGCGGTAACTGAAGCCAACACCGTTGTAGGCAATCAATTCAGGATCATAACCGTCTTCGATTTGAGTGTACCATGAGAATTCGGGAATATCACCGAAACCGTGAGATAGACGTTCCATGAAGTAACGAGCCATCATTTGGTGAACGTTGTATAGCCAGTATTCGCCACGACGGTCCTTGTTCAAACCGAAGGTCTTGCCGTCCAAGAAGAAAGAGTAGTCCATGTTCAAGTAGTACCAGTATGAGTTCCAGCCGAGATCTTCAGTGAAGTAAGACAACATGTTTTGTTTGTTGTAGACTTCGATGTCACGGGTATAGTCAACTGGCATCCAGATCATTTTAACATCTTCCATCATGGATAGCCATTTCGAGTCCTGGTTGTATTCGTAGATGTTTTCGCGTAGCATAAACTTGTCTTCTGAGTACCAGTGTTCACCAAGACCCATCAATTTCCACCATTGCCACATCTTCCAGTCCTTCATGTACATGTAGTCGCCATAGTTGTATTTGTTGTTTTTGTATAAAACATCCTTGAATTCCTTTTCGTACATCACCCATTTGCTCCATTGTTCGTAATCGAATTTCTCAGCCTCAAAGATAAATTTGCTGTTGAAGAAGTACTGTGGGAAGATTTCGTAGATGGACGGCAACATAAGACCATGGAAGTCATCGCGGTGGATCACAGCCAACGTTAGCGCATAGACGAACATGCCCTCGTTGACATGCATGCGTGCCCAGCAAACGTTGTGCACGAAGGTTTCCCAGTCCTTGGCATAGTAGAAGAGGTTGAAGAGACCACGAGCCTGCTTGGCGTGTGTCTTAGCCAAAGCGCCAAAGAATTCACCCTTGGGCAGGAGAGCACCCATTTTGTAGGACTCGTAGAATTTCTTCATGTAGACATCGTAGCTCTAAGTAGTGGGAGAAATACCATAGTGTCTAAAACTAATAGAATTATAGAATTTTATAGTATTGACTTACTGTGTAGTACGACTCTTCATGGTATAATTTTCCACCCATCTTAATCCATTCCTCGAACATTAGTGGATCCTCAACGCGGTAAACAATCTCGAACAAGAACTTTTGCTTTTCCAAGAAAGCCTTGTCGGCGATTTTCACCTCGTGGGTAGTATGGAAGCTGGCTGCAGCCGCTAGGCCCACACAGGCCAGGATGGCGAGTGCTAACTTCATATCGTTCGTATTCGAGTTTAGGATCACAACAGAAATGTAGAAGAAACTGCTCCAATTAGAGATGTTTACGGTTCTAATGCCAAAAGACTGTTGCCTTAAGCTGCAACGCAATTGAGCTTTTATACCATTCTGAGTCTGTCAAAATCTTCTGATGATGCTACTAAAACCTAAAGCTTGACCCCTCTATGACCCATTTATCAATGTTGAGTGTGGCGCCGAAAACAATCTGCTGAGCTAAGTTGTTAAGACAAGAAGAAATCTTGCGATAAACCTAAAAAACTGCACCTGTCCAAGCTGCAATCACAGATCAACACAGTTGTTGCTAAGATGGCGCGTCTTAATTGTTATTTATAAAAATAAATGCCACGCAATAAATCCGGGTGCAGTATTTTTAAAATTTGTACATTATATTTTTTCATATATGGTGTATACTCGTATGTTACGTAACATAATAAAATAAGAACAAAGATAATACAATTTATAAAAGAATTTACAATAATATCAATATGTAATATTTACAATTTAGAAAGCGCTATCTATGACTTTGGGTGATTTCTTCTTGGCGCCTATCGCATCAGCTTCTTGAACTGTCGTGGGCAGCACCAGATTAGTTGTTTCGGGGAAGAGCAGCGTCAGGAAACCGCTAACTGTGGCAGTTGTGGCAAAAAGTATGGCAGGCGCATTTTCATAATACTTGGCCTAGAGATAGGATAAAGAGAAGATAAAATTCACTGAAAATTAGAATTTATAGTTAAAGTCTTACCAGAAGGGGCGTTTGTGGTGCCAGCATGGAGCCGAAGCGACCCATCATTGAACAGAATGACAATAAACTATTGCGCAGATTGGTCGGAAAGATTTCCGATGTGAAAAAGTAAAGAACCTGAAAACTAGCCGTTATAGCCATTTTACCTATTAGGAACAAGAATAGTTGTACGATATCTGGAAATTATGTGTAATGTGGATCATTAAAATTATCATAAATGAAAGAAGTCATTCTAATTTCTAACTAACCTGAGGTAATAAATGGCATAGCAATACAGCAAAGGCCACTTAATATCATGAAACCGAACAGGGACCAACGCCGCCCGAAACGATCCATGGTTGCCAAAGGCAAAAAGAAACCTGGTATCTCAACAAGTGCTATGTATGCAAAATTATTGTACTTATCACCATCGAGTAGTACAACATTTAAACTCAAGCCATAATAGATGAGCACATGAACAATCCAACAAAACGAACAATTCGCTATACGCCAGAAAAAGTTTGAAAATGCTTCTTTAATGGGAAATTTACCCTCTGTAGAACGATCAAGTTTTTCTTTATTTGCCAAAACTAGTTTATCCAAAGTATGCTCCGACAGTTTACGTTTATTTATGCGTGCTGCATTTCGTAATATATCCTTGGCACGTTCATTCTTACCCTGACTCAGCAACCAACGCACACTCTCTGGTAATATCCAGAAGTAAGCAATCAATATCAATGAGGGCATATAGACAATGCGTAGCAATACACGCCAATCGGGAAAGAACTTGGCAAACATTGCCAAGGCAATTTCACCAATAGCATAGAACACCGTAATGACACTACAGGCCAAAACGCGGCGATTGGGACCAACAAGTTCTATGCCAACGATGAAACAAGTCGAATAGAGTGTGCTGCTCATAGCATTGTCTAAGAACTCAAAGATCAAGAAGAGTATATAATTGGGTGAATAGGAACGTAGAATACCTAAAACGGCACCTAAAATTCCACCCAATGCAATTGACATACGGCGTCCATATCTAAAGGGAAACACATGCATATAATAATAAATCAAATGAAATCCCTTCATTGATTAGTTTTTACCTATCTGATATGAAGCCACCAACGGGTATACCCACAAATTGTCCAAGATTATTTATAGTGCCAACAAGTGATAATTTCCATTCATCGTCACAAAAAATGCCAAACTAAAATAAGAAATCTTTAAATGCATCAGAATAGTCATGTTAAATTATAAATTAATGGGTTGACACATATGGTAATGTCGGTTTTTATTGTATACGAGAATTTCAGGGGAAAGTTCCCACCCATTTTTTTGTCAAGGCTCTGTTTGATGAGGTCATGAGAGGTAAACTTTCTACCATTTATGGTAACGTATTATGTTTGGGACAAAAGTAATGGAAGTCGGATGCCGCTAGGTCTAGACTTTTTGGCAACACATCACTATCAAGTATACTAAAGTCATTTCGAAGATAACTTAATTTCTATATCAACTCATTGTAAGCATCGGAATTGATAATTTTGTTCCTTGAGAACAGTTCAGGGCTGACTCGCCCCATTCAATTTAACAAGCATAATCATAATCATCACCATCTTTTACTGAGTATCAGTCTTTGATAACTTTACCATTTCTTCAATTCGTCTACTCCTATTTCGTTTTTGGATGACAGGATCAATTCAATAAAGTTTTGTACATATAACTTTTCCCTTGAGTTATGGAGTTACTAAGCTTCCACCGTCCGTCCGACTCCGCTGTATCTCATGAACCGTAATAGATAGACAGTTGAAATTTTCACAGAATGTGTATATCTATTGTCATGATAGCAACAAAAAGTAAAATAAAGTTAAAAAATTAAAGGGGTCCCCATACAAGAAACTCCATTACGCACAGTTTTAGAAGCTTTGATATTCATTTTTTTTCATATTTTGGTAATTTATTTTTTTGTAGTATTCTGTTAGGCTATATGAATATTTCACTTTTGCTTTTGGTCAAAGTTGATATGCAGTATGAATACTGATTCTACCCTAAACATAAGTCAAATCAAAAAAAAAAATCTTGTACGATGGTACGGAACCCTCGGTGTGCGAGTCCGACTCACACTTGGCTGATTTTTTGAAACAATATGGTAAAGCAAAAAATGGGCAGTATTCTCTTCAAAGTTCTCCATATTCAAAACCCTATTGTAAACGAAAAACCTGACCGAATCGCTTCAAATTTTGTTGTAGTATTATTATGCTACCTACACATGTACAATCAAAAATCAAAACTTTTTGATTTTTCATACAATCCTTCCCTGCTCACGTTGTGAGAGTCAACAATCAAAATGAAATCTTACAATCGATTGCATAATGTATGGGTCACATTAGCTTATGGTGTCAGCTATAAAACGCGTCCTAAAATGAAACATTTCACACAACAAATTATCTTCAGAAAGCGACATTACTTATGTGCCAACTCAATTCTTGCTACTAGAGTACATATACAAGTATCTAAACATATAATAAGGTATGTATGTGTGTAGGTAATTGTGAATCTTTTATCTAAAGTGCAAATCGCTTGCTGACTGTAGAGTAAAATACTAAGTAACGAGTTAAGTTGAAAGATTTCCATACCAACTAATTGAGGAAATCTACTAGCGACGACTACTTATAACACACAACAATGTGTAAGACGCATTTTGCACATCATCATCATCATTATCATCATCAACTTTCTTGAACTTAATTGAGGTTTAGTAAACATTTTTATTAAATCAAATGAAAACATATGGTACTAAGTATTGTACTACTTTATGTGTATAAACGTACAAGTAGTAGTTCTGAGTTGTTCAACTATCACATCCGTATATCTATCTATCTATTGTATTGTATCTGTCCAGTGGTGTCTACCTATAGGTTATTTCTTCTCAGGCTTATTGTAATCATAAGTAATAATGGCAACGGCCATGAATACTTATTAAATACGATTTTTTTTTTTTTTGTTTTTGGTGCTTTCAAATTATTGAATGAATTTGAGTACATAACCAAGTAAAATGTACATGGTGAAACCAACAAAATCATTTACGTTTATGACTAGTATTTTTCAGAACAATAAGAATCTTTCAAATGGTTGATTTGATGGTGATTTGGAAAAAGACACAGAAAGAAATGTGAAATATTTGCCATTTATTATAAACTAAAAATTATCTAGATATATGGGGTTCTTAAATAAATTTATGTAGTCCCACGGATCTTCACTTAATCAATATTTTTATACAACTTAATCACATAGATCAAAAATGACCACAATGTCTCAAAAATTATGTTTAGGGAGGCCAAAACAATTGTTTCGGTTGATGAATCTGTTCATGATTTCTAAGAATTTAAGGTGACAACTGCATTAAAAATTAAATATTAAATTCAATATAAGGTTAAATATTGGGGACCATAGTTTAAAAAATTCTGGTGCAGAACAATTTTAAATTAAAAGATTTAAATAAACTGTTAAAAGTCCCGTGAATCCAGTTTTAAACAACATTTTTTAAAACTTACTTTTTGGTTCAATAATCTCATAGATCAAGGATGGTGACCCTTATTTTCTCAACAAATAAGTTTATAGATGTCAAAGAATATTTGACTTTTTTCGAATTTGCTTGTTAAGTACAATGAATCTTTTAATGATCTTTAAGCATTTTAGAGTGGCAAGGTGAGTCAGCTTTAACTGTTGGGAAGAATGCATCTTTTCCTTTAAATTCCTGACGTGCCTAAATATTGATAAAAACTCGAGGACCATAGGTTAAAAACTGCTGCTGGTAAATACCATGTATCTTTTCTAAATAAATAAGATTTAATTTGAATGAAAGATTTCTCCAAAAATCGATACTAAACATTTTGTGTCTTCTTTTTCTTATTTACTACTCGTATTAAGTAGTATCTACGCCTCTGTTCAAAGCTAAGGTGTCATATGTGAGTATGTACATACATAAATGTGAGTGTGTTTAGTAAATTCCCTGATATTATTTATTTGCTCATTATCACAAAGAAGCAACACCATTAACACGATCGTTTTAAGTCTCATTGTCTCTCTGCCTGTCTGATTCTGATTACATATTGTTAATACTCACGTCATTCGCAATGGTTATTTCTTTATCACGAAATATGAAATCATCTGTTGGACAAGTCTCGATTATGTCGCTATTAAAATTGCTGGCTGCACAAACATCTTGAGAATCAACAAACCTCTCAGGGGGCAATGGGATCACAGTTGTTGTTGTTGATTGTGTCTCATTTTGTATTGATTTCGCTGCATAACGTGTACATTTATCCAAATCTCTACCACGTTTTGGTATACTAAAATTCGTCCAAGTCTCATGGTATTGACTCTGAGGTGTATCACATTCTGGAATATTACATCTACATTGTGATGTTTTGTTTGTTTGTTTTATTGATATTCAATAATAATATTCATTAAAAATTACGCAAATCAATACGAATTTAAACGAAATATTGTATTGTGTATATACATATATTCTTTACATACCTGTGCGTTACGGCACCCGCCGTAAAGACATACGTCACTGAAAACTCTGCATGAAACATCATGGGTAAACAGATCAAAGCAAAAATTAACATTTGAAAACGACCAAATTGACCAATACGAAAAAGTATCGCATCCAATGTGACATCTTCTTTATCTGCTGAAGATGATCCTCCTAATGATAACTGAGTTATTTCAACAGCTGGCGATGTAATAACCGAAGGTTGCGGCGACTGTGGTGTATCTGTATCCATGTTATTGTTGGTAGCATTATCTCTTGTGGCAACCATCACAAGAAAATGAATTTTCCAAAAAATTTGTTAATTGAAATAAACGCGGAAATTTGTCGTTTGTTACGCGTCGTTTGGTTTTTTGGTTGTCGTTTCGTTTGTTTTTGTTATTTTCTTTTTCAAATGCAATGTGGTTTTATTTTTTATACATATATTTTTTTATAGTTTCTATTCTAAAGTGAATAGTTTTATTTGAATTTATTTTTACATGAAGGCGCGCGCGTACAACACCAACAACAATAACCAACAGCAGCAGATACAATTCACAGTATAAACTTATAATAGAACGGGCAACAGCCAACGAAGTAAACACTTAAGCAAGTTTACGTTATGTTATACACTATTCACCACCTTCCGGTTTGTACGACGCATCAAACCGATCTGTTTAGCGCGAAGTTCACTGCTAGACTGCCGTGTTGGTGGTGGTTGCTTCGTTAATGGGTTGTGTTGTGTTGTGTTTTGTGTTGGGGATCCCAATGTTAACTTGAGGCTCAGCTGTGCCATGAAGTTGACGTCGTCAACTCGATCAGACATACACATACGAATGAACTATATACAGTATGTTGTTGTTGTTGTTGTGACTCTGCACTCATTCATTCATCCATTCATTTACTCAGTCAGACAATCACTCATTCATTTACTACTCTTCTATGCATAGTGTATCTGTAAACATTGTACAATACAATAGTACATACATTGATGATCGGCCCTGATAAGATGATAAGTGCCAGCGATTGATTAAAATAACTCATATTTAAGCTGTAGATACAATACAAACAAACTATGTACTACATACATAAACAAATATGTATGTGCATCTGTATATCGGTCATTGTACGGGTTACAATCTTAATGCATCACATCGAATAATCACGTGCTTATTTAATTAATACAATACTACATAATTTCTTCTTAATAATTAAAAACATTCCTTATAATTTATGTATCTATATGTTGTGGTTTTCCTCTTATTCTAAAATTAGAATATGGCTTCGAGCCAAATACTCGTTCGTATGTATAATATATATATAGTGTCCACTATGTCCAATAGCGCCACTATTCACGCGATTACTAACGGAAAAAACTAAGTACCGCTGAGTGGAAATTTATTTTATTTTAATTTTTTTAACTAAGCTTCATTTGAATATTATTTATTTAATTTAATTGTTTTTTTTTTTTTTTAAATGTAGATACTTAGATTAACTAACTAACTATTGTGAATGAACGTGCTAAAATTTAATTGGAACCTGTTGTAAATATGTCAGGCAATTCGTGTTAAATCGTGATTCGTTTCAATATGTAATTGATTCATATGTAGTGTACGAGTACGTAGTATTAGATAATTTGTTTTTTCAAATTACAATATTTTAATGATTCTATTCTCTATTATACACACTTTACTATATACTTATAACCCATTATGAACAGTAGGTGACAAAAAGAAGGAATGATTAAATTGATTATTATCATTATGATTTGTTTTTTATATGATTATATTTATTAATATTTATTATACATTTCCGAAGTGATTTTTTCAGTGTTACTAGCTCTTTAACTTTAAGCGATTATTACAATACTAAAGACCTGCTTTGCACGGGTGCATTAGACAGGCATTTTCTATTTCTTCATTGAATCATTCATTCTGAAGCAAACGATGTATGGAAAGTGGCCATTTTTATATTTCGAAAATCGCTCTATGGCCAATACGAAGATGAAGATGGTAATTATTTTTCTGTAGCATCTATCCGGGTAGTGAGGTATGTGTTGAAAACAGCCACAACTCAGTTTCTCAAGATTCCAGGATGTTTGTGATAGTCTGGTCATATCTTTCTCTTTAGAAGGTACCCAAATTATTCTCAATAATGCTGAGGACTATGATACAGGCATCCCGTATAAGGTAAATGACAGGGTTACGTTTACATCTACTTTAAAAATATGTAACAAGTAATGTAGTGAATAATTGTAAAGTTTCAAATGCACTTCCAACTATATTTTTGTATATGCGGCAGTTATGTCCCGAATTTGTATGGCATAGAACCAAGTCAGAGTCGCTATATGCCTGTAAATGAGTCTTTTATTTGACAGGGAATGTTTACTGGTTGGGCGATCTTCATATACTTAGCTGGGCGAAGAGATTTGGAGATTTTACTTGATCGAAAATAGGAAGAAGTAGAATTTTTCTATTTAATGGAATATAGAGATATTACTTAGAACAATGAATTTGTAACATACTTAAAACTTTTGTAAATAAACAGTTTGTACTAAAAGAAAATTAACAAGTGATCCTCTCAATTCATCGATAAAATTCTAATCTATCATAAAAGTCTTGCCATTGTTTTCTAAATCACACCAATATTTGAAGACGGAAGGGAAGATCCAAGGGATGATAGCGCTTAAGTCTGCGGAGTTGCTGGCTGTTGTCCAGAAGGACGTTTACATGATTCTCAAGACGATGTTCGTAGCGGCGGCTAAACGCAGTGATGGTCTCTGCAACCGTACCAATCTTGAGGTCGCAGTGAATGACATCGTTGCGAACATAGAAAGGGGCACCTACTATAGTGCGCAAACTTTGGACTGGAACCTTTGTATTATGTTAACATTTGAGGCCGCAGTGGAGGCCCATAACTGAATGCCATAGGTCCAGATTGGCCTTAGAGTAGTAACTTATTGCGTGGTGAGAGCTTCGAACTAGTCCTGAGTAACCAGTACAGGGCGCTTGAGCTTAAGGTTGAGCTGGGTCCTTTTATTGAACAGGTGTTTTCTCCAGTTGAGAATATATACAAATAAAAACAAAACATAAAAGAAGGAGCCGAAGCCCATAGTAGCCAGTGCTCTCTCTCCATATAATACAATATTTTAAGAAATTTTAAGAATATACAGGTATATTTTAATAACTAATATATATAGTCATATTTAATGTTTCCATCCATAAAAAAAGTTAGAAATGTTCTTGGGACAACATTTCCGAATTGATTTCTTAAGTTTCTATACATTGTTAATTGACATTTATAGTTCTTAAGTTTTGTAGGACTATGAATAAAGTTTTTTATAAAACCTTTCTATGAAAATTTACCACACTAAATGTAGTTGAAACTAGCTGATATCATTTTGTATATTATTCTTTGTTTCTATTTTGTTTATTTATTTGTTTACCATTTACTTTTACCACAACCATTATTACTTATGGTATATTGTAACAATACTACATAGTATTATCAGTCTTTCTTCAAATACTTTCAAATTTAAAGCCTACATTCAATAAAGAGACATTAACTAAATATAATACAATAATTTTTATAGACCCTTAACACTTGAATTGTTTGCTTAGGTGTGTGTACTTTGTTCAACAAAGACAATAGCAATTTATTAAAAACTAAAACAATTAACTTATTGTCAGATAAACTCGACTATTCAATACTCTATCTATTATTTACATGTATCACATAAGATTACAAAAAATTTAAGCTTAGATACATATATGAGTATTGCACCTGATCATTTTAGATTTTAAATTCAATTTATTTTTTTGGAAAAATTTACAATTGTATACCAAAAATGCATTTCTACCAAATGCAACCGGAACTAACAGTTATTGCCGTTTTTAGATTTCGAAAAACCATCATTCCATTGTTTCCTCTCATTATGCAAACAACACCTAATGTTATTTTTGTCCCATTTCTTCTTTTTGGTTGTCACAAACATTTGAACACATGTAATATTCCCCTTTTGCCCATATTTGGGTACAGGGTATAGTACACAATATAAATAATATATGGACTTCCGACCTTATCGCGTCTAGCACGAGTACATTTTATTCTTTTTATTTTATTTCAATAGCAATAAAAATACAATCACGTTTTTAATTTTACTCTCCCGAATTCTCTTTGAATGTTCTCTCTTTTAAATGATGAATAAAAATGCTAAATTTAAAAATACTAGTGCCATTGACATTTACTCATTGTTTCTCGAATCAATGCAAAGCAGGTTGACACATGCATCTCATACAAAAAATCTTACAATGCGTAAAAAAATCCTGTATTTATAAAAGTAAAATGCTAATTATCTGCTTAATTGTCTTGTTGTACGTAACAGGTTTTCGTTTTATTGCCGGTTTATCTTTTAAATCCAAAATTGTACGCTCAAATTTTTTTTTTTTTTAAATTGAATAGGGTATAGCAAATAAACTGTATGTAGTTATGTACTTAGGTCAACAATATCTATTACAAAAAAGTGAAATTATTCTTTGTAGTATGATGAATATTTTGTGTTGAGTCACATTTGTCGTTACGATCATAAAAAGTAAAACATTATTAAAAGATTTCAAAGATCGATCGATTGATATTTGTATTTATGTACATAGTACAATCAGATTAATAATGGATTGTCATCAATTTGTTGATTCTTATCTTGCTTTTATATACCATATTGT
Organism: Amiota communis; assembly: GCA_037043315.1. Lineage (NCBI taxonomy): Eukaryota > Metazoa > Arthropoda > Insecta > Diptera > Drosophilidae > Amiota > Amiota communis. Next base: position 1,453,241 of record JBAMAV010000393.1, read on the forward strand.
ATTTTGAATAGAGATGAGCTGAGTGATTTGAAAATCACAGTGATTCTAAACTGTGATTCAGTCACAGTCATTTGAAGGGAGAGACTCGGTCAATTGGTATGTTACATATTACTTTGGCATCCTTAAGTACTTATTACAATTCTTTTGATAGGCTCAGATTTTTATGTTACATTGTTAAGTCAATAAGTTAGTGAAAATTCTTAAAAAAATATTGATTCTATTCATCTGGATGCATTTGATCCAATAATTCTCTATCCTTTTTCCATATGTGATGGTGTCGTTTACCTGATTTCTGATAATAATTATTAGCTTTCTACTAAACCATTTATTTAAGTTTACAAGAGAATAACTGAAAAAGTTTTGAATTGCTGTGACATTGACAGGTAGAGTAAACCACAAATACTTAGCCACCTAAATTATATCAAGGTTGATCAGCTTTGTCCAAAGCAAAATCATATTTTTCATAAAAACGCAATAACATACATATATCTGCGCGAAATTAATTCTGGAATCAAGTTTAAAGAAGATGAAGAGAAAGAAGAAACAAACAAAAAAACAAAAACATTCACAGTAAGAAGTACTACGTAGTACGTACCATGGATTTGGAATCAATCGAATAATAAATACCCTTAATACGAGTACAAACAGATGCATGTGGTAAATGGGTGGTGAGTGAATGGAAAAACTGAGGATTCGCCCGATAGTTTTTTTAGTTAGTACTCCCTCCTTTGTTCAATATAACTTCATACAAACGATTTGGCAAAGACCTATACTTATTTTCAATAGCTCCAAACGAAATTGTTGACCAAGCTTCAAATAGGGCCGCAGAATCGTCGAATTGCTCCCATCCTCATATACTTCTCGGGACAATAGACCCCAAATCTTCTCCATAGAATTTATGTCCGGAGAGTAATTTTTTTTGTTATGCGAACAAGGAGGTAAAAATCTTCCAAAGATACTTATGGCCCGAGCCACAAGTCATGTCGGTTTCATTAACCTACCGACTAAAAAACCCCCTATCGCCTCAAAATCCGTTAATCCCTACGGCACCGCCAAAGCATTCCTTCGAAAGGAGGGATGATAAGCTACATTAAGTAGATGCCATTGTTCGCTCGTACATTCGAGCGACCCTCATGATGTTGACAATTTCTGCAGAGAAGAATGCCCAATCGTCAACCGATGCCATCATGTCCAGGGAGTATGAAAGCGGCAACTCGTGCAATTTTGCATTTTGATTGTGTTTATCCAATATTTTATCACCCTGGCAGTATGAATGACGGCTGATACGTCCATGAAATCCGTCAGAAAATACTCGAAAATTGTGGAAAAACATACTGTAGATTTATATACATTCGCATTCATTTTTGGTGTAACAAATTGCAACTCACAAGTCCCATAAGATAATATGGCCTTCTCACACCACAGGTGTGGTGGCGACATGTAAGTACAATCATAGTTGTACCCTACCGGTTCATCCAGCTTGAAAATCTTTTAATCAGAAAATACGACAGTGTGCAACTCCTTATTCCACATCATATGTTTTCTAGCAAGCCGAAGGCGTGCAGCTTTACGCAAATCATTGAGAGGTGGTTTTATCTTTAAGTCTCTTCAAATCATTGTCACTCCGAATAATATATTTTAAAGTTGCCAGACTTCTTCCCTGATTTTGGCAACAGAACGTTGGGAATTTAAAGCAATTGTGATGATAAGTCTTCTATCTACTACTAGTGATGTCGTGTATTGAGCACTTCCTTTCATTTATCACTATAACTTGATTCATTTCGAATAAAATTACCAACTAAGTACCTTTTGGTTTTGGAATATTTTTGTTTAACCGCACTGCTATAGTCCAGACTCAACATATGCCTACCAAAGTCGTGTAATTACTTTCCGCAACCCATTTTACAAAAATAATAGTGGTAATTACTTTCATTTAAAAAAAAAAAAGGTCACAAACTTAGCTCATATTTAGTTCCGTTAAAATTAAGATGAATTTTTTGGTATGTTTTTGTTTTTAAATAATTTTTTAATGTTTGGTTTTGTTCAAGATTTCATTTAAAGTGAACTTCGCTTAAAACGAACCATTTTGCCCAGTCCCTTGAAGTTCGCTTTAAGTTAAAATTTGTGTATTTATAAGTGTGTTAGAGACTGCAAACTTTCATATTTCATAAACAATTTATTATTCTTCACAAAAACATTTATTTCATTCAAATCGCTAAGTTGGTTAAAGAGATTTTTACTTACAATTTTACTTTTTAAGAAGTATGAAACATATTCAGTTGAGCGGCACTATAAAACTGTATGTCATATTATTTTCGTTCATGTGAGTTTGTGAGTTATAATTCTCAAACAATTTATAAACCATTTAGTATTAATAGTTCGGAATTTTTGATGTACATTATCTAGTTTTGTATTGCGATTGCTATTTTTTTATTCTTGCTGAATTTTTTTTTTTTTTTATCTGATCTGAACTTATTATTTCTTTATTAGTCGTTATTATTGTTTTGGGTTAAATACAATCTAAGTTTTAGCTGATTTCCAAAATTTAACATCCCAGAATTTATGTTATTTTTCTTTTAATTATATTATTTTTTAGTAGGGTTAACAAGTTCTTAATTGTGGGGAGCAAGTCCAAGCTTAGATACTTTCATTTCATTATATTTTTGGTTCAAGTTTTAATTTTTATTCTATTGATAATTCTGAACTTATAATTTTAAACTATTATAAACAGTCATATTTGGATCCCTTGAAGATACATATGTTAATGTTTTTGTATTTTATTTATTTTTTTTTTTTTTTTTTTTTTTTGGTTAAAGTTTTAATTTTTAATTTATTGATAATTTTGTTATAATTCTTTTAATTGTTTTTAGTTGGGTATAATGATATAAAAGATATTCTTGTACAAGATACGATTAATGTTTAGGGACGTTATCATCCAAGCCCAACTTTGTGACACTTGAAACCAATTTGTTATTAAAAATATTCGGGTATAAATGATTGTCTATTGTCTTTTGTATAAATGTTAGGTTTCTAACACTATGGTACTTGCCATTTTGTAAAACGTTGCAACTAAGTTTTTGTTCCGATGTAGTACCTTTCTTGAGCTTAAATTGTCATGCAAATCAAGATATCAATGTGTCTGTTATATACAATATTTCCATTCCTTTAACTCCGGTTGGAGGTAGTGCCAAAACAAAAATATTAAAGCCATTCCGATTTAGTGCAAGAAACTACAGAGTATTCCAGTTGGTTTTGAAGTTCCTCAATGTATTATACCAACTGTACCCATCGGTAAATATCCCTGAAAAGCAAGGAATAGAAATAGTGGCGAATCTTACATTGCTCGCAACATTGGATCCACTCAATGAGGTCCGGTTAATCGCAGTACTGTGGAGTAATGGGGCTGGTAATTCTGACCGTTGTTTTTGTGTACCGCAAAAAGAAGAAAACTTTACTAAGGGCCTATAAACCTCGGAACCACCCCAGGAAGTATTCAACATATGTCTCTAATATGATTTTAGTCTTGCTCAGTGGATGTTATTGTTCGATTTAAGTAGCTCTTGGATGATGCGGGGCTACCACATCCTTATTGGGTAATATTGAATTTAAGGGTCATATGTTGTTTAATTGGATAAAATCGGTAAATGCTTTATTTATCCCATTTGCAAAAATTTCAGCAGTTCCGCCTGTAGGTGTTATTTGTATTTTTTCCAAGATTACAAAACTCTGACTTTTTTACCGTATACGGCAAACTGAAGGGCCGCACCATCCGCACTAGTATTCAAGATGAATTCAGTTTTGCCAACATGTATTTTTAGACCAACTCTCATAATATATTAGCTCTTTATCTGAATAACTAATGAAACGTTTCAATTTGAAATTCATAAACTGTCAAATTACTCTCCTGTAGTATGCTTGGTGGCAATACTCCCCATTTCCATTAGCCTCTTTTTGTATTACTGGTGATAGGTAATGCAGAGGAGAACCAGTATGTACTCGTTTCCATACTGAGACATTAGCCCCTTTCCGCATTACTGGTGACTGGTGAATGGTAATGGTTCTAATTCTCTTTTTCCAAGTGTTCTCTCGTAGTGTTGTCTCCTTGTACTTGTTATCGGGTTTCCTAAAGGGTTGTCAACACCTGATCATGGCTTCATGTGCCGTCTTCGGACATGTGATCCGTCATATGTACTGCCCCACCAGTGGCTGAGTGATCCATGAAGTCACATTAATGTCAGAAAACGCTTCGGAAGATGCACTGACCTCCTCTGGTTCCTCATTCATTGGTACTTTGATTTTATAGTTACCTCTCGGTTGCACTTTTATGCGATCGATGTTGGTTCTGACGACTTGTTACAGTGTTCCTGATCATGACTACGGATTATGTAATCCGCCACAATCCCTTCCAATCACATCATCGCCATGTTAAATTCACCAGTTGAATACATGTAAAAGGGTATGGATTTATAACTAGTTTTTAGTACCAAAGGGACTAAGGACGAACCAGTTTTGGACCAGTGATTCTTAATGAAGGTTCCTAAAAAATTCCATACTTATCTTTAATGTTTTTTAGCTCTTGCATTGTACAATACGTACTAAGTAAGTATTGTATTTAGTAATTCTGTTAAATGTCTCTTATGCTTCACATAACTGATAGTACTCACCATGATACCGTACGGTATGCCGAATCAAAAGACAACACAAACACTGTTATATATCTAAACACATATCTTTATTAATGAATTCAAAAATTGTGTACATATTTTTCATTGTTTTTACTTTCACAAATTTAGTCAAAAAACTTTGAGAAATATTTATATAATTTGTTTTTTGTTGTTGTTGCTGATTTGTTTTTTTTTTTATTTATTTTTTATTATTAATTTTTTTTTTTTGTTTATGTATTTCTTTTATGTTTTTACGCAACACTTTTTAGATTAGTTTTGTTTGAATTAATTTTTTATTCATTTTATTTATCATATTTATTTTTGTATTTTATTTTATTTTGTTTTTGCAAAACTAAGTGTTTTATTTTTGTGTTTTTTATTTTTAATATTTGTGTGAGCGAAAGATATAAATAAATAAAGACATACATATATTGTTTTTGTATCTTTTATAGTAGTATATTTTTTGTATGTGTGTGTGTTTGTGTGTCAACTCATGAATGAATAAATGAATGAATGATGTTTTTTGTATTGTAGATGATTGTAAGTATTGAATGAATGAGTGTGAGTGAATTATTGATTGATTGATTAATTGTATGAATGATTATGTGTTGATTATAAAAGTTATAAGTAGATAGATACGTAATTTGATTGTATGATTCTTAACAAACTTAAATTAATTAATTTATTTATTTTATAATATTTTATTTATTTGTTTTTCCTTTTCTTTTATTTTTTAAATACCATATAAGCTCAATGAATATTGTTTAATTAATTAATACTTAAAATAATATTGTATTATTGTATGTTTATAATGCACTTAAGAATTGTAAAATATTTTTTATTAATATACATAACTTTAACTTGGTTGATTTTTTTGTTTTATTTTTAATAATTTTTTTATATTTAATGCTTGATGTATTGATGTATGTAAGTATGTACGTATGTATGTTAATGTAATAACTATGATGTATATAACCATGTATGTATGTATATAGTACTTAAATGTATGCATGTATATAATATAAATTCAATTTTATATGCTTGTAAATATATGTATGTATGGTTGTATGTATGATTTGCATGTAGTACCATATGGTATGCATGTTTATTTTTTGTAAATAACTTGTACATAATATTAAGAATTTTACATTCCTTGTTTTTCCTTTCAAATTTATAACTTTGTTGATTTGTATATTTATTTATTTATTTATTGTATTTTTTTTTTACATACTACTCTTTTACTTTCTTTAAATTTTGTATTCAAGAAAATAACTAAAGGGTTTTTTCAGTTGCATTAACATAACATGATAGTTTCCAGGTTACTGATGATAAAACAACATCAAATGTTTGATTTTACTTTCAAAAAAGAAAATCAAGATATCATAATTCTGCTCTAGAAAACTTTCGTTATACTATAAACATGTTGCAAGCCATTTTCTGTAGTTTCTTCTTTTGCCATGAGTTCCCTTAATGATTGGCACCTGTGCTAAATAGTATCTGCATTAGATCTTTAAGACTCTATACTGATTGATGTCGAGATAGCATTGCTATTGGCTCATATTTCTTAAGCGACACCGAACAATGATTTCCTAAATTGATGAATCAAATGTTCTTTCAATAGGCAACAAACGACAATTCGTGCAGGCTTTTTCTCATTTTTGACCTTTTCGAAACTGACTCGGAGATCGTTTGATCTAACACCTTTAAACTTTTTCTTTGAGGTTCCACTAAATTCCGCTTATACACCAATGCCGCCAGTATTATTGAAGAAGTCGAAAACATAATTCAATTAAAAATTGAACTAAGGTCATTTTGGTAATATTTTTTTCTATTAAAGTATTCAAACTTTATTAAAATATTGAAGAAATTTTATTCATTATAATATTTTCAAATTGTCAAGTCGTAAAATGAATACCCTAAAATTAAATGAATGCACTGCTGCATTTGAAACTAAAACTGTCAAGTTGCAACAGAAATGCATACTCTATGATTAAATGCAATGCATTTTTGATAAATATAATTATCGATATGAAGTTGTTGGTTTTGTTGTATGATGATATATGTAATTATGATGATTGAACATGTATAGATATATGTATGTATATGCATGTGTATATCTGTGTTAATATTGTATTATTGTATGAGTGTAGTGTATCATCTTGTTTGTTAATTCCATTTTTGTTTTTATTTTTCTCTTCCATGATTCCTTAATATGTTTAAGTTCAAAGTTAATCTAATCTAATTTAGTTTAAATTTCAATTGCTTTTCTTTTCTTTTATTGTGTTGTTTTCCTTTTTTTGTTGTTGGATGCAACTACATTTTTCTATACATATATATATTTAATATATTTATTTGTTTTTTGTTTCTCTAGTGCTGCCTTATTATTATTATTATTTTTTTTTTTTTTAGTTTTCTATTAATCTTCTTTGAATTAATTTTTATTATTTTATTTTTATGCTTGAAACAATTGAGATGAATTATTTTATATATATTAGTATAAATATACATTTAGATAATACTGTAATAATTAATTAATTAATTTATGTTTGGTTCTGGTGCAAATAATTGTATTTACTTGTTTTTTTTTAATTTATTTATTATTTATTAAAAGAATAAAAATTCAAATGAAACTAAAATTATTTTGCAAATATGAAACTCTCTTTCGTTTTTGTTTTCTTTTGTTCTATTAAATTTCTTTATGTTTTCACCATGATTTGTATTATTTATCATATTTTTATTCTCTGTGTACTTTATTTTTTGTTTTTTTTTTTTTAATAAACAACAAAATTGAAAATTAATTATTAAATACCTTGAATTGATTGATTTTCTGTTTTGCTTTTGTTTTGTAAATGTCCAAAAATTGGTGGTTTTGAAACCAATAAATACTGTTCTTTTCTCATCTTTCTAATTAGTTTTCTTATTCTTATTTTCATTGATTTTTATTTAACAGAATAAAAGCATAAATTATATTAAAATTGTTTCTTTATTTAGTTTAGTTGCTCTCTCTATGTTTATATATATATATATTATTTATTTATTTATACATTCATTTGTATTTATCTACAATAATTTATATATTTTTTATATTAATTTTTATATTTAAAATTTCCTTTAATTTTTTTGTATTTTATTCTTTAACTGCCTTCGAATGATGACATAACTAATATTTCACTTACTCTGAAGCTCTAGTTTTATGATTGCCTTGCAGTATATTATTTATTTATTTTTTAATTAATTTATCAATGTTTTTTACTCATTTGTCATCATCTTCATCTTTCTATATATATTATTTCTTTATTTGGTTATTAAGTTTTATTTGTTAAAACTTTAAAATGATAAATGAAAGTTGCATTGTGAAATAAATATTTCTGTTCCAATTTAAATTGCTTTCTTAAAACATTGACATTTATATACGACACTTGGTTACTGAGTTGTGTTAGCAGTTGTCATTAAGAAGAAGGTATCTTCTTAGATTAAAATTCAAAACAACTGATCAATGCATTGAAAACTGCAACCCTCTAAGTATGAGTCTACATACAATTGTATCTCATGCCTTTGTCATCCATATTTTATTCACTTCCACTCATTAACATTGACATATATTGTATAAATCATTTATTTACCCAATTTTTAAAAATCATTATTCATCATGATCAAATAAAAGATGTAATTATTTTTGACTGTAATTGATTGAATGATTGATTGTGCTATGCTTTACTCAAATCAAATCAATTATAATTATAAAAAAAACCCAACCATTCAAAAATCTTAAAACAAGTTTGACTTGACCACAAGACTTTGGGTTTTGGGGGAGTAGAAATAATTTGTCACTTTTGATATAGAAATGTGGTATTTTTATGAAAAGATATTTAAATAATGTATTGTCATTTAAAAACAGTATTTCAAAACAATTATGGATCCTCAAAGTAAATATTCAAAACAGAATTTCGTGGCCAATAATCCCAATTAAATCATTTGCGCTGTTTTATTTATAAACTTATGAATCAGTATTTTTTATATTTTGACTTTGATTCATTGTCAATGACCCCTGGACATTTACCCAAGTCACTCCTAAAAAGAAAGGCACCTAAAGATTTGATTTTATGCAAGAAGATGCCAATTCTTTTAGAATACTAAAAGCTTTAAAGGTTCAAACCACAAGTACGAAATTTTAACAAAATAGAAAAGTAGCGCATTATTAAGGATTAACTCAAAAACTACTAGTCAGATCTTGATCAATTGATTTATATGTGGACTATATGACAAGCACCAGCTTACAAATAAAAACGAATCATCAAAATCGGTTCATCTAGGAAAAAGTTCTGAGGTAACAACCAGATAACTACTGGTCAGATCTTAATATGGGATCACATGACAAGCACCAGCTTTCAAATAAAAAAAAAATCATCAAAAAAGTTCTGATGTAATACACAAGAAAGCAAAAAAAAAAAAAACAATTCAATTGATAACCTTCTCCTTTCTTTTCAAGTTTTTGGTCTAAAAAAATATTGTATTAGCCCCTTTCCAGCATTAGTCCATTTAAAATTTTATTATGAAGGGCAAATTTAACTTTATTTTTTAGTTATGTTTTTTTTTTTAAGATTTCCTAGAAACAAATTCGTGTGCTGTTGTTGTGATTTAATGGTAAATTACATCTAAAAAAAAAAAAAAATAAAAATAATTGAAAATAAAATGCAAAGAAATGAAATATTTGCACATTTGAAATAAAATAAAACAATGTTTTTTTTCTTGTTTTTTTTTTTTTATTGAATTCAACAAAATTTATTATTGTATTATTACAAAGAAAGTTTTAAAATTATTTTTTTAATATTTTTAATTTGAATTTTTGTTTTTGTTTTCTGTGTTGTATTTTATGTAATAGTGATGTACGAGTATATGTAGTTTATTAAATTGTATATTTCATATATGTTTATTTTATTGCCATTAATAAATAATTTTACCATTTTTCAATTAATTTAAAAATTATATAAAACAAAATGATTAAAAACATTAAGAAACTTAATAATAATAAAAATATTATTTTAAATACTAAATATATTTGTAACTATAATATTTAATATGTGTGTGTGGGTAATTATGTGTATGTGTGTGTGTAAATATATAATTTAACGGTGTTTTCTTTTTTTTTATTTTTAAATAATTTAATTGATTAATTTATATAAAACTCTATAAATAATTTCATTAATAATTTAATAATATATATATAATAATAATAATATTTATGATAAATTATTGTTACTAAATTTATTGTTTATTCTGTTTCTGTTTCTGTTTTTTTTTTTTTTTTTGTATAATTATTTTTCAATGATTTAAAAATTAAGTATTAAACCAACAACAAATTAAAATTCTTAAAAAATTCAATTCTTTAATTTATAGAAAATTCTTTGCTAAATCAGTCTCAACCTAAAGAATTAATATTGTATGTATAATAAATAATAATAATTAGTATAATATTGTGTAATAATAACAGAATAAGAAATAAATAATTTATTTCTTATTTAATAAATTTGTTAAATGATCTTCTCCTCTTCATATGAAACTACTATTGTCCATGTTATCATCAGCAATCAATGCACATGGTATTGTTCTGTTTCTGATTCAACTGAATGATACTTATATGTTAATGTCTTCTGTTTATTATCTCATATGCCCCATTCATTTGTCATTATACCATACACTCTTATATATTTGTTTAAAGATCATTAGATTAAATATGGATGAGGGAAGAGAATGGGAGCTAGTCACCTCCATAATAAACAGCTGCTCCTCAGTGAGTTTAGTGGTATTCATTCTTGGAGAATTATTTCTATTTCTATTTGTTTTAAATTATGGTTGCCTAGTCATTGTAGTCTCTGCTGCTACCCTTTCTTCACAACATCATGTACATTGATCATTAAAAATTTATCAAGTCCCTTAGGTTTGATGTGATTTATTCTCTTAGAACTTTATTAACAAACTCTCGTAACAATCTACAACAAGGGTGTCCAACCTTTTTATTTCCCTGGTCCACATTAGAAGAAGACATGGTGTATTACCATAACTAACAAGTGGCCACTGTGTAGTAGTGTTGGGTTGCTCATGAGTGAGTGAACAAATATGAACATGTTTCTTCCCTATTATTCTTTTCTGCTCAGTTGTTTACTTTGACTCACTTGTTCATTTTGGTCAGTTGTTCATGTGTTTTGGTTCTTTTTATTCTATATTTTAGCGCCAATGTAAAATAAAAGGAAATGAAACCCTTTACCAAATTCCCATTGAAGTAGGGAAGAAAGATGTATTGTATGTTTTATTTTCTTCATAAATGAGCAAGTGGACAACTGAGCAAAGTAGTGAGTTGACTCAATTGAAAAAAAAGAACAAGTGAATATGTTTACCAAAGTGAGCAGTACTTACCCAACACTACTGTGCAGCTGACCAAATGCAAACAGTAAGAGAATTTACTACAGAACGAAAGTGCTTTCTGTTCTGTTTCTTGTTTCTGTTGTTTGTCACTTGGCAACTTTAACACACGAAAGCGCAAACAGCACTCGAATCATTCTTCAAAAAAAAAAAAACAAGTTTTCAATAACTGTAAAGGTTTTCTGACCCGTATTGATACTTTCCTTGGACATCCTTGAACTGAATCATATCATTTCATATGTATCATAACAGATCATTTTGTTTTTATTTCTCTCAAACTGGGGACTCATAATTGTGTGAAGAGTGAAGTTTTAATGACAAATCAAAACAATTTCTCTTTGAAATTGGAACACTTCAATCAATATTTATCTCACTCGCACTCTCTGAGTATGTGAAGGATATTTTAATTTTTTACATAATTTTTGTCAACTATTTGTGTTTATACATATACCATTTATTTTAGTTTTTTTTTTTTTAATATTTATTTGAATTTATGTGAAATAAAGAAAGAAAAAACTCTCAAAATTGAAATAGTAAAATTTGTTGGCTTTTTTGGCACATTAAAATTGAATTTGATCAAATTGTTTTTTGACTTTGACAACATTAAACATTTTAAGTTGTAGAAAATAAAAGAATCTGAAAATATTTTTATACTTTTATTTCTTCTATTAATAATAATATTTAATTTAATATTTAATATTTCATTTTCATATCCATTATAGTTTGTGTATAATATTGTATTTTGTGTTTAATTTTTCTGCATTTATTTTATTTTTTTTTTTTTGTAAGTAAAAAGTGTTAAAGATTTATATTTATATTTTATAAGTAGTATAATGTAATAAGCTCATTGCAGTTTGTTATTTCTGTAGATTCTGGGATTCTGTTGATGAAACAAAATTTAAAAACACAAAATCATTTTTTAATTTTTTTTAATTATTTTTTAATGCTTAACATGGGTTTTTTTTGTTTTAATAATTTAACATTTACATTTAATAATTTAAATTTATTTAAAGACCATTTTGAAGTGAACGCTTTTCTATTCCTTTTTCTGTTTCTATTTCTCTTTCAATTTACAAACACACAATTGTTTTCTTTCTTTCTTATTTAGCACTTAGTGATGAAGATGATTAGACCTTCAATTGATTTCCCGAAATTCCATATCATTTACTATAAATAATTCTCTTTCAGTCCTTTATATTATGACTTTAGTTAAGAAGAAATTAATTAAATATTTCTTAATTCATTTTTTTGTTTTTATTTATTAATAAGGTTTTAATGTTTTACATTAAATAAAATTCGTATATTCCTATGTGTTGTTCCCAAAGCAAATTGATTGATTTTTATAGAAAATTTTACTAAATATTTGATCAGTTATTTAATGTAATACATACGAATAGAAGAGAAAGAAACATTTGTAAAAGAAAGAAATTTCAATCATTAGCAACAGCAAACTAATCATAATCATAAATGTTTTGTTTGGCACATTGTTTTTTAATACTTTTTAAATGAAAAGTCAAATTTCCTTTTCTGATTTTGTATTAAGAATTAACAACAATTTTTTTTCTTCCTTTTTTCTTTTGTTTTTGTTTTGGTTATTTTGGCACCATTTCGAAAAATTTCTATATCAAAAACACAATTAGAAAATACGAGTATATGAAATATTATTGCCATAATGAATATTGTTGGCATTGGTTTCATCAATTTGAGATTAAAGATTTAGATTAAGATTCCATCAAAAATAGTAAAAGATTAATCCAATCTGATCTGATTGAATAATTCAAATCACACATATGATTAAGATTAGGTTAATCATAAAGATACATACTTTAGGCTAAGTGAAAGTCAAAGTCAAGAAGCATCCAGGTAGGTACTTGTATTCCTGTGATGATTACTTTCTTGCTATAACATATGATAATAATATAAGTATGTTGATAAGTTTGTCCATTTATAAATTTAAACAAAACTTGAGAAATGAGAGAATCGTAATCGATTGGCTGTGAAACCTTTAATTTCTTTGTGAGCCATGAATATTATTTCTGAACATGTTAATCAATAATATTTTGACCTTTACAATCATATCATTTATCCAATTAAAAACAATCATGATTTTATTGATCAATGATCCGTAAGTAAGGTTTCTAGGCGAACTCGAGTCCATGAATGTTTGGTACTCGAACAACACCTTCAAAATACACTCACATTCATTCATTTCTCATCCCTAATACGATTGTTTCTAGCGAAAATTCTATTAAAATATTGGTCAAGCTAAGTAAATTTCGTTTCTTCCCTTTCCTTCCCTTCTCACTATGAATTCCATTTTATTTATTTAATATTACCTATCTTCTATTCAAAATGAAGAAATAAGCTTTTAAATGATCCATAACACAATAAGGCTGACTTATGAGATGAGCTCAATTGGTAGATTGAAGGTCAGGTATTGTCTGTCATACTAAATATTTTCTTCATTATTTTTTTCAAAGACTGTTAGAAGTTTCAGTTGTCTAATATAAACAGCAAAGGAACGGACAGCTACAAAATCTCGTTAGAACCTCAATAGGCAACACCGTAAACGGTAGGCAAACATGCTGGCAGACTCGGGCTTCCTTATTACGATTTCTGCCGCAGCTGCGGCTCTGAAGAGGAGGTGGAGACTATGCTTCACCTCACGTGCCAGTGTCCATCCCTCGCCAGAAGAAGATGGAACCACCTAGGCTCTGGGTTTCTCTCCAGCTTAACCGAACTATCAATCCTACCAATCAGGAACATTGATATGTTCATTTCGGAATCTAAATGGTTCTCCGCATCGGACTCTTTTTTGTGCCTAAGTGAGTCCCTCGTCTTTAAATTTTTAAATTTGTGTAGCTCTTAGAAAGAACTTAAGAAAATACAGAGAAAATAGTCGTAATCGATTGGATGTGAAACCTTTTGTTTTACGCGAAGAATAGAAACACCTTCAAAATACACTCACATTCATTCATACATTCATTTATCACCCCTAACACAATTGTTTCTATTGAAAATTCTTTTAAAATATTGGTCAAGCTAAGTAAGTAAATCTCTCTTCTTCCTTTCCCTTCGCACTGTTCATTCCATTTTATTTATTTAATATTAATTATGTGTCTTCTATTAAAAACTTAGAAGGAATTGAAAAATGATTCATAATAATAAGACTGACCTACGAGATGTTGCTGAACCCTTGTCAGATTACCACCTTGTCCTGTTAAGGAAGCTCAATATGATGCTGGTATTATCGGTCTTGTCTGCCATGCTGATAATGTCAAAAGCGAACAATAATGCTAAGAAACCAGACATAACAATGAGCTGTAAAGTTGCTGGTTAAGCACGCCCCTTTGACAAAAAGCCTGGCTAGCATTTCTAGCTATTCTATCCTAACCTAGAAGATGATGAACTTACTCATGTTACATTATCTAAATATTTTCTTCATTAATTTTCTCTCAAAACTTCTTTCAGAAGTATCAGTTTCCTTAGTCATTCACTCATCAAATCCATGAATTACACACAATGTGCTTTCTAATGGAACCTTATATTGTAGATACATATATTTAACTCTAACGAAGTTAAGGGTAAACAAAAGCAATTAAAATAGTACAATATCATGAAGAAGATTGTCCATGTATTTAGAATCAGATTGGATCTATTAAGAGTATGTGAACCGAATTGAAATGAAGTAATGATGGCAATTGATGTAAAGAATGATAAAAGTTGAAGTGTTGCCAGGGTTTTATAAATTTTTTTAATATTTTAACAACATTTTTTGTGTTTTTTTGTTTTTTCTTTGTATTATCAAATTACACTTACTACATAAATCCAAAAATGAATGACGACGAAACGACTAAATCTCATAAATATTTATTTAATTTTTTAACCTTATGATTTGCTTCTTTATTTTATTTCATTATAATTTTATCCATTTATTATTATGTGTAATAATTTATATATTTTAAATATAAGTTGATCCCAATTGTTCAGTTTTATCAATTTATATATATATGTATATACTTGTGTATGTATGTATTAAGTATATGAAAACATACATAACATATACCATATATGTGAGTGTGTGTGTGTGTTTTTTTTTGTTGTCCTTCTCCTATATCATAAATCTAAATAATTAGTCACTTTCTTTCATTTTTTCTCTTCCCTTTTTGTGTGTGAAATGCAATTTTTTTTTTTAAATTGATTAATGACAATAAACATTTTTTTTTTTGTTTTTTGCTTTTACAATATTTCTTTAAGTGTATTTAGAGATTTATTTTTTTATAATAATAATCAGTAGATTTTTCTATAATTTTTGTTTTTTTTTAAGATTATTTATTTTTTCATAATATTTTTTTTTAAGTTTAATTTTTTTATTATCAATATTGTCATTTTTAAGATTTTTTCTATTTACTTATTTATGTTTTTTTTTTCTTTTTTTGTCAAACATGAAGAAACCTTAACTGTTGTTGTTGTTGTTTTTATTTGTATTTTTTTGCTTGTTTTTTGTTGTATTTTTTTTTTTAATATTTGTTTCTCTTATTTTCTTTACAGTGAATAGAATTTTGTATTTTAAGGACAAATTCCTCGCTTCGCTTCGCTTCGCTTCAAAATGAATTGAATTTTTTGTAAGTACGCACATATTTATTTTTGTATTTATTTATTTATATTTATATATATAATTTTGTATTTATTTATTTTTATATTTTTTTTTTGTTTCGGTGATTTCTTTCGCTAAATTAATATAAGTGGTGTCTGTTGTGTGTCTCTAGTTTCTTGTCACATTTATATTTTTTTTTTTTAAGTTAAATCATCGTCATTAGTATTTTTATTATATCATTTTATATGTTTGTTATTCGTGTGGGACGATATCATTACATAAGAATTCTCTAGACAATTCTACATTCATAGCATCTTGTCATACTGATTGTATAGTTGATAATTTCTTGGTTGCTGAATATTATCGCTTCATTCCGGGACAAACACTTGTCGTGATAGCTCGTGAATCAGAAATCTGTGGCCAAATTCTTGTTGAAATTTGAGATCGAAGCTCTCAACAATGATAATACTTATTGACAACCAAATATGATGGAGACATTTAATGGAAATTCCAAAGAATTTAAGGAAACCAAAGAAGGAAAAATTATCACAAATACCAGGCAGACGCGTAGCCGAGGAAATTAATAAAAATATTGGATAAAATAGACCTGGGTTGCTGAGCTAATCAGTCTTCAATCAATAAAACATTTTACTTTATCTTTAATCAAATCAAAATGTCACATCAATTGATGATATACGTGGTGTGTTCAAAAGTAAGAGGACTTTCTCGGTCCACGTGTTAACGATTTTCGATTTTTAAAATTTTTTTTTGTTATGTTGGTACATATATCAATAACATATGTTGATTTTATCGACCATTTTGAATGTTTAGTAAATTTTTGACAGTCATTTTGCTTGGCTCGTCTTTTGTTTTTTTTTTCGGTTTTGACTCATCCAGCAGCCTCCATTGCGATTTATTTTCACGTCATAAACATAAACCCATGATTCGTCACCAGACTTTGATTCGACGATTCGCAAAAACCATGTTCTTCATTTTTTTCGTCGGTTGTTGACCTTTTGGGACTCCCAGAGTGGTCCTCGTCATCTTCTCGGCCTTCTGTGAAGAGCTTGTACCACTTGTAAACAATGGATTTGCTCAAAACAGACTTACCCAATGTGGCATTGTCAACATTTCAAGTACTTAGCAGCACTTAATTTCGTTTTTCACACAAAATTTAATGCAAATTCTTTGGTCCCAGCAAATCGTAAAAATTACAAATCAAATTGTCTGTCAAAATCAAACTAAAGATTCAAAAATGCTGATAATATCAACATATGTACATATGTTAGGGATATGTGTACCAACATAACAAAAATAAAAAAATATCGAAAATCGATAACACGTGGACCTAGAATTATAAAAAGTCCTCTTACTTTTTACCGTTTAGCGCGTAAATTGTATGTGTCTAAATGTCTATCTTTCCATGTTTCTTCCAAAAGGCTCGATGGAATGAGGTATCGTTATATTCATCTTGATAACCCGAATGTCCTTAGATAGGTTAAAAAAAACGAAAAATTGGCGTATTTTTGGCGCGAAATAGTAAAATAAAGTTGTTCTTATTAGAAAAACATTTTTGTTTTTTGTCTTATCGAATTGAAATTTGGACATTATGAGTTACTGGTACATTTTTCACTAACCATGTAAATTTCAAGATCCTATGATTACTAGAAGGAGTACCTCCCATACAAATCCAAACGCGAATTAAGGTTTTTAACAGAAAAACTTTTTTTAAAACCAAAACTGTTAACAAAACTGTAAATGTTAATACACTAGAAGCGCCATCTGTTAGACATACGCGGCGACACTTCTCGAAATAAAAATTGATTACGAAAAGTTTCAAAAAATTATATCATGGTGATGGAGGGGAAGAGGGAAGAATGACTGTATTTTTTGCAGTCGGGTTGACAAATTTTTGAAGGAATACAAAATTTGAAAAACTGCATAGTTAATGGGAAATGATCTTCCATATCCATTTACAGATTGATGTTAATTTTCTCTGTTGTTGTTGTTGTTGTTGAATTGAATTGTCGAAGAGATTTCTTCTTAATGATGATTTATTTGTTATATGTACTTAGACAAGACAAGCAGCATCGCATCAGTTACTAAGAGAAGCAGCAGCTGCTTGATTATACTTATTATTTTTATTTATTTATTTATTTTATATATTTTTTTATTATTATACAATATTTCTAACAATTAAATCTTTTCTAAACATTGATATAAGTATGTAAGTACGTATGTGTATTAAGTATGTATAATAATAATATTGTATAGAAAATATTACCCGATATCCACCTCCTTTATCATTATCATTAACCCATCATCATCATGATGTTCATATTCCTTCTTCTATTTTTTTTTTTTTTGCTTTAAAGCGTTTTACTTTCTTCTCACTATCTCTCTCTCTCACTTAAGATATTTTTGTATTTTTCTTTATCCATTACCACAAATTGCTTTCAACTGCACGTAGAATATTTTTTCATATTGAAGATTCTGTCTGATATCTTCTAATATTGAATTAAAATTGATTTGTTATACAATAAATTATATTTTTGTTTATTTTTATAGATTCATTTTTGTTAATTTTTTTTTAAATTTCATTTCATTTCTGGATATTAAATAAGAATATCTAAAATACCTTAAAAATAAATATTTCTGCATTTTCTTTAAAGTTTTATTTTTTGTTTTAAATATAAATTTCTTTTTTATTTTCCTTTTCTTTTCTATTCTTTTTTCTTTATAATTTCAATAAATTTTTAAAATTTATTTTTTTATTTTATTTTATTATGTCTTTATTTTTTCCATTTTGTTTTGTTATATTTTCTTTTTGTTATTATTATAATTATTTTTTATTTTATTTTCTACAATTTTTTGTTTAACAATATATTTTTTTTTCTTTTTTTTGTTGTGGATTTTTTTCTTTTTTTTTTAATAGTTTTAATTTCTGTGTACATTTATATATTTTTTTTTAATATAAGTAAATCGTGTGGTTGTTTTTCTTGTTGTTCTTCTTGTTGTTGTTGTGAGCAAATACATTAAATGATTTTACACTGAGAGAAACATTAATAAGTATTATTCTTTATTGAGATAAGTTGAATAATTTTTTTATTTCTACTACTTAAGTCATTTACTAAATTCTTTTAGTTACAATTCAAAATTACACATGATGGATGCACATTGAATTTGTTTGTGTTTATTTATTTATTTTCTAGTTTTTTTTTTTTTTATATGAGTCAAAATCGGTGTATCATCTTTGGGTAGTTGCTGGCTGTTGTTCTTGTTGCCTATTGAAATTGATCACATGCGATTATTATTCAATGTACGAGTTAATGTGATAAGTTTAAGGGCAGCAACTTTATACTTTTAAGAGTTTAGGTTACATTTATCTTTATTTGTTGATAAGATATGTATGTGTGGATCTGATTGGATCAAGGTTCAGAGATCTGAGATAATTTTATAATTAATTCAATTTTATTCTTTCATCATACATCCTATCCTATCCATTATCATCACCCTTACAAATGTGTGGATTCAATGTTATTTCTTGTTCTTGTTGGTTGATTTGGTTTGGTTTGGTTTGGTTCTTTCAATTGTCTTGGTTATTCATATAAGTTTATAACTTTTCTTGATTGGTGTTTATGGTTTTAAACTCTTCATGGTTTTGTTTTTGACTGGTTGGTTTGATTTGTTTTGTTTTGCTTTGCTTTGGAAAGAATTTAATAATATTGTTGTATTATTTGTAAAATTGAAAAAATTTAAGTTTATTTAAAATTTGCACATTTAAATTTAATTTAATAAATACACATACATATATATAAGTATTTTTAAGGAAAAAGTATATAGAATTTCTTTGCATTTTTATGTTCTTTGTTTCTTTCTTTTCTGTTTGACTTCTTCATGCAACAATGTTTCTTTTGTTTTGTTAATTTTTAATTAAATTTTTAATAAAAATCAATAAATGTCTTTACTTTTGTTGTTCTTGTTTGTTGTTGTTGTTCTTAAGGAAAGAAACTTGGTAATTAAGGCACCATTAAAATTGCTTTTTACACGTATTTTTCCTTTTTGCGAATTTACAATTTCTTTTTTTTTTATTTTAATTTATTTATATTTATATGTTGTATGTATTTTGTTGTTATTTGTTGTTGTGATTAATAATTATTGATATATTGATTATTGATTACACACACACACAGAGAGATACATATAGTATAGTTTATTCAACAAACAATCAATCAAACAAACATACAAACATTTATTAGTATTTTTCTTTAATTAATGTGATTTAATAATTGAATTATTCAAAACAATTTTTTATCATCATTCATTTAAGTTGATTTGAGTATTTTCATACCATCATGATCATCATCATCATCATGATTATCATAATATATAACATAATAATACACATATACACACAAAGATATATAATACATACATATATGTACTATGTAATTGTAAGATTGTTAATTAATTTACTAATAATTTTTATTTATTTTTTTTTTTTTTGGCTTAATGATCCATAAAAACAATTACAATAAAATGTCTTTGTGTATTGCTTGCTTCCCATTTACTTACATATCATCAAAAGAGATTACATATCATCATCCATTCTTCAGAACTTTAGTACAATATCAACAGTCAACAATATCATCATCAGATTGATTGTATTCATCATTAGAATGATTGTGTGTATTATTACCATCAATCATCATCAACAAATCATTTGTGTTTGTTCCTTTTCCTTTCTCTTCTTGGTTTATCATTTATCAATCTTCCTTCTCTTTTGTCTTTTCTCGTATATTTAGAGTTTAATTTTTTTTTTTTTTTGTTTAAGACTTTTATTTTATTTTTATAGATTTAATAACTTTTGTTTGTCTCTTGTTTTTGTTTGGCATTTATTTTATGTTTTTTGTTTAATTCCATCAAAAAAATTTACTAAATATTTTAAATACATTTCAATACAAGTATACATAATATAATATATATATATATAATATTTTTTAATTTATTTTCAATATATAGATATAGATTTTTTTTATTACATTTATATATTTATTAATATTTATTTTCTTTTTTTTTTCTATAATATTATTTTTTTTTTTTATTTGAAAAATGATTGCTTCAAATTGTTTGTCAAAAGCGAAATATTTGTCACTAAAATCACGAAATAGTTTCGCTTGATATATGTACCATATTTTATCATATCATATCATATCATTATCATATGATTTTTTTTTTATTTAATTTCATAATTAATTAATTAAATTAACCATTTGTTACACATTTTGTTCCACGCAATTGTATTTCTGATTTCTTTTTGTTTTATATATATATATTTTTGTTTTTTTTTTCTGTAATGTATTTTTGTATGTATTTATTATTATATTTTTTATTATATTTTTATATATTATTTTTTCTTTTGTGTTAATTAATAATTGTTTTGTTTTGGTTTTGTTAGTTTTTTTTTAAGAATTTCCTGTAATCAAGTTTTGTTTTTCATAAGTTTTTAATGTTTTTTGTTTTTCCATTTTTTATGCATAATAATTTACATCTGCGCTTTTGTGTGTCCATCCAATCCAATTATTTTCAAATAATGATTTGTTTTTTGTATTTTTTTTTTTAATTTTTCTTATTTAACAACAATAATTTAAAACAACAAACAATGAATGTAGAGTAAATATTAATAATATAGAAGAAGATCCATTCCAGTTTCCTATAAAGAAGTAGCATGAAATTCTACGTCAAATAATGTTGCTCAATCATTTAATTTAAATTAGATTAAAATAAGAGAATTAGTCGGGATCCAAATCACCTCAAGTGGCCTCAAGTGAGCATATTGTGTCAAACCTCTTATTAATTATATGTAGTTCCTACGAGATTGTGGTATTCATTAAGAATTTCAAACTTTTCTTTGGAGGTAAATCTGTAATTAAATTTGGTTCCATATACTGATTACACCAGATAGCAGATTCTGATTCAAATTGAGGCCTCAATGTCATGTATAGTCTATATACATATGTCCTGTTTAGAAGCCAGAGACTACACGAATATCTTTCTGTGTCCCAGTCCCAGTATTTCTTGAATTGTTTCTATTCTGTCTAATTTACAGTAAAACGTTACTTTCATTATCATCATTGCTACTTAAAATACTCATTTTGTGCTTATCAAAATTATACGACACCAAAATAAATGGCACACATTAAAAATTAAACTGTTTTATACCGAGCCCCAGTTGGTTTCCAAATTATAGCATTTGTTGCAAATTGAAGCTGTGCCCCGTCTAATAATGCGTAAGTTTTGTTGCAGATTTATTCATTACAGATCTAACAACTCTTTTAGAACTGTTTAGTGGTCTCGCCAAAACCCAGAGTACCAAAATACTCATTCGCGCTCACTCTCATTTTATTTTATTTTGCTCATATTCGCGTTTGATAAATTTAAAAATATTATTCTCTTCTCACTCGTAAGCGAGCGAAAATTTTTTTTTTTTTTGTTTCCTCGTACGCGAACGTGAGTTAATTCGATCTTGTTCATAAATGAAGCGTTAATTTTTGAACAACCTAGTGGACCAAGCAGCGAATGTGCTCAACATTCGTCCGTTTAAACTATTGCAAACGGACTCAGAAACGAGCGTTTTGCTCACAAATTACAGACGTTGCTTGAACATACGCTTTATGTCCGCTAAAGTGAGTGTTAAAGATAGTTTTGCGGATATAAATATTATGAACAAGAAATAATAAGCAAAATAGATGGAAAACGATTTTTATGGCACGTGAGAAAAGACACAACAACACTGTCGCAAACGGCCCAAAAGTAATATCACTATAGTATATTTTACGACTATCGTAAATGATAAATTTGATGCCACAAACTGATCGCGATAGTTTTGTCCACAAAAGATCAGCATAACTATCGCAAACGTATCATTTATGATAGTTTTGATCCACTGGGGACTAGCATATACATATATACTATGCACGTGGAGTGAGAAACATCAACCAACGGTTAGATAAAACGAATAGAATAGACAAAAAGAAGCTCTTCTTATTTTAAAATTTTTCATACCCAACAACAAATTATGTGTAATTTTGTTGTTACACATTCCGAGATGACAGACACACTCTGTAACGTAACTGGCTTGCTGTAATGCATGCAAGTTGGGTACAAAAGATTCTTGATTTCCTCGCTTTCCTAATAATGGTTCACATATCATGCACGCTCTAATTTTTGAGCTTTCCGATTTGTTTTTCAATTGAGAAACAATAACACAACATGTACAATCAATGTGGTTAGAATTTTGTAAATAAAAGACCCTGATTGTTTTATATGCTTGAATTAAATCTACGTTAGACAACCAAGATCTTTATAGAATTTAGAAAAATTGCTTGAAATCACAATTGTAATTAATCTTTAGACGAGTAGTAATGGTAAAAAATTTCTGTGTTTTTATTTTTCTCTAATTTTTATTATATAATAATATATGTAGATTTGGCAAAACAAAAAAAAAAACAAATTTTTTTTTTTTTTTTTTTGGTGTCGTATAATTTTGATAAGCACTATATTATAGGCGAAGCCTAAAAGTATGCAATTTAATTTGACAATTAAAAAAGCAACATTAAAATAGAAAATTATCATTATGAGCAAAATGTATTGCAGTATTTTCGTTATCGTATTTCATTCGACAACAATCCACGAACTAAGAACGGCCATGCACCACAACCCCTAATGGTCCTAGATTTGGGGACAATTCCCAATAAGGAATCAAAACGCCAATTTGATTTGATGTGCTTTAGACCTGGGGTTTTGAGAAGGACTATTGTTATCAATCACCTTTTAATGTTCTGAATGAAGATCAGAGCATCAGTCATATGGTCGAGTAAACTGACTTGCATGCCATCTTGCCGGTGATCTTATTGCAAATCTTGTTTCAATATAGAAGAGTTGACTTGCGTCCGATCTTGTCACCGATCACATTGACTTGCTTCTTTCTGATCAAGTCAGCTTCCGTTTTCCAAATGAAGTAACGGGGGCTGGTATTTGCTTATGAATTTTATCGAACTGACAAAGCTTGACTATAGTCCAGCTCCCTACACCTGGTATTCAAATCACATTTGTACTACTTACAACTACCTGAAATTGGAAGTTCATACATTAGCTTGCATTTATGTTGAGGACTCAAACTAACTACCCATTAATTATTACTAGATAATTTCATTTTACCTAAAGATGCGACATTTATTTTACTTCGTAGAACCTAAGGACTAACTGACCTTCTAAAGCTCAAATCAAAATCGTATAGAGAAGAATGCTCTTCTCATTTTATTCTTTAAAATAAAGAGAGAGAGAGAGAGAGAGACAGAGAATAAATACATGGGAGAAAATTGATATATAAAATTGATATTATACGAGTATTGTAAAATAGTATGAAAATTGATTTTTTTTGTAGTTTTTCTTATTTCCGATGTTAATATTCAATTCCATTGGCCAAACTTTTTTAGTCTTTTCGTTATATGTATATTCTCTTTTAAGTAAGATTAGTAAGACTTCTTCATGTTTTTACATCTCAGAGTCAAATGTATAAATTAGATAAGTTTTCTTTTTTGTGTTTGATGTCTTAAATTATTGTTGAAAAATTTCAAAAAAAAAAAAAATCCATACATACATGTGTAAATGAGTTTTAAAAATAATAGAGATGAAAGATATATCGGATTTCAGTGAGACATAAATAAAATCAATCCTCATGGTACAGATCAAACAAATCTGATGTCTAGAAAAGCTAGAAATTTTAAGAAAGTATATACTTAGAATAGCAATGACTATGAATATTGTAAGTATATGATAGAATGGAATTTCAAAGAAATTGTGTGCAATTGTTTTCGCGAACGATAGGCTTTCGTGATATATTCATATTCTGTTAGTGAATCGATGAGTATTTTCAAATCTTAACCACGAGAATATTTTTTATATGTGTAACCTATCTATAGATAGGTTCATTAGGTGTATGTGGGCTGGACCCTTAACAAACATATTTTCATTTAAATTGTTCCCAAAATTTTATAAATAAACGCCAATGCTTAACGAATTTCATACATATTCATATATCAAAGACGATGTTCATGTGATCAAGAGAAATATGTATATGAAAACTTATATAGAATACTCATTTTAAAAGTGTTTTCACAAAATACATATAGTATTTAAAGACCTTAAAAAGCTACAGTTAGGAGAGAGTTATAGTATGAGAGATAGGAGTAATTTTATGTTAGTAAGTAGTTAGTTATTTGTTCTCATGACAATAAAACAGTTTTTTAGGTTATCAATTCAAACCTTTGATGGTTCCTTGAGAAGTGGGACACTTACATCTTCTATCTATATAATTAAATGGCAAACATTGAAATAGTGAGTCCGTTCCTGCTTAAACCACTGAACCTATTTTGACAAAAAAAAAACACCAATTGAAAGGTAGTTTGCGCTAGATGTGTTGTGGAAATTTTATATCAAAATAGGTCCAGAGGTTTAGGCGTAAAAAGGTGTTTGAAATAACCGCTTTATAACAACAAAAACAACACACAGCCATTGATGTGTGCGTGTGTGCGCCTAGTTGAATGGTAGAATGGAGAGGTTTGTGTGCCTCTCTCTTCTAAATAAGACTGTGTCCTATGATTGTAGTTATTAATATCACGCTTAATGAGTTTTAATTACTCCAAGTCCTTTATATAAGCATCTGAATGTAGTTACTACTATAGTGCTTATCAAAATTATACAATTAATGGTACAAGTTTTCATTGCAAAGATTTGATTTGATAACAGTACCTTTGTTTAAGCAGTACGAGTATATTGTATTCTTTCATTCTGCATATCTCTCTAACTGTATCATCAACATAGAATTGGTAAGACTGAAAAGGAATTGTTTTTGTTGGTGTCGTATAATTTTGATAAGCATGTAATATTAAGGAGTAGTTTGTTCTCTACTATACAGTAAATCAAGTGCTAAGTTCATATGAATGTTTTAAGGAAGACACTGATTTATGTCACCTAAAACTAAGTACATATATCTTGAAAATTCATAGAAAAGGCATTATATTTTACAAATAGAAAATTGTAGAGGAAGTAAAATGACTTGCATCCTACCTCTTCGGCAGTCAATTCAAAGACTTTAAACATATAAGAAGATAGTTTAAGCCTTTGAATGTACTTACAAGTACATTAAGTAAACGTTTCAAAGACTTCATATTCGTACACATGCATATTGGATATTTAAAGCCCTTAAGTGTACAAGAACAAGTATATTAGTGGTGTAATGAATAGAAATTTTTAGACATTGAATGTCGGGAAATATGCAAAACACTAGTAGTACACTAGCATGAATTTTTGCGAATTCGAATATTCGCAACATCACTATACCACATTAGGTAACTTAAGTTTTTTTTGACAGCTTTAGCAGCAAGTTATGCTAATTTATACAAAGTGTCTTCTCATATGCCTCGGTTTATAAAATTTTATAGTTAATTAAAGGTCTTCAAATACTTACGAGTGCAAAGTTCATACAAAAAGTAAATTTGAATGATCGAATTAAAAAAGATATGTCAATTTATCAGTACATATTTTTGAAAGCAAGATTTAAGAACTTGATGTAATTCCCTTTAAATCTTATCTTTCGTATATCAAATTATTCAGAAACCTTCAAAGTGTACCATAAATACTTAAGTTTCCTTTACATATAATCATCAAAATCATACATATGAACTAGACATCTGTACTAACGCACACAGTTGCTTAGCATAACTGAGTACCATTGAATTTCGTACTCTATTTTTTGGAACCACAAACAATATGAATGAATTCTAATTCATTTGAGAGAGCGTTGCCATAGCAAACGATCGCATTGAAAATGATTGGAACATTTTTATACTCTTCATGCAGTGTATAGCATTATAACGTTGTCATTAAGTTTGAACACATAGACGGATACATTGGATACTCCATACAGAAAATATAAATGATCACCTCGACGAGGCGATTTCATTTAACCGTGTCCGTCTATCCGTCCTGAACATAAGTCAAATCAATAACACAATAATAATAATCTATTTCTGTATGCGTAATTACAGAATAGTGAAGAATATAAGAATATAGCCGAACATAATCTTCTTGTCTTATTTCGGACTATGTATCATAATAAATCAAAGACTATGAAATGTGTATAATAGTTTGCATACCAACAAACAACGAAGTACAAAATAACCTTCGAATGAAAATTCAATTCCAACCAACACTGCTTCGTTTGAATGAGAACATGGAACATTCTCTCTGCTGCATTCAGACATTGGAATTCATTTAAATGAATATGAATGCCAAATTCATTCATTTGAGCATGAGTACCAAATATGATCTTTTGAATTAATTCATACAGATGTCTAATATGAACTGATAACACCTATACGTAATATGCATAATCCATAGAAATTCTTTAGCTATATTCATTAGAATTTTTTGTAATCATACATTAGTATTAGATTCTATCTATGTGATGAAGATCTGAATGTACAATGTTAAAATTAAGTTTTCATATCATCAACTGAAACAATCGTCTTTTTTAAGAAATTTTGACCCAGAAATACATATTGCACTGTACTATATTTATAGACATATGTAGAATGTTTGTTATATGTGTAGGTATAATGTTTCTTTTTTTTTTCTAATTAAATCATTTAAAATTTTTAGTTTTGGATATGTAAAATTGTATATGTTTCTGGTTCATCATCATGTTTTTATAGTGGTAATATTGTATTGTGTGTAAATTTGAATCTTTTTTCAAAATTATCATCATATATTGATCTTTTGTATTCTTTTCTTGCATTCCTTAACTCTTAAGTTCTTAATTTCTTTATCATTTTTTATTTTTTATTTTTTTTTTTTTGTATTATTTTTGGATATGTGTGTTCAAAACTCTATAAGTATATGTATTTGTGTTCTGTTATCATAATATATTGATGGTAGAATAATAAAATATTTCTTTCATTATTTATTGATTGATTGGTTAGATTGTTTTCTAAAATTTCATCATTATCATTTCTAGTACTATTGCCTAAAAAAAAAAAAACTAACATAAATATGTTTTGATATTTTGGTATATGGTATAAATATAGTAAATTGAATATGTTGTTCTTGTTGTTGTTTTGTAGGTAGATAGATAGATAATGATAATATGTAAGTATTTGTGTCCATTAAAATAAATTCAAAATAAATATGAAAATCATATATGCATTGCGGTTAAATAGAATATCATGATGTAAATGTGGGTATAAATATGTTTTTGTATATAAGTACTTATATTGAATAATTTATATGATTTGATTATGTATCTTTTGGGTCGAGAGATTTTCCTGGCAACCCAATATATGTTGTATGTATGTATGTAAGTTTGTTTTCATTATTCCTTCTCCATCATTATCATCATTCATGCTTAAGTTCTCTTCTTTTTTTTTTTTTTGTTTTTATTTTGACACTTTCGAGAGTTCATTAATCAAAGTTTTGTCCATCGATCGATCGATGATCATCATTATTTAGATCATTCTTATATTATTATTGATAATGTTTCATTATTATATTATTTTATTTAATTTAATTATATTTTGCATTTGACTAAAAAACTTGCATTTTGTTGCTCAACACTAAAAATTCTTTACTAATATAATTAATTAATTAATTAAATATTTTTTTTTGTTTTCTTTTTTTTTATAATATTCATAATCATAATAATAATATTAATAATATTTTATATATATATATATTTTGTATATATTGTTTGTATATATAAACGCTTCATTTCCTCCATCATCACATCAACCTCCTCATCATACTCATACTTCTGCTCTCTGAATGACGAAAACCTAATTTGAAAAATATTCATTTCATTTTTTGTTTTATTTTGATTGGTTTTTTTTTTTTGTTTTCTTTTTAATTACATAAATATAATTAAGGTTGAAAATTCTGTTTATGTGTTTTCCTTCTATAATTTTATTTAATGAATGATTTCTTTCCATCATGTTTGCATTTTCATATTAATTTTATTTGTTTTTTTATTTCTTTTGTAATATTTTTTTTTTGTTTCTTTTTTTTTTTTTGTATATAATTTTAACAACTATAAATAATAATAATAATAATAATTAAAATTTAATTTATAAATTTAAATCGTAATAAGTAAATTCTAAACAAAAGTCTTTTATCGCCATATAAGCAAAATTTCTTCCTTCTCTTTTAATTTTTTTGCTTATTTTTTTTTGTATTGTATTATTTTTTTTTTTTAATAATTTCTCTTTCTTCATTTTCTTGTTCTTGTTTCATTCTCCCATGTAACAACGATGACATAAAAATAATTAATTTTTATATAAAAAAATTCAAAAAAAACCAATTATCATTTACTAAAAAAATAAAATACAATTTTTTTTCTTTCCTTTTTCCAAAAAATAAAATACTAAAATTTTGAATCAGTCTAAACAAAATCACATATAAAATTTCGATTTTTATATAACAAAAAATAATAATAATAATAATAGAAAAAAATGAAAAAGAAGAATAATATGAAGAAGAATTATTTATATAATATAAAATAATTGAAGAAGATAAACAAATCTCATCTCATTTCATCTCATCTCATGTCATTATTACATATAACAAATATTTAATTAAAACCGAATAATAATAATTTTTTAATATTAAAAAAATAATAATAATTTTTATTTAATTTAATTTATGTATTTTTTTTATATCTTTCACGAATAATACATACACTACTCTGTGCATAATTATAAACACATCCAATTCATTATTGAATCAAATAATTGGACAATATTTTAAACTAACATATTCTGGGGAAAATAATCGTAAAATCGGACAAATAATCAGATGTACAGTGCATTTATTTATGAATATTTCAAAAAAAAAAACTTCTTATAGGGAAATGTACTATATTTTAACTTAAAAAATCTTAAATTTGGTGGGAGAAGTCAATGTTGATAGATATACTATTAAGAGAATGGCGAGATTTAATTCATCTTGTCACTACGGCCTCGAATGCGACAACCCCCTTAAAATACAGTTTCTTCTTTCGAGATTTTTCTGTAATTTCATTTGGTTCCAAGTACCAAGTATCCCCTTACAGTGGTATAGTAAATGCTCTGATGTCTCCTTGTCTCTCTTGTATACATGTGTATAAAAATTGGACAAATTGTAAAAATATAGCATATCGATTGTCTAAAGTAAGCTTCTTGTATGGGAAAACTTACAAATATTAAAAAAAAAAAAAATAAAAAAAATGTGATCCCAAAAAACCTATTTATACATACATATTTATATAGAGAAAGGCACGATAGCTAAACTTCAACTCATCATAACGGTCTCAATGAGGCGGGTATATTATATAAGATGAAAAAAATCTATTCCAGTTAAGTATTTTAAAGATCTTCTACCATGACACATGACATTAAGAGGTAGGGGTAATTTTCAACAGCTCCGTCATTCGTCCCAAGGAAGTTTCCACAAAAGTTCTATGCATTTCACATTTCAATAATGTGATAAGGTTTTATGCAATTATTTTAGTCATAGAACTATAAAGTTGACGTTTGTTACAGATTAGTGATGTAACGAACATCAATTTTTAAACAGTCGCGAATACGAGTTCGATTTCGAATGTCAGGACAATTGCGTTAACGTCCTGTTTTGATTATTGATAGTGTAAATCGTCTATTCAGAGTATTGTGTAATCACAATAATAAATAATGCTTATGACTGGGCAGACTTGCCCTATCAGGTTTATAATCAACTGTCGACTGGTCACCTTGTAGTGTTGGGAAATTTCTGCCTTTGTTTTGGCTCATTTTGGCTCTTTTTTTCCTTTTTCTTAGCCCTCCAAACATAAATCAGCTGACAACATTTTAAGTAAAATATAAATTCTTAATTTTTTTAAAAGATTTTAATAAAGAAGGGGACTGCAAGAACTATTTGCAAGTATTTAAAAAAAAACAGCTGTTCCGAAGACAATTGTATAAAATTTGAAGAAAAAAAAACTACAACAAAAAAAAAAGAAAAAAAAATCTGTGTAAACACCTGATTAAAAATCAGGCAATTTTGAGCAGTCTAAACCGACTATAAGTTGACGTATTTTTTTTTATCTATATGGAGTTAATTTAAATGGTGTAAACGATAAGTTTAACTAGGTTTAAACTGTACACATGCCAAATACACGTTTAAGTGAAGATTCTAATGTATTTGTTTCAGACGCTCATAGTCGCATGAATTTTTGAAATGAGAATATTAAGAAATATGTGCATGGGAATATTCGTAACATCAATACTTATTGTACACTCATAATACCAATACGAAACCATAGTACACTGATTACTGGAAGAGATCGTCCCCTTTACATACTTATAATATTAGTTAATCATCTAATGTAACAGATTTGTTTAGTTAAGCTTTAACAATCAAAATAAGTTTTTCTCTTCATAATTAGGACTTATATAACTTAAAAAAATTAAACCGATTAGACCAATATTTGATATACATACATATGTATCTGAACTGACGTTTGAGTAAGGAAAACTTTTGCTTTACACAAAATATAAGTATAAATATAAATCGGTTATTATAAAAATTGTATAGTGTGTCTTTCGTGAAAGATATAAATTAAATCTTCGTTGAAACCGAAGTTAGTGTTCCCTTTTTTATTTCACATCTTTTCTTTTTAACAATTTAACAACTTCCTTTCTATTTTTTTTTTTTTTTTGAGAGATGATGCTACTGTTTTGTTTTGTTGCTTAGCATTGAATTTAGATTTTTAATAATATTTCATTTATTTAATTAATTATGTATTTAAATATTTAATGAATATTTGATTTTTGTTTTTTTTTTTATTTTTTAAATATATATTTCATGTGAATTTTGTCTTGTTTTGTTTTTTAAATAATTTTTTGGTGATTTTCATTTCTTTTATTTATTTTTGTGTCTCATTTATATATTTTTTATTTTTTGTTGTCCTCATTAAATTTTGTTTAATTTAAATTTTTTTATTTTGTATTTTATATAATTTTTGTTTTGTTTCTATTGTTATTTTTTTTATGTATTTGTTTTATTTGACTAAACTTACAATTAATTGCTGTTTTTCCTTACAATTTGACACGTTTGGGGGGTGCGGGGACTCCGCCAAATACGTGTAATGAAATAGACAAACAAATGTTTGTTTTTTGTTCAAATAAAATAAATTCAAATAAAGTTATTACAATTATAATAATAATAATAATAATAGATAATAAAAATCATCATCATCATCATCAATTATTTTGACATTTAGATAGATTAATTTATTTTATTTTTATTTAATTTTTGTATCTTTTATGTATGTAAATATGCATTTATGTATGTAAGTATAATTATTTTTGTTTTTGTATTTGTTTGTATTTATTTGTATTTATGTATGTATGTATGTTGTTGTATGATGCATTATTGCATTGATAGAGGCCTAATTATAAGTATATAGTTTATGTATATACATATATATATATATTTTTATATATAAGTATATAATATTAAATAAATTTTTGTCATATATTTTGTTTGAATTTATTTGTTGCTGTTGTTGTTCTTTTTATTGCTTATTTATTTATGATTCTTTTTGTATGCACTGCAAAACTTTTCATTTCTTTATTACTTTTTTAAATGTCTTTCTTTTATCTTTAAAATTCTTTGCCTTTCCTATTTGTGTCCTTCAATGTTTTATGTTTTTAGTTATAAATTTTGTTGTTGTTGTTGTTGTTGTTATTGTTGTAATTGTTGTTCTTGTTATTCTTGTTGTTGTTGTTTAATGTATTGGCGTCTTGACAATTGTATTGGGTGCAATATAGTGATAACCGGGAATAGGCAGTCCAGCGGTTTCCATTGATATTCTAAGGATAAAACAAAATAAAGAAATTTGTATATAAAATATTTATTAATCAATTATAATTAATTTAAATTATTCTTGTTTCATGCAGGATTTTCACCGATACATACATATTTGAATAGAGGATACAATTTCTGAAGACCACACGAATTACAAGGAAACATATAAAGCCTTACCATGTGAAACTATTGCGCAATAGATCCGATAGTTATGAAAGTACGAACATAATAAATCAAGTAATATACAATACGCTTAATTGGAATACCTAAAACAAACGTCTGAAAGAAATAAGGAGATGGAGAGAGAGAGAGAGTTCGTCGAGGCCTTGCGACGGCACACCCCCTGAAGCACTTGGTAAGTGAAGAAGTGGATGGGTTAACTAGTAGATACGTAAGAAGATACTTATGTTGATTAGTGGCTATGTAGGTAAATCCATTGCTAGTTACCTACATGTACAACAGTCCACCTATGTATTCAACTACGTAACTACCACTAGTTAACCCATCCACTACCAACCTAGATAATTAGATATGTTACTACGTAGCTAACTTACCAATTTAGACACATAACTATATAGGTACCAGTCTACCAACGTAGGGAGCTGCCGACCTACATAATTAGTTGAATCAGTTAAATTTGAAAAAATATCAGACCTAATTAGAAGACCAAGATTGTGAGAATTCAGGTGTTTATAGAACACAACATGGGTCTTTTGGGAACTCATTCGATGGGGACTAAATATGGGTTATAAGGCACAACAAACCAAATTCACAGTTTTTATTGTCTCTTGTACAGTTCCAGCGCAAAGTTCCGCTTTGAATCGAAATAGCCACTAAATAAAGAAAGGCACTGTACAGCTCTTCAAAGATTGGAATAAGAAATCGGGGGTAAAAATGCTTGAGCAATACGCTTATTGGTCAATTTAAACAAGATTTTCAAACCAGTGCAAGAAGTGGTTGTTTGCAAAGGTAGGTAGCTACGGGGCTAAAAAGGTAGGTTGGTAGCTCCTTACGGAGGAGGGTAGGTTGGGTAGGGTAGATTGGTACCTGAGTTATGTGTCTAAATGAAGGCTGCTACGTAGTGACATAGCTAAATATATGCACGGGGTGGACGGGGAGATGGTGGCCGGGACACTCCGCCAGAGATGGTAAAGGAGACATGAGGATTTGCGATTATCATTTTCTCATCATGGGTAAGAGAAGAATCTGTGGTAAGAGCTATCTATCTATCTATCTATCTATCTATCTATCTATCTATCTATCTATCTATCTATCTATCTATCTATCTATCTATCTATCTATCTATCTATCTATCTATCTATCTATCTATCTATCTATCTATCTATCTATCTATCTATCTATCTATCTATCTATCTATCTATCTATCTATCTATCTATCTATCTATCTATCTATCTATCTATCTATCTATCTATCTATCTATCTATCTATCTATCTATCTATCTATCTATCTATCTATCTATCTATCTATCTATCTATCTATCTATCTATCTATCTATCTATCTATCTATCTATCTATCTATCTATCTATCTATCTATCTATCTATCTATCTATCTATCTATCTATCTATCTATCTATCTATCTATCTATCTATCTATCTATCTATCTATCTATCTATCTATCTATCTATCTATCTATCTATCTATCTATCTATCTATCTATCTATCTATCTATCTATCTATCTATCTATCTATCTATCTATCTATCTATCTATCTATCTATCTATCTATCTATCTATCTATGCGATCTCCACCTATGCGATCTCCACCTATGCGATCTCCACCTATGCGATCTCCACCTATGCGATCTCCACCTATGCGATCTCCACCTATGCGATCTCCACCTATGCGATCTCCACCTATGCGATCTCCACCTATGCGATCTCCACCTATGCGATCTCCACCTATGCGATCCCCATCCTATGCGATCCCCATCTATCTATGCGATCCCCATCTATCTATGCGATCCCCATCTATCTATGCGATCCCCATCTATATATGCGATCCCCATCTATCTATGCGATCCCCATCTATCTATGCGATCTCCATCTATCTATGCGATCCCCATCTATCTATGCGATCCCCATCTATCTATGCGATCCCCATCTATCTATGCGATCCCCATCTATCTATGCGATCCCCATCTATCTATGCGATCCCCATCTATATATGCGATCCCCATCTATCTATGCGATCCCCATCTATCTATGCGATCTCCATCTATCTATGCGATCCCCATCTATCTATGCGATCCCCATCTATCTATGCGATCCCCATCTATCTATGCGATCCCCATCTATCTATGCGATCCCCATCTATCTATGCGATCCCCATCTATCTATGCGATCCCCATCTATCTATGCGATCCCCATCTATCTATGCGATCCCCATCTATCTATGCGATCCCCATCTATCTATGCGATCCCCATCTATCTATGCGATCCCCATCTATCTATGCGATCCCCATCTATCTATGCGATCCATCTCTATGACAAACAACCCCCTCTACTCAGAGATTGAAAATGCTATGCTATTTCATAGTTTTTTGCTCTTGCTCTCAATTTGTGAAGCACGAAGCGAAGAGCACTTGACAGATCTCGAAAAACAAACTATTTATAGTCAGAGCAATAGCACAAAAAATTAGAGCAATCAGGAGCAGAGTAAACGAAATAGTTTTGTGTGATATTGCTCCGGCTACTGCTCCTGATGCTCCTACTACTGCTCTGCTTCCGTTCAAATGTTCATGCTCCGAATAGCATTCTATGTAATTTTTTAGTAGGGTTTCCAAGTAAGTGTAATTGTCGATTTTAGGGATTTTTGACTAACTTTAGCGGGAAATATTTCTGAGTGTAGCAGACTCGCTTTCGTAACAGATATTCAAATTATTATTTTATACTTATTCTAATTTTTTGCTTTTACTTTAGTACTTAAATGATCACACCGGACAATAACATTTTTGTTGCAATTTTATTCTGTTGTGCTGTGTAGTGTTCTTATTTTCAGATCCCAACACTTTCATGGAAACCCTACTAAAAAATAACGTACAATGCTATTCGGAGCATAAACATTTGCTACGGGAGCAGAGCAGTAGCAGGAGCATCAAGAGCAGTAGCCGGAGCACAAAACTATTTCGTTTGCTCTGCTCCTGATTGCTCCAATTTTTTTGTGCTATTGCTCCGACTATTAATAGTTTGTTTTTGGTGATCTGTCCAGTGCTCTTTGCTTCGTGCTTTACAAATTGAGAGCAGGAGCAAGAGCAAAGCAAAATATAAAAAATGTAGATTTGGCAGTAAAATTTTCGAAGTGTACTATAGTTTTGATAAGCACCTTATATACTTAATACGAGGGTTGCTACTTAAGTTTTGAGACAGACAAATAATAACTTTATTGCTTTTCAAAATATTCTCCATGAAGATCAATACACTTTTGCATGCGATTGCACCAATTTTCGAAGCACTTTTTCCACTCGGAATGAGGTATCTCCAAAACGTGTGTTTTGAACGCATCAACCGCTTCTTCAGGCGTCGAAAAATGTTGACCTCGCAATTTATTGTTGGTGTGCGCGCATAAAAAGAAGTCATTGGGTGCCAAATCTGGACTATAGGGCGGATGACCCATCAATTCAACGATTTCAGTATTTAAAATATCACATGTTTGAGCCGATGTGTGAGAGCTTTCATTGACGTGGTGGAGAATGATTCGTCTTCTGCGGTTGATTTTTCTTATTTCTTCGAACACTTCTGGCAAACAAATGGTGGTGTACCATTCAGAATTAACCATTCTACGTTTCTCTAATGGCACGGTGGCGACATGTCCGGTTATTCCAAAAAAAAAAAAAAAAACAGGCGATCATTTGCTTCGTGCGCGAACAACTTTTGTTGGATTTGGCTCATCTTGAAAGACCCATACAGCCGACTGCTGTTTAGTTTCAGGCTCATATGCATAGATCCATGATTCATCACCTGTCACGATCTTTTATAGACGTCTTTTGAAGCACCGCGATTAAATTTTTTTCAACATTTCTTTGCACCAATCGACACGAGCCTTATTTGCGCGATTGCGAACGCGGCCAAATCTTTTTGACGGCCAAATGTTTATGCAATATTGAATGTATGCGTGCAGTTCACGTACAGCATCAATCTTTTGTGGCACAACAACCGATTTTGGACGACCTTCACGAAATTCGTCCTGGAGAAAACTACGACCACGATTGCATTCATAAAACCAGCGAAACACGGTGGCCCTGGATGGTGCTTCATCACCACCAAAAGTCGAAGCGAGTTGATCGCCACACTCTTGTTGAGTTAATCCACGTCGAAAATCATAAAAAATCATTGCACGAAAATGTTCACGATTTAATTCCATTTTTTAGCCGAAACGAATTTTTCAAGTCACTGTAAACAATACAAATGTGTGTTGCCATATCTCAAGACTTAAGTAGCAGCCCTCGTATTGGGTATAACAAATTGTTAAATATATCATCCTTATTAAGCTCAAGATAATCGTTTGTTTTAAGAACAAGTATGTAATATTATTCTAGTCGATATTAGTTCGACTACCATAAAACTTGTGTATTTCACAATCAATATGGTTACAACAAATATCACATTCTTTATAAAAAATTGATACAGAAGGGAAAGGAAATATACCCCTTACAAAGTTCCAAGGCAGCGCCTTGTGTTACCCATAACCAATTTTAGATAAATTGATTTTATTAATTGAATTTTGTCGATTTGATTTGCAAGAATTGTCCGTTGACGTTGAGTGAATGAAATTTTTTGTACAATATAATTTAATTTAATAAATAAAATTAAATGTGTAACTCAAGTGAATGAAATTGAATTTTTAAAAAATCTTTATTTTTAATTAAATTGTAATTTTCTTTTTTGTTTATATACTCGTATATATGGTACATAAATCTACATATATAAAACTGTTTATATTCATCAAATACATAGAGCTACTGTACTACAGTATACAGTAGTATTATTATGTTTGTAAAGCTGTGTATGCATCATTGTACAATACATACACATACTACGTACATACATATGAATATTGTAGTAGTAGTATGTGTTTGTTGTATCTATGTAACTAACATTGAAATTTAACTTTAATTTTTGTATTCGTTTATAGTTTTATAAGTCCAAAATATTGACTGAATGTCATTTGCTCAACTTAGTTTTTAATTTTAATAATTACATGGTCTTTTTCTTTCTTTCTATTTTGTTGTAATATTCAAAAATGTTTCTTTTTTTGTAATAATAATATGAATAAATTAATAAAATATATATGTATTTATCTATATCAATGAATATCTTTCTTTTCTTTAATCTTTTAATATCAAAAAAAAACATAAAATGTTTTAATTTTCAGATTTCATAAAGGAGAAATGAATTTTAAGAATTTAATAAAGATGAAATTTTGCATAAAAATTAAATTAAAACAAATTAAAAAATTTTGACTTGAAGTCTAACATAATAAATTTGTTGTAATAATTTTTTTTTTTTTTTTTTTGTCGTTTTATAAAATTTTAATTTGTAATTTAATATTTCTTATTATTTTTTTTTTTTTTTTTAAGATTATTATTTATTTTATTTTCGTTAAATCTACACGCAATTTTATTGTAATTTTTCAACGAACAGCGAGAATTGGTCCTTTTAAATGTTCTGTTGCAGTCCTCTGGTATATGTGTGTATGTATGTGTGTTTTTATCTTCTTATTCTTCTTCTACTAATCAATCTTAACTAATTTATCATCTATTTATATTGGTCTCTTTACGCCAATCATTTATGATATACAATCTATAAATAATACAAAATTTTGGGGGAAAGAACAAAAATCCTAATCACATATATATAGATAAGAACAATGGAATAAAATTTTGATACTTTTGTTGGTTGGTTTTACTACTTCTTAATTTTTTCTTATATGTAACCTTTCATAAAAATTCATAATTTAGATTGATAGGTCATAGAAGAATTCATTTCATTCATTTTCATATGAAAGAAAACTCGTATTTTGTCTACAAAGAAAATGAATGGATTCGAGCAGATCTCTAGCTCATGGATCTCTGGGATCCCTTCACCACAAAACTATACTCGTAGATCATTTATAAAATTTGTTGAGTCTTATGAAAATCGGAATATGTTTTGCAAAACACATTTCAGTTAAATAGAATGATTATCTTTTGTTGGTTTTTTAAGCATGGTTAGTCTTTGTATTCCCACGTAGGGTCCTCTGTTCTAACTCAGTATTTACCTAGATCAATGTGTATACAAGCTTCTCTAGCATTTAATAATTTGTTAAAGGAAATTTTTGTTACATTTGATGAGTTAGAAATGTTTTTTTTTTTAGAGGAATACTAATCCATTTTAAGAAAAAATAAAACTGTGTAGAACAGGGCTGTCTAAAACGCGGATCATTTGCATCTGAATGCGGCCCAAAGCAGCCCAATGCGAGGCAAGCGGCTGAAGTGGGAAACAGCGGTTTTTTTTTTCTTTTCTTTTCTTTGAAACCCCTTTTTATTTTGCTTTTGCAGAATCTTCCAATGCGGCCCAGGGAACTAAAAAGGTTGGACAGCCCTGGTGTAAAACATCTTTCGTAGAGTCTCTCTCTATATACTTTACTTTATACATTCTTTATCAATTTTAAGATTATAGAATTTTGTGAAAGGTTTGTACTTTCGGTGAAACCGAAATGATCTTGTTTTTTCATGGGATCAATAACCCAAAATATGACACACTTCTTTTCTTATGCTTGGAAGGGGACTTTAAAAATTACCTTAAGAGCGTTTTCTATAATGAATTTGGAATTAGATTCTTTACAATTATTATTTAGGCATTTTTTTTTTTTTTTTTTTTGTTTTGTTAGGAATAGAAAAATACAATTTTAGTTTACATAATCGTATTTATATAAATATAAAGATATATAGGTATAGATGTATGCAAGAGTTTTGTTTGTGAGTTATTAGTTGTAGGCTTAAAATCTATTCTTGATTTGAATTGAGAAAGTACAATGCTTATATACACCCCCGCTCAAATGAATAGTTATACAGCTAACATTTAACTTCTCAAAGAATAGTTAACCAACTAATATTCTTTATATCCCCCACTATTTTGAATTACATTCGCTACTCTCCTGGGCACATTAAAGTCCGAAAGGTGTGTCATATCATATATATTTTTTTAACATACTCCCACCATAAAACCAATTCGAACAGAATATTCTTGCAGTGGAACTATTAATTTGAACAGGGGTGTAAGTACATTGTTATGCGGTACGTCGTTACATTCTATCGATTATCATATACTTAGTTGCCATTTCATTACCTTTCACACATTGCACTGCATATAATTAGTATTATCATTTTGCTATTATATAGCATTAGAGACATCGAAAATATTTTAAAAAAGTATTGATCATGATTACCATGGAGAGTACATTTATATACACACTAGGGATGGGTATCGATTAATCGAAATAATCGTTGTTTCGTGTAATAATCAATGATTTTTTAATCGATGTCATCTAAGTTCAATTAATCGGGTTTTATTAGGGGTTCAAGAATGTTAAAAAAATTTACGGACTGGACAAACAAGTGAGAACAACTACGTTATGCATAAGAGCGATAAAGACAACAAACATCTGGTTCCATCATGCGATTTCTGCATGTGATGAATTGAGAAAAATGTCATCCCAACACAGTTATCCAGGATGTTCCTACCAGGTGGAACTCCATCTATGATATGATCTCAAGATTCATAGAGCTGCGATCGTTCATTAATCTACTGATCCACCAATGCACTCTGCAGTCGATATCTTGAATATCTTGCAAGAAGTGTGCGAAATTCTAGAACCGTTTGCAACAACTATCAATGACATAAGCTCTGAACAACATCTCACCAGCAGTATGGCAATTCCAGTGGCAGGTATACTTAAGGAATCAGTTGAGAGTTTGAAACCAAAACACCAAATTGGGAAGGCATTGCGGTACTCAGTGTTGGCTGAACACAATAAACGATTTGGTTTCATAGAACAGTGTTTGATTTGAGTACTATCCTGTATCCTAGATCCGAGGTTCAAGAAGATGTATTTCAAGGATGAGTCCAGTCTTGCCAGTACCTTAAATACAGTTTCAAAACAGACTCGGACTCGTCAATCTCAGGTGCAGCATCTTCATCTTTGTTTAAAAAGCACAACAAAAGTATTTAGAAGATGTGGACCAAAAGTCATGTATGTGACATCCCTAGCCATAGACGATCAAGGCGGCATAAATGAAGACTTCAGTCTGTATGTGAGACGCCACATGAAAGAATACAACGACCTGATGACTGAGACATTCCCAACTGTTTTGAAGGTCGCCTTGAGATACGTCCCTGCTGGAGTAACTTCGGTGCCTTTAGAGAGGTTTCTTTTTGAAGCAGGACAAATATTGAGAGAGCCAATAAGCCAGGATATTGACGACAAGTATGGGTTTTAACTTTTAATCATTTTTTCATTGAATGATTTTTTTGACATAATAAAAAAGGACCGTTTTTTACTTAGAGTTCGTTGTTTTCATCTTCAAAATGTACCCAAAATTTTTCCCGAACATTTTTAACATTGATAATTAATCGATTTTTCAAGCAAAAATTAATTGGTGTATCGATTAATTAGTAAAAAATGATAATGGATGTCATTAATCTATGTTTTCTTGGTCGATACCCATCCCTAATATACAAAAAAAGTTCTTTTTGCTTTTAATATATAGAGTTAGAAATGTTTTCACATTATTTTATGTAAATATTGTATGGAGGAGCCTTCCTAGGGGTCCTAGTTTGATGAATCTCTTTATCTCTTTACAAACACTTGAGACAGAAAACCATGTCTTGTTGTACCTATGGAATACAATTGTATTTATTTGGAAAAATATAAGATAGATACCATGGTAATCGGAACAACATACTACATCAGAGAAGTTGAACTGAAATTCTGGCTCCCCCATATACTAAATATGCATATTTGTTGCTGCTGTGTGAAAGGTTTGTAATAAATCTTTGGTTGAGGAACCCAAAGTTAATATACAAATATTATACTGTTTAACTTTTGAATGAATTTTTCATATTATAAAAATAAATGGCATAAAAGGAAATTTGGCAAATTAATTATTTATCAATTAATTATTAATTTAACTTGGTCAGTTGGTTCAAATTACATAGAGAGTGAGAGAGAGATTATTTGTCATATTATTATTACGTAATTAATATTATTATGATGATATTAATATATTCGAAAAATAACCTATAACTAGATTTCACAATTTCCGAAACATTTGATTGGTTAGTCCTGCATAGTATAGTATTATATATGATGAAGAAAGATCTGATTTCAACAATCTATTTCTTTTAGATCTATTTTATATATATATATCATTTATGAATTTAATCTTTTACACTTTTCATTAATAATGTGAGAATAGATCAATCAATGTTCAGCAGCAACATATTCGTACAATCAAAAGAATTCACTTATGCGTAGGCCATATTGCCTTAAGTCTCGGGCATGTGTTACTGAATACTGGATGAAGTAGTAACAATTTGTGTGATAATATTCAAATTTAGGGTTCTGTGCCCAAAGGGTGCCAACGAGACCCTATTACTAAGCCTACGCTGTCCGTCCGTCCGTCAGTGAGCTCTATCTCATGAACAGTAAAAAATAGACAGTTAAAATTTTCACAGGGTTTGTATTTCTGTTGTCGAATTTCCATAATTTTTTCACATCATCAAAACAGTGGATCACTGCAACACTGTTTTCTGTTGTCTACAACACAATAAATCTTGTACGATGGTACGGAATCCTTCATTTGACTGTATGTTTGTTATACTATTATAAGTTTGTCAAGAAGTTTTATTGAACGAGACCCCATATATACTTATATTCTAGATCCAATGAATAAGACCAATTGATTAAACCATGTCCGTCAGTATGTATGCAAAGTCCTTCAGGTTTTGTGCTAGATAGCTGAAATTTTGCACGAATTGCTGCACATTTATCGGACCCCTGGATACATCCCATACAAACCCAAATTCCTAACCCTCTTTCTGTTTTCTTTTAATTCGTTTCTAATATCGCGTGTAACATATTGAAACAGTTAGTCTGACATATCCCAGGAACTAAATGAACATAGTGCAGCAATCTGGATGTAAATTGCTAGAATATTCAGATTTCAGCCCCCGGAATTAACAGGTAACCGTTGAAACCGCTAGGTAGTTGTCATATGGCCTTAAATAAAACTATAGTGTTTTCGTTTGAAATAATTAAACACAGTTACGCCAATTATCACATAAGGCTGCTGGGTAACCTAACCAAACCTATGCAAACTAAGTACTATAACTTTTGAGAACATCACAAATTGACTTGAAACTTATTTCAGGATCATTTTGATTGAATTTTTTACATGAACAACCATTTCTCCAAGAAATGAACTAATCTTCTATGGGATATGATGGCTGTATAAATATCAGTATGACCTAGAACTTTTTTAAGTGACCTGAACACCCCACATTTAGAAAATATCTAAATAAGTTTTTGATTGTTGAAATCAGATTCGCGCCTAATTGAATTATTATAATATTAATTAATATATTAATAAACTGATTATTCCTAATTTAAGAATTTTATAATAACTGATCCGTGATCCATGTATGTATGTCTATAGAATTTTACAAATAGTATATGAGCTTAAATTTAATTCCTTTCTTTTTTTGTTTCTTCATTTTTATATAAACTATATAAGATTAATTTCGTTTTGAATAATATATTCAGGATAATATAAAGAAACTAATACTAGAGTATATATAGTAATAATAATAATGTATGCATGTGTATGTTTGTATTTGACAACCCCGCCTTGTGTCCTTGGATTGGACGGGTTGTTGCTCGTTCTAAAGTTTTTCAAACTTGTTTATTTTAAATTTTTAATT
This sequence comes from Amiota communis, assembly GCA_037043315.1. Taxonomy (NCBI): domain Eukaryota; kingdom Metazoa; phylum Arthropoda; class Insecta; order Diptera; family Drosophilidae; genus Amiota; species Amiota communis. Next base: position 1,496,843 of record JBAMAV010000393.1, read on the forward strand.
ACAAATTCCATTTTACATAATTTTGTTCTTCACATTAAGGTTTTTATTCTGTTCATTATGGATTTTTTTTTTTTTTTATTATAAGTTTATACTTTTCACACGTGTATAGTATTTTAATTGGAGACTTTGTGAGATAAGAAGCTGAAATTTGGCACAAATGTTGAAGAAGTTACAAGATTTTTCACTCGAAGGCCCATTCAAATTCAACAAGAAATCATGTATTTTAAGAGAAAAAATACTCCATTAACAGAGTTCACAGATTTATTGAACTATTTTAAATGGAGAGAACTTGAATCAACATTGATCAATCTGACACTAACATATCATATGTAATAGTATCATTTTTGGATTACAAACTCCATTGAAATAAATTACAAACATGACACTATATTCGGTTAAATTGGCATCCACCAAACAAGGGTGTTGCCATGATTTTGTTCAGGTAATTTATTACACTAATAATCTTCGAGGTCCTGCCTAGAACATCTTATCTTTGCAACAATTTTTAATAAGTAAGAAAATCTCCATACCCTGCCCGTACTTCCTTGCGCCGCCATATAATAAATTGATAAAACGAATGGATTATTCTATTAATTTCTATTATATGCATATTTTGTGTGAAAAGTATCAAATCTTCGATGGAATCCTGACCGAAGTTCTTATCTTTTTCTAATCAAATAATTTATAATGGCTTCATTATTATCGTTATAATTTTTATATTTGTGTATGTATGTATGTTATATATAAAATATCTCAATACTTGAAAGATCGATCCTACTACACATGAATTATGGTATATCATAAGACTTCTCTCCTCCTACAACTACTAATTCACTACTACTAAGATCTAATATTATATGTAAATATGTGGTATATGTAATTATTATTTCCGAACTAATCACTAAAGCAAAGAAAATTCTTCAAGAATGTTGAACTAAAGCTTTCCACTAATAAACAAATCTATGTAGTATAGTATGTGGTATATATGCGCATAAAACATGATTATATCTGATTCTACATAATAAAACGCCTCCTCCTCTTTCTTATGATTCTCTGGGTAGAACTTTAAACTTATTAAATAATATTACAAAATTTGTAAATAAACATAATATAATAATAATGATAAAAGAATAGAAATACTTTTTGTGTATTTTTTGTCGATCTTCCCCCATTTTCTTCTTCTTCTTCTTCTTCTAATTAATAAGGATTAAATTTATTACGCGGTTTAATGTCATTATCAATATTGAGACCACCATCATTACTATGATTACGGAATCGTGCTGTTTGGTAATGACTTTTGACCCGATTTACTCCAGTGGTCTGTACTGGACCAGAACCGCCGCCACCGGTGGCTCCTGTCAATGAAGTCAAACCAAGCAAGTCCAATGCGCTTAGATTGGATAGTGCATTCAATGCACCTGGTTTGGTCAACAATTGCAAAGCTGATGCCAAAGGACTATTCAATGAAGCTGCTGCTGCAGCTGCTGCAATGGTGGCACTACGATTGAGTGTGGTCAATGATGTATTGATGTTATTTGAGGTGTTGTTGCCTCCACCATTGGTGTTACCGGTGGTGTTATTATCATCGCCATTACCACAAAAAGAATTTGTATTGCCGTTTGCACCACCACCAATGGCATTGTGTTGCTGCTGGTGTTGATGTTGTTGGGCTTGTTGAACCACTAGTGATGCTAAATTTAAAGCTGCATTTCCAGCACCACCACCACCACCAACACCACCACCAGTATTGTTGCTATTATTGCTTCCACTTATATTTCCACCACCACCGCCTCCTCCTCCTCCTCCGACACTCCCACCTCCATTGTTACTATTGTTGTTGTTGTTGATTCCATTGATGCCACCACTACCACCACCACCACCATTGTTGGCATTGGCATTGTTTCCATTGGCTGCTCCTCCTCCTCCACCACCATTGTTTGCTGCATCTTGGAGATTGGCCTTCTGCAGTTCAACACTGGAAAAGGGAAGGTGTGAAAGAGAGACAAGGATAACAGGATATTGTTTGTTTAGGTGATGATGATGTTGATGATAATGAATGAAATGATGATAAGGTATTTAGTTTAATGATAATGATGATGTAGATGATAATGCATGACATGATAATGATGAATGATAAAAATGAATTTGTTGTTGGTTTGTTAAGAGAAAAAAAAAATATTGGATTTTTTTTTTTTTTTTTTTTTTTTTTGATATTTTTTAGTAAATGAGATTTTGTGGAATTGAGTTGGTTGTTTTTTACTTTAATTTTTTTTTTTTTTTAATATTTATTTTCAAAAAAAAAAAAAAAGGTTAAGGAGGGATTGATTTTTTTTTATTGTTGTTTTCGTTTTTTTGGGATTCAATTTGTTGGTTTCTTGTAGTTGTGTCTTTTCTTTTTCACTCACTAGTAGTAGTAGTAGTAGTTTTGATTTGATGTGGATTGAAGGACAAAAAGGACTCAAAACTTAGGACTGAACTGTGAACAAAAACTCAAGAAAGCAGCCGCCGCCCCAAAATAAAATTTTGGGATTTTTTGTATTTAAAAAAAATAAATAAAGAAAAAGGCTGCGACGGCGCTGGTGGAGATTAATATTTCTAAAGAGAAAGAAAGATACTTTCTTTTTATATTCTGTTTTTTTGGCTTGAAATATATTTATTTGGGATTTGTGGGATTTTGATTTGATTTTGTTTGTTCGGTTTTGTTTGGTTTTGGATTGGATTTTATTGAAATGGAGTTAGATATATTTATACAAAATATACTTCTACATATATAAATGACTTTGTTGTTGGTTGTTGCTATTGTATTATTAATATTATTATTATTGTTGTTGCTGTTTGCTGTTGTTGCTGTTGTTTTTGTTGAAGTAGTTGAAATGCAGTTGTACCAATCTCCAATGTGTGTGCTTTTATTTTTTTTTTTAATTTTTTAGAGTGCGAAGATTCTTTCCTTTAAAACTAATAAGTGCAAAATTTTAAAATAATATTTATTTTAATTTTTTTTTAGTTCATGTTGATGACTGCGGCACTCCTTCACTCTTCACACCCACACCCCCACACACTCCCACATCCCATATCATCATTGTATTTATCAATAATTTATTCCTTCTTTGGAATGTTTGTTTTTAATAATTTTTTTTTTGTAAATTAATACAAATTTCTTTCTTTTATTACAATGAAATCAAAATTAATCTATTTTTAGCAATTATGGGTTTCCTCTTCCATATTTATTTAATATAATTAATTGATTAATTTAATAATATAACTAAAAACAAAAGAGAATAAGATATCAATGAGATTAATTTCTCATTTTTTCAATTCCTGTGATATCTTTCTTTGTAAGGGTGGGGGAGATATAAGAAAAGAAAGATATATGGAGAGAGAGAGAAAAATAGAAGAAAAAGGTTTGGAATTTTCTGTGGTGGTTTTGATTGATTGTTTGATATTTTGATATATTTGTGCATGGGTTGGTATATTGGTTTGGGTTAATTATGGTGGGTAGTTTGTTGGAAAACTCATATTTGCCCACAAATAATGTTCTACCTACCTAAGTCTACTATCTATCTAATATGACTTACAATCATATAATACCATATTTCATCTCTTCATAAAACTTAAAAAATTTTACCTAATTTTCAAAGATCAGAACAGATTATTGTATAGCAATAGATACGATTTGATTAGATTTTTAGATTACATCATCATCGATCTTCCTCCTCCTCCTCCTTAGACCTTCTTTCTTTCTTCTTTTCCATAAGTTTACAAATTGTTGTTCTTAATAATGTTGTCTTTGTTTGATTTTTGATTGGTTAAAAGTTAAATTTCAATGTTAATTACACAATTGTATTTTTAAAATAATTTTCGATTAAAAAATTTCATTCAATTTGCATACGTCAATATTGCAAATCAATTCGACAAAATTAGTTAGTTATTTATCTTTTTTTTTTTTTCTATTTTTTTTTTTAGTTCCAACATATTAAAAAAAAATAAATAAAAACACATAAAAAAATAATAATAAAGAAAAACAAAAAAAGAGAAATAATAAATGGAATTTGTGGACTCACCTCATATTGATTAAGTATTGAGCCAATGCAACCGATTCCGGATTACCACTGATGGTTATAGTACGATCGGTATTACCATCTTCACGTTCCTCACAATTCGAGATGCGTATCATGGCACCAGAAATCTGACGGATTTCAGCAATTTTAGTGCCTCCTTTGCCAATAATGCAACCAATTAAATCATTTGAGACTGTCATCTCATGTTGCTGTTGTTGTGCACGATTTGCGCTTGCAGTACGCAATTGAGAACCAGCCAAAGCAGCCAAAGCTACACAAATCATAATTTATAAAATATAATTTTATAATAAATTAAATAGATTCACTTACCTGTGTGATTGAGACCAGCAGTATTGGCTGGTGTCATACCAGCTAAACCCAAAGCAGCTAAACTAGCCAATGGATTCTTAGCGACCTTTTGTTGTTTGTATTCCATTAGATCAAGATTGGGAGAGAGAAAAAGAAAACAAAAAAAAAATGGGGGGAAAAACATATTTTTATGATTATTTTGAAATTATTTAATAAAATATTTGTCATGTATATATATTTCTTATATCTTTTTATTGTAAAAAAATAATTGCAACAACAAAATTTGTACACAAAAATTTGCAAAAGAAAAAGGTAGAAGAAGAATAGTAATAATAAACAACAAACACAATTAACACAACAAACAGAAAGGGAATTTTTTAGATTAGTAAAAATACAAGAGATGTTAAAAAGAATACTAACACAAATGCATTTCTGTTTTTCTTACTTATTATAATAGTGTATGGTAAAAATATAGTATTTTTGTTTTTTTAATTTTTTTTTTTTTGTTTTATTTTTACTTGTTTTTTTTTTTTTACAAAAATATTACACAAAAAACAAGGAACTTTAAACCAAGCAACTAAAAGGGAATATGTTTTTGTTCGTTAATTTTATATTTTTTTGTTTAATTTGTTTTTATTTGTCTATTTTCAAGGATTTAGTGTATCTAAATGAATGTTTTGTATATGTTAGGATCAAGTTGTATAAAGGTAATGATACTAGAAACCTGTACGAATGCATTCATATGCCGTTTCAAATATATGAATGAATTCCAAACGGAATATGAATGGATTCTTGCAAACTTAGTAGACACAAAGGTCTTCGTTATAAGGCAGTTCATTATAGACTATTTTGATTGTATGTAATGTATAATGTGTTCCTAGAGATACGTTAATATGATTACAATAGCAAATTATATACACGACAAATGACTCTTTATAAGGGAGCTCTCATCTTATTATTTTAAATTTTGGCATATTTTACACAACAAATTGTGTGTGATCTCGGGAAAGGAAAAGCTCCCTTTAAAAGAACCATTTATTTGTCCAGTCTATATGATTTCATAGTTATTGACAGTATTCTTTTAAGACCAAAAAATTTCGATTGAAGAAGATCAGAAGGAGAAAAGGAGCGCATGCTATGATATCACTCTCCTACAACCTTCAAATTGGAAGTTTATCAAGTTTAAAGAAGTCATATACATATGTACCTCGTTTACATGACGCTCAAATCGTTTGCGCGAGGTTCGATGTAACGAATATCGAATTTTGTGCTATTGTTTACATGAAGCAGTCGACATCGGTTTGATTAAATGAACAAATCTTTTAGAAATATCGCTCGAACTTTAGTTCAAAAAATAATTATAAACTGATAAGTACAACCTAATTCAAAGACATATCCGGCTAAGAATGACCGATCACCAGTAGAAACAGTCACTCAGTTTTCTAAGACATAAGGAGACATGATTCTAATTCTAAAAACATGAAATTTACTAAACTTTTTGCATCACTTGGCAAAGACTAGGAAATACTTTAGGAATGTACCAACATTTAATTGCTACTTAACATTCAAACATTGAAATATGCCTCAAGGAAGAATGAAAATGTTCCACTGCTAACAAGTACAAGAAAACGCTGCACTACAAGCAATCAATGCTTTCGAGTTCAATTCGAATTTGAAAAAGTGTTTATAAATATGGTTTTCGTTATATCGAGTTTTGTGCAAACGATTTGAGCGTCATGTAAACAAGGTAATAGTCAATAAATAGTGTGTCAGTAAGAATTTTGTGTGATGCTGTAATTGTTGTATTTATTTCTGTCATTTATTGATAACTGAGTGGGAATAAGAGTATAGCGCTATTCATTCTTTTCTTTCTGTATTATGATGATGATAATGAGAGCGATATTTTCTAAATTTTTTAAATAATACTAAAATTGCACCCGTGCAAAGCAATGCGAGTTGCTAGTCGATTATATATAGTTCATTTTTTTAGTAGTTATCGTGGGTGGACAAATTTCGTAGTCCCAAGTTTTTAGAACAAATTACAATATGATACATGTTCTATAGGTGACGCACATGAGATTTTATAGTATTCGTTAGTTTAGATAATGTAGTCGCGTTGACACGATCTTGGCGGCGTTCTTTTAGCAAGTAAAGAAGATTTTATTGTTTTCTAATCTTAAGTAGGACGCGCGTTAACACAACTGTAAACATGTGCCGAGAAAGGTTATGTTATAATATAACAAAGCACAATAAGACACTAAAATTTCAAATCTCACATATTCATAAACAAAAATTCAATTCTTGCCTCCACCTCGAGAAACTTGCACCGATTTTCAATATATGTTATCGATTCTCTACTTCATTAACACTTTCCACTCCGCGGCGACAATGGAAAACAATTCGCAATACCATATGTAGAAGCCCTGCCATAGCTGGCTCCTCATAGCTTAAAAGACGATGAGTTGCTTGCCGAAGTCGAAAGGGCGTTTAGAAAGAAGAATTTTATATGAAGTTTTTGTTCTAAAACAATCACTTTTTTTTCCTCCTTCTTTTCTACCAAGGATATACAGTTTTTTTTTTTTTATCATAACACATTCCCCTAGGTTTTATTTTCTATATAATTTTCTATATACGTTTGTATAATTTATATGCACTATAGTTTTTCTAAACTAAACATACATAAATATGGATTTATCGATTATTTAGACTATTACAATACAGTGTGCAAGTATGCATCATCATCATACAAGAATATTAATTACTCTTATTTAAAATAATATGTGTATACGGACGTCACTCTTTTTACTCTTGTCAGAATAATAGAAAGGATAATGATAAATATTCTGATTTGTTCGTTTTATTGTATTATTGAGTGTCTTGTTTCGAAAAAAAAACTACTTATACTGTGTCTATTATTTAATGTTAAATATTTATACATAGATTTATAATCTATAGGAAAAACCAATTTTTCATAAATGAAAATGGCAAAAAATCAAAAATAAAGCACAAAAAATTGAACACTTTGTATTCTTCTAACTCAAAATGCATTTATAATTTTCCGAGTGCATTTCGCTATGCAGTTGTCATTTGTGTGTTTCAAATATCTGTTTGTATAAGTATTTGTGTTGGGTGTACAAAAGGAACTTATAATATGATTTATGCAAAAATCATCATCAAAGTACATGCGCTCGCGCGTTTGACAAATAAAAATACAATCAATTGGAAATATTTTGCAAAACTCAATTCATCATCAACATGGAATATATTGTAATTCAAAATGAGGGGTGGGGATGATGATGGATGAAATGGATGCATGTGGAACTACTATTTGGACACTACTAAAAAGCATACTATTATGTTTCTTTTTTTTAGTTATTATCATTTGAATAAGGACATGAATAATATCAAATGTTTAAAGTTTGAATACTAAAAACAATTTTAAACATCTTATTTTATGTGTTTGTTTGGATACTTTGAGAGGGGAGTGAGTGAGTGAGTGGTAAAAAACAACATCATGTGTGTATATGGAGGATTTCAGTATATAAAAAGGAAAAAGTTTGTATTGCAACAATTGAGTTGAGTTGAGAAGAAGGATGGATGTACAACAACAAGGTTGAATGAATATAAATAGTAGTAGTAGGTGGCATCATCATCAACATCAACAAACAAGACAGGCAAAAGGCAGGCACAGGCAGGCGCTCAAACAACAAGTTACAACACAATGTACTCTCATTTTTTTATTTATTTATTTAACAAACAAAAAACAAGAAATAAAACAAAAAAATAAAAAAAAAACAAAAAATAAACAAAAAACATTGTACAGAGAAAGAACATCATCAACTCAAAGAAGAACAAAAATACAAAAAAAAAAAAAAATAAGAGAATAAAAAACCAAAAAAATGTAATTGTCATGAAGGATGCCAAAAAACTTTATATAACTCATCTCATACACACAACATACGAGAAGGAGAGGAGAAGTATGGCACAAGTAAATGTGGAGAGACTGAGAGAAGATTGAAACAATCTCTGAATATGAGAAAATCGAGCATGCAAGCTCAATCAAGGGAGGAGAAAGGAAAACAAACAAGATACAACATATGACACCAAGATATCATATATGTATGTAGGTGTCATGTGTCTCTTCTATTGGCTACATACATTAGATTATTTTGGGGGCAAGGGAACAATAAACAATAAGAGGAACTTCATACACACACAACCAGAAACATATTGCTATATACTATTATGTATATTTCCACCATATTCAGCAAATTTGCTTAATAAATTTGTTAGTTTCTTTACAATTAACCAACAAAACCACACTAAAAACAAACAAACAAAAAATATATAAAGAAAACTACTAAAGATACATTGGTAAGTATCTTAAAACTATTCTATACTACTACAAGTACAATATTTGATAGATATAGTAGGGATTTATAGAGTTTATATCATAAAAGAGAACAGGATCAACAAGTATGTATGTAATTAACAAGCAATTGAATAGTATAAGAAATAGAAGAGAGTAGAATAGGTTTTGATAGTAGATGGATAGAATACAGATAGATAAGATATAGTAGAATGATAGATAGATGGATAGTTAGATTAGTTTATGTAGTATGTAGACATAAAACACAATACAACAAAATATAGTACACACAACAATATAATTTGAACAATGTAACCAAGTTTGAACTTTAAAGGAGAACCTATGAGTTCACATATGTATATTTATAAGGGGGTGTTGGTTTTCTTTCTTTTTAACAACAACAAGAAATACAAAAAAGTACTATACTTATACATATGTATTTAATGTATCTATTTTATAAACATTGGGATAGATAAACGGACTTGGACTTGGACAATATAAGTATACAAAGTTGTTTATTGGTTTTATGTACTTATAAACATTGGACATTGAATGAAGGCTGGTTTGGGGCAGGTTGGTGGTGGTGGCTTTAGGAATCTGGTAAACGATATGAAACACAATATACACTCACACACACACACACACACATACAGATACAGAGATACACACAACAATAGTATACATATTGGTATTGCTATTTGATCAAAAGTAAAGTTTTTGTTTCTTTTTACAATTTTGTTGCACTCATGTTGTGATAAAAAGTTAGTAGCAACATCATCAGTAGCAGCAACACATTGTTGTGTGTATCTTTTGTAACAAATTCTTTCATTTACAGCCGCTAACTACACATCTCAATAGTAAGTAGTAGTGTGGTAGTAGTAGTTGTAGCAGCATCAGAAATGATGAAGAATATAAAACTCACATCGGGTATTTGCTGTAGGTGATGGTGTGCTGGCACCGCTCCTGACAGGTGTGCGCCCTTTAATAAAGGATCCGTTAAACCTGAGATACCAGCATGTAGACCACCGGCAGCCAAAGCAAGTGGAAAGACCGGACATGTCTGTATAGCATAAACGCACGACAGTTTTAAAGAGGCGCACAAGTTCAGAAAGATGGCGACGAAGACGACGACATCGGTTTTGAAGTTTTTGGTTGTTGTTTTATTTTATTTTATGTTTATTTATTTGTCATATATCGAAGCATTTTAAAGAACAAGAAGTAGAAGAATAAGAAGAAGACAAAAGTGATACATATTTTTTGTTTTGTTTGTTGTATTTTGTAGTATATAAAAACAAAAATAAGTAGTAGTAGTGGTATATGGTAAATTTAAAAAAAATATATATATATATAATATAAAAGAGAATATTATATTTTGTTGTTTTCCAAAAAAAAAAAAAAAAAAAAAAAAATTGAAAGTAATTTTGGTTTTTTTTGTTATAAGAAAAATAAAAAATAAAACAAAATAATTGAAAAACTTTTTAAATAGTATTTGTTTTGTGCTTGTGGATTTGGTCATGGAAGAGTTTGGGTATTTGATTTTGAGTTAGTTTTGCTGTTGTTGTTTATGGGCCTTAGGCAACAACTCTGAAGAGGATTTTATCATTATTAATATCAAAGTCTCCCTCCCCCCACCAGCATCAAAAGTTCATGTTATGTCATTTATTTAATGGAAAAATAAATAATAAACATTAAGTTGAAACAGAACATTATAAATTAAATGTCCTTCACACAGACTCAGCGCAGATACATACATATATTATATAAGTCCCTAACAAATCTCTAATAAAATAAATTATATTGTTAACATAATAATTAGGGATGTAACGATTGCGATACCAATATATCGGCACGGCAATATATCGCCATCGCCTATTATTTATTCACCGATATCCTTTAGCAATCGAAAAGTTTTACCACACATCAAGGATCAATATATCGAGTATAACAATGCCCATAATATCCCAGAACTTTTACCCTTTTTTGACAATTTTACATCCGGAATCAATAACAGATTGAAAGTACAGACAGGGATAATGTTTCTGTATAATTACAGAGCTAAAGATAGTTTATCGGATCTGATTGTGACAATGTAATCAAGACCAACCCTCACCCTGAGAGCAATAGGAGGTGAAATCTTATTTAAGGTGCCAAAATATTCTATGAAACTCAGATCCAATGAACTACGAGTATTAGCGTAGTGGTGAGGTACACTTTATTATTATAATAAGCTATAGACAATGGTATCGGCATAGCCGATTATTTACTCCACTAATCCGAATCGTGTCGGCAATATGTGGAATCGTTACATCCCTAATAATAGCATACAAATTTCCTGATTAAAACCCTTTATTCTTCCCTAGGAATACGTATATTTTTACTACGTATACTTAGAGGAGAATTCTTTCTATATATTCCAGTCCATCAGTCCAGTTTATAAATATCTTGTAAGCTAACCACTTGGGTTACAAAGTACAGTAAAATCTTTAGTCGCGGAGATCTCCCCTCGGCGGACATCTGGCATGGCGGTACAAATACCGGAGTCCCAAGGTTTGTTATCAGAATTAAATACAATCCGGTGGGCAGATACATCCTGGGGGGCGGACAACATCATTGGAAAACTATGGGTATCCGACCAGGGGATATTTTACTCTATTTTAATGGGGTTTTCACGTTAGTACAACAAGCCCAACATGTAATGTAAAATTTTGTATTATTTCCTTTTGTAATATCTCAAAGATTTTAGGTTCATTCAATGCATTTGACAACACCCCTGCTATTATTTGGAAAACATCAATTCTGTTCCTCGGAAATTTAAAAACTGACTGACGGAACTAGAAACATGAGTAGATGTACGAAATTAGCTAGTGTGAAGGATAGAAACAAGATAAACTTGTACTTGATAAATAAAATGATATGAAGGTAATACATAATAAATGAATAGCATATAAAAGACTACGAAAAAAAAAAGTGTATCACCAAATTATGCGCATGGTTTGTGATAAAAAAAGAAATTATGAATGAAAATACTTATTTCCATAATAAATAAACTAATCTATATAGTAGAGGGGTGAGGTGAGGAAGCCAACAATGATATAAGTATAATATTTTGGATGGATGAGAAAACTACAAAAACTTATAGAAAAAAAATAAAAATTTTGTAATTCAATGAAATAAATAAATAAATTAAGAATTAAAGTGGGTTGAGAATGAAAGGTAGGTACTACAAAATAATAAGGTGCCTTCAAAGAAGTCAAAAATACAAGCATTTTTTTTTTAGACACAGCATAAACGACCTTGGGAGATGCGGATATATGAAGGTCCAAATAGACCAAATAACAAATACAATGGAAATATGTAGTAGAAGAACGAACTGCGATATGGTGGTGATAACAAGCAATAGGAAAAACGCTAAATGCAACGACAGAGGTTCAAAAAGGTAGAGGTTACTTCTTTTCAATTGTCTAATGTTATTTCAGATTTTTAGACAATCTTATGTGTTTGGAAAATTTTACACTACACGCCGTAAATTATAATGATATAAATGGTAGAACGAACGAACAAACGAACCCAACACCAACATATACCAAGAGGAGGAGATATATAAGTAATTTCAAATGGATTTCAGCGGAAGTTGAAGAGAAACTAATGAACGTTAGGAACGAAAACGAACAAAAACTATAAGAGATTGAGTTGGAAAATCTATGGAAAATAATCTCTTTTATAATCCATAAAAACTTTTCAACTCATCATTAGACAATTTTTAATACTTTTAGTTTTGGTTTATTCAAATGGTTTTAATGGCGACGATTTATGGGTTTTCTTAACAGGGAAGATTAGAGATTTTACGTAATACGAATTATCAATCTATATAAGAGAAAGAGAGAGAGAGAGTGATAAATACAATAAATATAGTGATATGAGGGCTCGGGCAGGACGATTTAAGTTTAATTTATTTGTTTATTAAGAGAGAGAGAGAGAGAATACTAAATATTGTAATTAAGAAATAGAGCGAAAGGCATCATGACAAATATGGTGGACGAACGCATATATGTAGATACTTTTCATGTTTTTTTTAGTTATTTTTTATTTTACTGATTATGTAGATGTATGTAATTTTTCAAATTTTAAATTAATTAAGAATGTCATTATTGAGTATTTGAATGCAACTAATGGATATTGATTATCATTCATAATTATGCATGTTTTGAAGAAGGATTTGTTGTTGTGTTTGTATTTTATTAAGGGTTTATATATCATAAATCATTATGGTGGTTTTGTTTTCCGGAACAATTTGGTTAGTTTACTATGAATTTTTGTTTTGGGGTTTTTAATTAGTTGGGTAGTTGTTGCTTTGTTGTTATTTTAATATTATTATAATAGTATAGTATTTCTTGTAGTATTTTTGTTTGATTTAATTATCTAAATGTGTTATTTTAAACATACTTCTCCTTCAAAGATTCAAATTGCACACGAGCCCTCATGTTAACTCCTCCTAGAGTGAGATTTCATTTTACACTTTTATTAAGATCAGATCAGATCATCATCATCATCATCAGCACCAACATCACTGATATTGACATAATGAAATCAGGATTCAATGTGACATACACTCAATCACTCCCTGAGACAATGATATGATCTTCTCGAGAGTTTTGCAAGCACACTACACACACCACAATCAAGTGTAAAAGAAACAACATACACAAATGTCGTAACTGTAATTGTGAATGTGACTCTCTTCAGTGTTGAAAGTAGTAGGTAGAACTTATAATTTATTATTTTGACCAACGCAGCAGGCAGTAGAATATAACTCTTTTAAGCACCTATGAGAAGAGAGAAGAATAGAGAAAGAGAAGAGACAGAGAATGTGCCAAAAAGAAAACTATAAAAATGATAAAAAATAAAAAAATTATATTTTCTTTTACTACAATAAAAAATTAGAGATGAACGACAGATAAAATAATTTAATCAGAAAGGAGGATCTGTGGTTTGGACTGGTCTGGTCTTGGTTGAGTGGAAATGGCAATCAGATCAGGGGTTGGGTTGGGTTGTTTAATGAGATAATCATATATCAATTAAAAGGCATCAGCGGCGGCAGTAGTAAGCGGATGGGGCAAATACAACAACTTAAAAGACAAAAGGTTTATTTCATTGTTGTGAATGAGAGAAGTGTGGTTTCTTAAGACACTGTGACACACAACAGCACACACGAAGTGCAACTTAAAGATGACCAAAGAAAGAAAAAGAGGAGATGATGATTGGCAGGAACATAAGTAAAATTATACTAAAAACTCCACTGACTCTTGTGGTGCTCACAATAATTCATTTTATTAGAATATAAGATGTTAAGGATGAAGAGAAAATACTTAAGAGGAAGATGAAGGAGAATTTGCATATGTAAAGGGTGTATTTGTTAGAGGTTCACAACTTTGGATTTGACAACCGAGTCAACAGTTGATAGTTGCTATTTGTTTAGTTTGGTTTGGCATCTCATTATGGATAGACTTACACCAGAGCAATGCTTGCAAATTGCTGCAAGTTTTTATCAAAAGAATGGTTCTGTTCATCAAATATTTTGTGCACTTTGTCCATTTTATGGTAATCATAATCGTGGAATTCGCATCATGTAAGACGCCGAACAGTTCGCACCGAAAAAGCTGTAGCCGCTGTACAGCAAAGCATTGAAAAAGACCAAAATCAATCAATTCGTCGCCGTTCTCAGCAAATGGGGTTATGTCCATCCACTTTATGGAAGATTTTACAAAAGGATCTTGGCTTAAAAGCTTTTAAGATTCAACTTGTGCAGGAATTAAAGCCAAACGATCATCGTATACGCCCGCCAACTCGGCCAATGGACTGAAGCACAAATTGATATTGATCTTGATTTTCCATACAAAAATTTATTTTTGGTGGAATGGTTACGTAAATAAGCAAAATTGTCGTATTTGGAGTGAAGATTATCCACAAACTTTTGTCGAAACACCATTACATCCACAGAAAATGACTGTTTTGTGAGCTTTATGGGCCGGCGGCGTCATTGATCATATGTCTTCAAAAACGATGATGGCCAGAATGTTAGAGGGCATTAATCTTGCTAACATGTGGTTCCAACAGGATGGAGCCACATGCCACACAGCGCATGCTATTAATACGATTAATTTCACGTAATGACCACCAAGATCGTGTGATTTAACCCCATTGGATCATTTCCTTTGGCGTTATTTAAAGTCATTTGCCTAAGCCGATAAACCAGAGACAATCGAACACCTGGAAATCAAACTTCGAAGAGGTATTAACGAAATACGGCCGCAATTGCTGCGAAAAGTGTGTAAAAATTGGACTTCCAGATTGCGCCTTGTACACACCAGCCGTGGCGGCCACATGGCCGAAATCATATTTAAACATTGATGTCATAAAATTATCTATCCAATAAAGCCAGTCTAATTGATACTAAAAATATTATTTTTTGTTTAATTTTAATTGTAAGTTGTGCAACTCTAAAAAAAACACCCTTTATTATTTAAATTACTAATGGGACTTTGGTTTAAACATGGCATGAAAGAAAAAATATAAAATTATTTTAAAAAATAATAAAAATAAATTCAAGGTTCCAGAGAAAATTAAAAGTACAAAGGACTTAATGTAATGATAGACACTAGACAAAGAAGAGATCAACAAAAGTGTAATTGGAGAGCATCATAATAATAATAATAATAAGAGAAATTTAAAAGAAAGAAATATTTGAATAGGCAATAAAGTAATTAAATAGAAGAAAACTAAAGAACATCGAAAACTTTAGCTTTTTTGCAAATTGCATTTGGTGGTAAATTGAAATAAAAAATAGCAAAAGGTTGATTGGTTTGGTTTGGTTGGTTTTCTAGGTGGGTTGGTTTGGTATTTCACTGTTCAATACATAAATAGTAATAGTATAAGTATAAGTATAAGAAGGTAAGGTAAGTAGTTCGAGATGGTTGTGATGGTGGTAGTAGTTAGTAGTAGTAAGTAAAAACAATTTGTGGTTGGTTTTTCTGTTTTTTTTTTTTTTCTGTTTTTTTGGTAAAGTACAATAGTACATTACATTATGGGCCGGAATGAATGTATACTTCTTCATTTAAATTTCAATTAAAATACGTTGGTTTTAGGTTGATTGGTTTCGGTTTCTTGATTTTGGTCTCTATCTATCGTTAGCAAGAATGAATGAGTTATATTCTCATTTGAATTAATTTACCTCTTGTGCTGGCAAATGATAGTTGCCTGGAAGTGCAAAAGCCTGTCCGTTAGCCAAGAGAACTGGACCAGTTACTTGTGGTTTTGGTCGATACGGTATGGTAGCACCCCTTGGTGGTGACTATGGAATAAAATGGTTTGTAGTTAAAAACTTGTTTAATTAAACAACAACAAAGAATCTATTCTATTGTACTTACCTCCAACATGACAAGACAAATCTGATAGATACATTGAGTTATTTGCTCAGCTGTGCCACTTAAAGTTACAGCACGTTCAGTTGAGTTTGGCAACATTTCACTGGCCACCTGTATAGAGCAGCCTGTGGTTTGGCGTATTTCCTTTATTTTTGAGCCACTCTTTCCTACAATAAATAATATAATTTAATTTGAATTTGAATTCGAAATTCTAATTATATTTGTATTTATTACTTACCAATTAAAGAGCCACATTGGCTTGCGGGCACAATCAAACGTATTGGTATTTGAGTTTTACCCGTTTTGCCAATATCATTGAATTGAGAGCACCACTTTTAATAAAGAAAATTTATTGATTATTTATTCGTAATTATTAAAAATTAAAATTTGTATTTTTACCTCCTCGAATTTCTTTGTGATAAGCGTAAATGCCGAGAAGATTGCGCTTGTTGTGCCCGACACAGTAACAATGCGTTCAGGGCATGAACCGTCCGAAATATTAATTTTGGCACCGGACTATGTATACACAGAGAGAGAGAAAGAGAGAGTGAAATTTTATGTATTATGTTTTATAAAATATTGTATATCATACCTCCTCACGAAATCTGTTGACAATTTCTCCTTTTTTGCCAATAATGCTGCCCACTTCCTGCAATGGAAAGAAAATAAGAAATAAATACATTTTTCATTTATTAAAATTAATTATAATAAATCTAAAATAATCAATAAATAACTTAGAGCAATAGCTGCTAGGGCCTTCGATTCTAAATAAATAAATATTTAATTATAAAAAGGATACATAAGGATTTATCATATCATTATACTCATTACAAAACGCTAACAATTGAAGCCGCCGGGGTGAAGAGCTCCCGTCCTTCGTCTTGATCAAATAATGGTAAATTGGAAAGTAAGACATTCTGTCATTCTTTATGTACAATTTACCATAGATTTCTGAAGTTATTCAAACTTTTGCTACTTAGTGTCTTGCTACCATACACACAAAAGCTTCATCAAAAAAATATTCTGTTAGTTCGTACCTTTGTTTCTGCAAGAAATACATTTCTAAAGCAATCAATGTCATCAGGAAACTCTTTTATGTGCATATGCATCATGTCCAGTCGACAATCAGGTTGTGATGCTGAAAAAATATGAAATAGCAGGGGGACTGTAAGGGGTAACCCATTACTATCCAAGGTTGGTCCCAGAGCGCACCCAATTTCTATAAAACCAACCTGTTTAGTCCACAAACAGAGTCAGGTCCCTCAAAAAACATTTTGCCAAACTACTCAACTCCTCGAAGAACGGTTTCCTGAGAAACCAGGCTCGTCTACCAAGAAGAGCAGGGCCATCAAAAAATAACTCCCGTCATTGTCCAAATCTTTTTCTTGTTGCAGTGTATGAGGTCGAAAGTTCTCTTTGGTTGATAGCAAGGCCAGAGTGTCTTAGCGACAGTACAGCCAGACTCATTTGGCCACTCCTTCCTGTAATATCTCTGGTTTTCGCTTTCAGGAATGAGAGGATATAGTCGACAATCAACTTGAAAGCGGAAATATAATGGTGTGCGAATGCTATATAATTCAAAAATGTGTTCCCCGAATAGAAGAAGAGTGTTTCGTACTCTTTAAGCGAGTTTATGAGAACCTCTTTCCAACTAAAAAATTAAAAGATTATTCAGCACGATGGTGAGCCAAAGCTTATTTCACTCATAGTCTAGAGTTGACTGTCAGAGCAACAATTTTAGTTGGTGGAGTCAAAGCCTAGAGCTCAATCTTATTAAAATTGTGGTCATTGGGGAACATGATTCGATAGAGATCTCTCACTACCAAATATTAATTTTAGGATAAAATGCAGCACAAATAAAACAATATTTCAAGTATCTTTTAATGAAAATTTATGTGAGATTATCGTACTCTTATAAATAACAAGAACTTATGGACTAAATATTTGCCACTATAAATTAAAATCACTTGCTAGCTGCGCTTGTATGGAATGATAAAGAACTGTCATGGGTTTCATAAATTTGTAATTCAAGTGAATAAAATACAATAGAATTATGAATGCAATTTGTGATGAGATGTGATGAGATGAACTGACCTTAAGTAATATTATAAGGTGTCATATCATTTATCACTATTATCTGACATAATGGCATTCAAAAAGGAAAAACAATCAGTCAAAATTGAATTAACACTAATTCAACCAACCAAATAAATAAATACCATGGATTATTTATTTAAGTTTGTTGGTTTAGATGAGAAAATTCTAATTAACTTCTTTGCAGCAATTGCAATTTTTCAATTGACAAACAGACAGAGACAGATAAAGAGCTTATGTACAATAACAAAATGCATATTGAATTTTAATTAAAGTTGATAGTAGTAGTTTAGTTTATTTATAATTTAAAATATTCCAGGCATAAAAATTAGCTACAAATAAATAAATGTGATATGACACGTATGTACTAACGTATATACGTGGAATATATTTAACTATCACATAGAAAATAGAAATAGATTAAATATGTATAAACTATACATACTTATATACTCAATTGTATATGTATATAATATTGCATTTCAAACTGAGAGTCAGTTCAGGTTAAATTAAGTGTTTAGTTCAATCTCATCTTGAAATGTATTTGACACACAATGAAATAAAATTTATACAATTAACACATAAAGGTTGGGCTGCCTGACTGACTGACTGCCACAGCTTATGATAATGATGATGATAGTGATAATACAATTATATGCTTCAAGGATATAATGTAATAAATAATAAATCAATCTGAAATGTAATTTATATTACATCACATAAACTTTCAATAACAGAAGAATATCATAGTCAATCAAATAAGTATGTAGGAGGAAGTATAAGAAAATCAATTCAAAGTTTTTGTGTATGCATTATACCATTAATTCTACAAATTGGACCGATTCCGTTACCAGAAAAACATCCCCAGACCATAACACTGCCTCCACCATATTTGACCATGCATTTTAAATAGCATGGATTAAGGCGTTGTCCTTTTGGCCTACGTACAAGCCTCATGCCATCGAAACCCTTGATATTAAACTTGGATTCATCAGAAAATAGTACAATTCGCCATTTGGCAGTAGTACAGTTGACATGAGTCCTTGCATGAGGCTTATATGGATCGTTATGTGTACAAAGACATTCTTCAGAATACCATGCTCCCTCATGCGGAAGAAGAAATGCCGTTAAAGTGCAGCATGATAACGACCCAAAACATACCTACTGCTAGATGTGTGAAAGATTGGTTTAATGCAAATAAAATCGAAGTTATGAAGTGTCCAGCTCAATCACCCGATCTCAATCCCATAAGAGATTCTATGGGAAATTGTATATAGGACTCTCTCTTCTCCCAGGTCGAATTGGCATGGAAAAACGTTTCTGCTGAAGTTTTAAATAAACTAATTGACTCCATGCCACGGAGGATGTGAAGCAGTACTTAAAAATAGTATTTCTCGTATATTTGATTTCTTGCTTTAGTTTTGTTGCGCCGCTTTTAAGCTTTTTGTTACATTTTGATTAATAATTTTTTTTAAAATAACATGTGAAGTAAAATTTGTTAACATTTAGAAGAACAAATTTATAAAGTAATTAAATTCATGAAAAAGAAAACGTTTTGGACCTGTTTTACAATTTTATTGAGCAAAGTACTGACATGGTAAGTTTCGTGATTTAGTTTCGGCGGGTACAGTATATACTTTATGAGGTCTGCGATGTCTCCTTCTGTGTGTTACAAACTTCATGACAAACTTATAATACTATTCACTACCGTGATCATTATAAAAAGTACAGCAAGACGCACTGACATCACGTCGAGAGCGTTTCAAAGCACGCCGGGTGCGCTAGTTAATAAATATTTAAAGGAGCATTGCTTACTCATCACAAACACGTTCGAGATCAATGAAACATAAACATTAAAGCAATTAACATGGAGTTCAAACAATTTTTATACTTATGCTAGCAGGTATTACTTTTGAGGTCAAGTTATAGGATTAAAGTCAAACTCCACACTTTGCATTGAGTGCAGTAAACACGTTTTAAGGGAATATTTTTAAGCCAGATGGAATTGCAAATTTTTTAGGTTGGGATCGTCTCATCCCGGGGTTTTCGGGACTTAAAAAAGGCCGGAATACCGGGATTGGCATCTCTATTTAGGTCGCTTATAATATAGCTTTCTACAGGTGAAAGACTTTTTAAAATCAGTTAAGTACTTTTTGAGTTTATTTATTACAAAAAACAAAACAAAAATTGTATAAATAATGATAAGTTTGTTGTTAAAACTTATTGAATAGTTGGGAATAAGGAAGTAAGTTGTGTGGAATGGCCGTAAAGAAATCTTTGGTGGCTTAAAGCCGCTGTCCTAAAACATAAGGTTAAACTTATTGAATCAAAGGCCCCCAGAAGCTAATGTCCTATTTGTCAGAAATAATATTTCATAATTAAATTATTCTGTTAACAATAAATAGATGGTGAATTGTTGGGATTCCTAATTGAACTAATAAATTTATATAAATAAACTAAATAAATTAGAAAAGAATGCTTTTAAGCGACAATTATGGATACTCAACAATATGTTAAAAAGATTTAAATTTATATCTATGCACAACACAACATTATTCTTTGTGGGTTTTTGTTTATTAAAATCTAATAACCAGACACATAAAACATGAAAATTTATGTAAAATCTGTCATAGACAGAAACCACAAAAATTGCATTTGCATAATGAGGCGGCTGTTGATTTTAACTAAAGCAAATCCATTATAATAAATATAAATATATGTATATAAGTATATACATATGTACTACCAAGTGTTACAATGTATATTGTATATATATCGAAAGAAAATCAGAGGGATAGAGAAATAAAAAAAAAAAAATATTGTAGAATTCGACGAATTACTCATCGAAATTAGTTCCGTTATTTTGGCATTAAGCCATACAAAGTAATGCGAGAACGACTGCAATAGAAACGCGATGGATGACAAACAACAAAAGTGCACTTTATCTTATGAAGGTTTGTGTCTTTCTTCATCTTCATTTCTTTGAATGTATCTAGAAACTTTTTAACAAAAGCATGAAAATAGCGCAGCCAATGGCCAAAAGTAGCCATGAAGAAAAATACAAATTAATTAGTAAAAGAAGAAAAACACACGATATTCGAGTACAACAAACGCAGATTTCAGATTTTCTTCTACTAGTATCAGATTTTTGATAAAATTTAATTTTAGATGGATGAAGAACACAAACAATATCATCATTATCATATTGTTATAGTAATTTACTTAAATGGAGGATAAAACTAACAACTAAACTTGTTTTAATATATTTTTTAAGCGCCAATTAGGGCTTTTTCTGTTCTATAATGCACATTGATTTTGCGTAAAAATATCTCCATGTTTTTTTACATTTCAATTTTGAAAAACAGTACTAAATAAATAAAATAAAATTGTTAACAATGTTACTCATGGCCTGGGGAAAGTCGTCTTGTATGTCCAAGGCAGCCTTTTGAGCCTCCGGATTGGGGTTGCATTGATCAGTGGTCTGACCAAGTGGTTGTTGTGAGCCAACAGACGATCAACGGCTTGTGTGAAAGGCGATCTGATTTTCTACTACTGCCAAGCTCATATCTCTAGGTTTAGCACCTGACGTACCATGGACGTCCAGTCATTAGATGTAATATCTTATTCTGCAACACTTTAGCAGCAGTTCCCCTTATCTGGATGCCGTAACTCCATACAGGGGCAATCATTTGGGCATAGATTGTACGCTTATTCCCGAGGAAGACTGAGACTAGAGCCACGCATTAACAACGTCGCTCAGCAATCAGACCAATTGACTTGCTTGGCCCTAGCCTGAGCTTCTCCCGTTAAGCAGCCAGTGAAACCTGTTTAGTTTGTTTCGGCAGCAAAGTAGCGCCGAAGTGGTGTGCTGACCGAAAGTAAGCCTTTGATCCAGGTTGAGGTCTAGGTATTTCAAGTATATTGATCACCAATTTGATTTTGGTTTGCATAAAGGTTTTTGATTTAACATTTTATCATATTTAAAAATTTAATTAGTAGTGCTACAACTAAGGCACCAGATTTCAGATCTAACCAGCTTCTAAGAAATTGTTTCTTGCAGACAAGTATCTTGTGCATGGATAGGAAAGTCTTCTTTGTTTAATAATAGGGATCTTTTAGGATCTATCTGTGATTTAAAGCAATTTATTTTTTGTATGTCAAAAACCGTGAGAAATGATCATAAGAAGAAAATCAAAAATCGCAGAAGAATTCAAATGGCGACACCACATGATGATAATAATGATGATGATGGTGAGCCACAAGTCTTGCAACATATGCTGCTGCTGCTCCTTTGGAATTTTACATGATGTTGCTACTGCTGTTGGTGATGATGGTGTCAGTGTAATAAAGAGTGCAACACGGTCAATTGGCAGCACCAACGCGGGAGGCTTCTTTTGATTTTGTTAATTTTTTTTTTCTTCTATCAAATAAATCATGAATTTTTCCTGTGCGTTTCAGATTTTTTGCACATGAACAAATATGAAGTTCTTGTGCTGGTGCAAGTAAAAACTTGAGGCATATTTAAAAAAAAAAGGAGGAAAATTATATTATTTCACTGACTAATTATGCTATGTTGCAGCGTGAATGAAAAAATAAAGACAAGAGAAGAGAAATAAACTTAAATAAAATAACGCAGCAAGTGGCATTTAATGTTATTAAGTAGTTGCACCAGCAAAGACAGAAATGCAACAACTGCAAGGCAGACACCATCATACTACATGCCACAGAGTCACATCGACATACAAGCAAAGCAAACCCAACCAAGTCAAGTCAAAAGACTTCACCAACAGCAACAACATACCATACATACGAGTACAAAAACCTAAGTGACAAAGTAAAAAACTAGTGGCCCTTTTTGACGACAAAAGCATAAAAAAGATTGTGCATGTGGCACAATCAAATTGAAAATGCAACCATTGTACCAACTGTACTAGTATATAGTACAGTACAAAGACAAAAAACCATGACGACGACGACAACAAATAAGACGCCTGAGGACTGAGTAGTATATTCACCTAATGAAAATGCATGTAAAAAGGCATTTTCTTTTATTCCCTCCTCTTCATCACTTAGTTGGCCCGGGCCCTCAATTCAACTAAAAATTTTCTTTAAGCTAATTCGTTCCAATTTTTCTTTGTTAATTAGTTTTAGTCTAAAAAGTCGTACACATTTGCGTTTCACTAACTCATAGAATTGCCATTGCAGGCAGGCAGGCGGGCAAGGCAAGGCAGGCAACAAACCAACTGAAACAGACACGTCACTTAGATATGTAGGTACTATTCTAACAAAAAATAATCAAAATTCACGCAAAGGTGTCATTCTTTGTGTTGTGCGGTGTTGTGTTGTGTTGTGTTGTGTTGTGTCGTGGCAAATGCAGCAGGCGAGCAAAGTTATTTCTCTAATTAAAAATGCATGATGATGATAATGATTTAAAAAACCATTTTCGCGTATTTCATTCACATTTTCTACTTTTTTTTTAGTAGACTATTTTATGTCTTTTGTTTTCAACTGACAAGCCAAGCACAGACAACCATCATCATCATAATGACGTTCATACAGAGAGAGAAACAGAGATAGAACATACTAAGCTCAGTCATATAATGATTAGATTCACACAAATGAGCAACAAACAAACGAACGAACGAATATATCTTTTTTTCTTCTTCATTTTGTCACTAAGTCAAGTCAAGTCAGCCTTGCAAATTTACTACTTTTAATGCATACAATGTACTTAGTATTCACTAGTTTTGTCTAAAGCTCGAGAACTATCTGTTCGTCTGTTTGCCTCCCTGTCAGTTTATCCATCTTCTTTATATGTAGGTGTGGGTCGTTTATTCATTCATTCATACTATTGTATTTAGTAGATACAAAAAATAAAACAATACAATAGTGCATTCGTTGGTTTCTCTCTATTTCCCTATTCCTAAGCTCGATTGCACTTTTCAAGTTGTTACACATAGTCGTCGTCGTCGTCGATTTCTATTGTATCTCATCGTCGTTGCCTCATTGTTTTTATATTTTTCTAGGTCTAACTTTTTCTGCTATTGTTTTTAGTATTTTTTTCTAGTTGCATTTTCATCATAATTATCATTTTGCTGTTGTTGTTGTTACTTTGCTTGCGAAATAATCAATTTGCGGTTTTAAGTTAAAAAATCGTGATTTTTTTTTTTTTTTTCACATTCAAAGGTGTTCAATATAAGTATACAAAGATACACATACACACAAATCATAATTATTATTATGGTATTGTTGTAGTGAGAGAGATAATATTATTGTATTTTATTTGTTTATTTATTTATAATTATTACAATATAATAATAAGAAAAACCTCACGTTTTCATATATTTACATACCTCAATTGTTTGTGGAACTCTAACTCTCTCCCTGTCTAATTTTCACAAATAAATTCTAATAGATTCAAGTTAATTAAAGATGTAAATGTGTCCTTGACATGCAATTATCAAATTGTGGTTTTATGATTTTAATTTGTTTTTGTTATATTTTAATTATTAAAATATCATCCTACCTACAATTGCCTTTGAACATTTTAATTAATTTTTGTTTTGCATAAATAATGGAATAGCAAAAAGTTATATCAATTATGTATTTGTTTGATTATGATTTCGAAACGTTTTGCCGATACTCTAACATAAATATTTTGAAAGTGTTACAAAGAAAATAAAATAAATGAAGAGTGGTTTGACATTAAACATAAGTACATACTAGTTGTTCTGATTCTCCTAAGGAGATTACCTTTTTTGTTTTATTAAAGTTGAACAACACCAATCCATTAATTCAAACTATGGACCAGCAGCAGATTATTCCTAGTGTTAAAAAGATCTACCCTAAAAGAACTTTTTCAGTTATGTTTTGATATGACAGGAGGAACGCGCCGAATACATTGGTTGCTAGGCCGAAAATCCGGGCTCATGTCAGAAAACAAATGTAGAATCTACAAATCCATACTTAAACATCCAACAATGGGGAACACCTGTCGAATCTAATATTAAAATACTTCAGCGTTATCAAAATATTATGTTAAGGAAAATGACTTGCGCTCCTTGGTATATACGTAATGTGAATGTTCACAAAGATCTCCTGATGTCAAATGTTCAGGAAGAGATAAGGAGACATAGCACAAGGCACAACAAAAGGCTCATCCAGCACATCAATTAATTGGCCATAAGTTTTATTGACAACTCTCGAACAACGAGGCGGCTCAAGAGATTATACCCGCCAGATCTTCCTTGCCGAAGAAAATAGCTAATTAACGTCACAGCTTAGGATAGCATAGGATTAGTGTGTAATAATATAAGCCTCTAAATTTGAACTAGTTCTTGAATCGAACTATTGTCAAATAAAAACATAATAGAAGAAGAAGAAGAAAAAAGATATGACTGAAGAAATCAAACTTAACTCTAAGCTAAAGGTAGGATGAACGGACGTGTGTGTCTACAACGCAGAAAAGAAACGGCACACTCATTGTGTGTATTTTATCTTCTCATTTTTCTTTCACCCTCTTTCTTCATCATTTTTTTTTTTCTATAGCAAGCAAAATAGCCGTCGGCACATTCGCTGTGTGCACTCATTGTGCTTCAAAAAAAAAAAAAAAAAAAAATTTAATAAATCTCAATTTGAAAAAATGTGAATGAGTGAGTGGGAAACGCATCAAATTACAGCAACAACGATTTGATCAAATCGTAGACAAGTGGATTCCTACCTAAAGAGTTTTGGAAAGATCACTTCCACATCGTTGCCTGCCACACTAAAAATTATCGAAAAGGTATGGAAAGGTGTATCCAAAAGAACCCTAACATCTTCCTAGAAGAAGCTTTGGCTAGAGAGCTTTGTCAAATTTGAATTGGGTAGACTCGACGTAGGGTCTATGGAGAGCCAGTGGTCAATGAAATTGTAATATTGGCTAAATGATAAGGTACTGGTAATGAATAATATTGATAACGATGAACTTGTGACAGAGTTGACTACTGAATAGCAAGAAGATGTGGAGAATACTTGTCTTAAAGAGACAAGGGAAATGCTGATAGCATGGAAATCTGTGGGATCATACATTGAAAAGCATAACTGCATATAAAGCAGGGACTAAGAGTGCTACAGATTTATTAAATGATAATGCTGTGTCGTATTTTTAACAAATTTTGAAGCGTCGTCAAAAACAACCGACTATAATAGGTAGATTTTTTATTCCTGTAAAAATATACATAAAATTTTCATTGGATGAAAGTTGAAAATAAATAATAGTAAATAATATATAAATAATATATTTGAGTGTGTACTTTCTTTGTGCGATCTAGTACGAATGTTTCTATTCAACATCTATTTATAATGAGAAAGTATATTGCTTAACAGGCATTTTGTAAGTACCATTTGGAAGGAATTGTGCCCGTTTAACAAGAGTCTACAGCATATACTATTAAACATGATCAACATGGTCTTGTGTTTGTTTCACATTCTTTGTAATATTAGTTACCTCATCGTAAAAGGTAGAAATGAAATCTAATTGTGTGATTAAGCTTAAAGTAGGTGGTTTTTGCGGTTTAGAATTGTAGAGAAAAAACCAATAACGAATATATTATAGATTCCAAAGATAACTGATTTAAGAGTAATTTCATTCTAATGAAAATAATTTGTTTAAATAAGATAATTTGATTTTTTTTCATGGGTTGGGATTTTAATACAATCCTCAATAAAATGGAATTTCAAAACTAAGAGCAAAGGCACGAATTCGGGATCTATTATCTCTATTCATGCTCTATTCAAAATGAAATGACCAATTAATCCAATTAGTTGTTTGTTTTTCTATATCATTATTGATAATTTGCATTTTGTTTACTGCAAATAAAAGTATTATCATTCCTTCGATTTCATTTAACCCTTCATTTTTTTTTTTTTTTTTTTAAACTCTTTAAAAATTAATAAGTAAATTATTTAACACACTTCAATAAATGCAATAAATAACAAACGCCACAGCAACAACAAAAACAACAAATAAAGTCAATTTCAATCATCATTATTAAGTATTTATAGAATCTTTAATAACAAATCAATTAATAAGTTAATAAAAAAATAAAAATACAATAAAATTTTATGAAAAATTCATTATTTGCTGCACGTTGCTGCATTATTTAATTTGTTTTTTTTTTTCATTTATATGTATTTTACATTTTATTATGGTAAATTATAAATTATATTGAATATATGAATGTATGTTACTTTATTTTATTGTATTGTTTTTTTTATTAAACAATAAAACAATAATGCGTAAATTTTTTAACCAGTTAAACAAGTAAAACAAAAAAAAGAAAAAAGAAAAAAGAAAGCAACACAAAAAAAAAAATAAAAATACAAAATAAATTATAATTTTAAACAAGGCGAAAAAAAAGCAAAAATAATTTCTAAATGTCATTTGCATGGTAAAAAATAAAACTTATTTGCATTTAAAGGATTTTTTTTAATTATCTTTCGTTTTTATACTTGTACCTGATAATGTAAAACAATATATGGTTTAGAAAAATGGTACATTAAGTTCAAGGAAGTTTATGTAACAATTTTCTAATTGTTGAATATATTCATATGTATGTAAGGAAATAAGAAAAGATTTATTTTAGCTAAATAATAAAATCGCAATACATATGAGGCAATAAGTCAAAACAGTTTAAGTCGGAAATTGAGGGTGAACGCTATCATTATTAATAGCTTCTAAACTAATGAATATCCTACAAATACGGTTTAGAAACATAGTTAAATCATTTAACTTTTGTGTATTTCAGATTAAAAATATTGAAATAAAATCATACAGAAATTATTTTACACAAAATGGGCAAAATATCAGAAATAGATTTTGGACTTATTACCACAGATATGAATTAAAGGCATACTCGATATACAGTTGTGTTCATGAAACCAGTAGTGCAGCATATCTTAATGGTTAAAACTAAGGATTGTGACTCATTGTATACATTTGTTTTACAATCTACCGATATTTTGGAGAAATAAACACTTATCTCGTTAATTAAAAGCGCAGTCATTGAGATAATGTGGATAATATTTCTGTAAAGTCACAAAGAGCTAAAAATGTGATAAAGATTTGACAATTTGATTAAAGAAACCCGAAAATAATACTCACCATGGGCAAGAAGAGTTGCAAATCTTATTTAAAGTGTCCAAACATTCTAAGTAACTCAGATACAAAGAACTATTAGTGTAATGGTGAAATATTCTCAAATTTGTAAAAGCTTGCACAAAAAGTATTGTCTTATCAACTGAGCTCAGTCGCCTCATAATGTCTTCTCCAACCACCTCATACAAAAAGATTTGTGTAGCAATTCAAGCCTCGGCAGCATCAAAAATGGCCTAAAATTGTTGGTCACTACTGTGACAATTCTTCTGTCTTATAGAAAATATTTTGAAAATGGATAGTATCAGCAAAATATCCTCATTTTAAGCTCATCGATGCAAGATTGAAGTTGACAAGACATCTTATAAATTGGCCTGCTGAAATATGACGGAACATATTATGGACAGATAAGAGCCAAGTAGGTGTGTAGTGTTTGGTGTAACAAGATTCAGAAAGCATGTTCATCGTCCACTAAATATAGAATACCATCCCACATACACTATCTAAAGACAGTGCAACGTGGAGGATTGAACATTATAGTATGGAGATGCTCATATTATCTCGTTTTTTCTATATGTTACTATCTATTTATCCACGGAAAGACTCAAGTGTCCCTTAATGTTTCAATGGAGTATTCATAATCATATATCTAAAGGTCAAAAAAATTAAAGTGGACACATCAAACTCTTGCTAAATTTAAGTTCTGAAAACACAATGCATCAAGTTTAATGAACAATACAACTTGAAAAGGAGTAGGTATTTTCTTGGCAAGTCCCTGCTTATGCAAGTTTGCACCTACCGAGTACACTTAAAAGTTAAACAAAAATACCAAAATTTAGGAGTCAGCAAAATCACTTGTTTTCCATGGTATGTTTGTTATTACAATACATATAGAAGGATAACTACACTTGCCATCAGTAATTAAATAGTTGTTCACCATAGCAATTATCACTTATTTAATTATCAACAGATTCACAAGATTTCATTCTATGTGTTTGACCAATACATACTATTAAGATTCATAATTTAATTCCTAATGTTGTTACTTTAACATAAAAATAAGATATAATTTTAGACTAATAATTGTCATTCATCATTGATGATCAAAAATGAATTGTTAGAACTGGTTATTTCAAATTATCTATGATATATGAGTTCATTATCCCTATTTTCCATTCCGTCTCTACTGTACACTTATTCTATCTTTATGCAAAGAATGATAAATGTTATAATTAATCCCCTTCTAATAATAATATCAACAATATCCAATCGCAATACAGGGCAATATTTTTTCTTTAACCAGCCAGTTACAATCGATTAGATCATTATCATTTAGCAATTTATATAAATTTTTAAACAAATGGTTTATTGTCAGTAATTAAGAGAACTTCCACACAAAAAAAAAAAAAACACATACTCGTATATTTGTTTTGTTTAAAATATTTTTTTTGTGGGTCATAATAACGAATTTTATTTTTATTACTCTGTTATGAGAAGTTAAAAGACACAAAATCGTGATGACATGTGCTACTATGTACTACCTGAGAGCTGAGATGATGATGACGACGACGATGATAAATCCCAAAAATAAAAAAAAAAAACTCAGATAGCAAAAAAAGGTTCAAAGATTTTTGTTTCATACTAAGTCAGCTTATAAGCTCGACGATGACAGGTGCCGCTTATACAAAATATTGCATGTGGTAGATGGGGTGTGTGTGTGTTGTGTATGTGTGGAGATTAGGTTAATGAATTTTGACATTATAAATTTAATATCATCACATTTTTGACGTCACTAACAAATTATGTATTTTTAATAAGTCTGCTGTGTTAAAGTGTGCTTGTCTATTATAAAATGACAAAAATATAAAGATGAATTTAGATACATAGTACTTATACATACATATGTATGTGTATGTGCAAAAAAAAAATGCAACGCAGTACAAAAATTAGGCATTTGTCAAGATGATTTTCTGAAAAGAAACGCGACGACAGGTGTATCAAACTGTCGGACAAGCTATTTGTAGATCATCATTATCACCTTCAACATCATCATTATTATAATGTACATAGTTAAATATTTAGTTAGTTGGATAGATAGATAGATAAACAGACAGCAGCATTACATGCAATTAGCAAAAGATAGGCACCAACAACAGAAACATCAGACATTCGCTAGATGGTATTCGGTCATTGGAACGAGATATGTACATTTAAACAAGATTGAAACAGATAAATAGTATACATAGTACATATTTGATACCAAAGACAAGTGAAGTGATGAAGGAGGAGGGTAGTAGTAGTAGGTACATGGTAAATGTAGATGAGGCAATCAAATGTCTCAGGGCTTTGTTGCTGCTAGAGTGGTATACAACATTTGTGTTAGAAATAAGCTAAATTACATGATGGGTAGTAAAAATTGGCAAAATATATCAACACGAATAAATGAATTCAAAAATGTTGTATAGATTTTTTTCCCCTCAAGTCTTGTAAGGGAGAGACGAGACGGCAGGCAACAACAACGACGACGAACGATGATGTTGTCTTTAGCAAGGGTCTATAGGGGTCTAGTAGCAAGTATATGCAAAAGCAACAAAATAATTATCATAAGCGCCAACAACGTCATCATTATAACCATGATGATTCTGGTACTGGTACTAGTACTTTTGCTTTTTGAAGCTGCTGGTGAAGATGATGATGAAACACATCATCTTTAGCAACGCCGCCATGCCATGAACAGCAGTTGTTGCAACCATCTTACAGCTTACATACACATCTCAGGCCAAATCAATTCATCCTAAGAATAATCGTGCATTTTTTTGTGTTTTTTGGCTTTTATTCAATAAATTTTGTATGCAAACTAAACTAATGTTGTTTGTAGTCGTTCGTTGTCGTCGTGTGTGTCATTTAAATTTATTGCCCGGATCCTTTCAGTTTGCTAACATCTAACATAGCTCTAACAACTGCATTCAAATGCTCTTAGTATCTAAACATTTGCAACAAAATTCATTCAAATTCGTTTGTTCCGTTCGTTCGTTTGTTCATTTCATTTCGGTTTCATTTTGTTGTTGTCATCTGCCTTTGATCGATAGTTATAGATTAGCATGATTTATAGGTCTATATGGTATATGCTGCTCTCGGTCGGCCACATTCAAATAGTCGAAATGTCGATGACGCCGCCGCCATCTTATGCTGATGTGCACATAAATTGTGCGGAAACTTTGTAATAAAAAATATTTAGAAATCTTTGATTTTCTTAGTTTTTTTTTTTTTTTTTAGTATTTTATTGGGATCATATATTACATTCTATTTTTCTTTCTATACCATCTGTAAAGTCAACAATTAATAAGCTAAATATTGTAAGAAACACACTTAGATAGCCATTGAACCTAAATGGATGGTTCGTTTAAGATCCGCGTTACACTGAAGCGAACAAACATGGTTTTGTGTTCGGTGGAAACATGAGTACATTATTGCATTCAAAAACAAAAACCATGTGTTCTGGCAAATGGATAAGAATACTCTGCTAAACGAACTTTGTTTCAAATGGTACACTATCTCACTTTATCTTTATCTATCGTTAGCAAGGAGCATCGACAAACATACTCAATAGATTATTCCCACACATCATGTGAAGACTGGCTGTGTTTAAAAGTTAAATGACTTATAATTGATTATTGGTTTCAGGACAATTTTGCTAACCAGAAGTTTATTTCTCAAGCTCAGCATATCAATTGAAAGGTATGCTGTTTGCTCTTTGGATTGATATCTGAAGTGATGTATTTCATATTACTCCAATCAATAAATTCATCGATGTAATACTTGAATTGTCTATAAAGACACCCATCAATGGGAGAGAGCAACATATGCATATCTTTTTTGAGGATAAACTTATTTTCTCTAGCATAATCTGGATATTTCCTTTAACCTGTTGTGTATCAGCTAGATGTGTCATCTGTAAATTTGTTATTTCAAAGTAATTTACTTACATTGTGTATCGAAAGAGTAGGGTTGTAACGGAACTTCGCTTTTATATAGGTCTATTAACATTTTCTTATTGCGTGCGACGTCACATTTCTCACGACCTTTAACCAAAAAAAAATAGAGATTTCGTGGCCTTCCAAACAATACATTGTATTCGTTTGCTTCATACTTGGACCCAATCTACAAATTTAAGTTTTTGGATGAAATTGTTAAGGACAAAGTTCAATCTGAACTATTTCGTGGCCTTCCAAACAATACAATGTATTCGTTTGCTACATACTTGGCCCCAAGGTACAAATTTAAGTTATTGGATGAAACGAAGTTCAATCTGAACTATTGCGTTTGTTAACGCTGCATTACTTGGGAGCTTCAAGTGAAGCTGATGACGACGGAGCTTCTGTCGCAAAGCCAACTAAGATTGAATTGCACCGAGTTGTACAAGCTGCCAGACTTCACCGCCAGCGAAAAGTATTTACCTAAATCTGGCAGACATGCTGGAAAAGAGCAGTGACGATGAGGAAGATAGCAGGGAAATCATTGATAAATGATTATAACATACAAAATTGGCTTTCACCAAACGAAGACCATTTCATATGGTGGAAAAATAAGTATAATAAAAAATATTCCATGATACGTGCTTATTAATCGTCCCCGCCAGGGTCGGTTCTAAGCGAGAAACTATTTAGTGAAGCCGGTTTACCAACCATTGAGAAATCGGTTAGAAGGCGACAAAGCTGCAAATTTGTTGTTTATTAAGAATAATTTGCCTCTTATCTTGATTACCAATAGTTACTTACATATATAATGCACATATCTAAGTATAGTTTGTATATTAAGTGTAATAATAATGGGTAAATTTTGTTCTTTAATAAGAAAAGAATATATACATACATATATATATATATAAATATTTTTTTTTTTTTTGTTAACACACCTTCGCCTCCCTTAACATCCGCTTCCGGGAGGTCAAACTCTAGAAAACTATGACTTTCTACATTTTTCTTATTTATTTTTATCTTCTAGGGGCATGCAACTTTACAGATCTTTATTTAAGCGCAACAGAACCTTAGACTTTAAGCATATCCTCCCCTATTCTTTAATTATTGATACCTAAGCTATTGTATAGTATTTTAAATATTTTTTTTTTTTTGTTGTTTTTAAACTTACCTTGCCCTGCATAATCAGCCTTATTGTGAGCGTTACTGATGGATCATCCTGCTTAACCGTTGAGCTGCTTGAGTTATTGTCCTCCATTTTAACTTTGTGGTTGTTGTTGTGGCTCTGTGTGATTATTTTTATTTATTTATTTTTTTGGTTTTCTACACAATTTTTTGTGTACGTCAAAATGTTTTGTTTTATCTTTATTTGTTTTTATAATTTCAACAAATTATAAATTCACAATAATAATGTTTTATTATCAGTTATTATTATTATATATTATTTATATGTATTAATAATATAATAGGTGGTGGTGTTTGTATTCTAATTTGTTGTTGTTGTTGTTGTTTTTGTTGTTGTTGTCGTCTATTTAAGCTCTTCTTCTTGCCGTGTATAGAATATTTGTTGTAGTTGTTGTTTTATTTGTAATAATTTTTGTCATTTGTAAAAAAAAAAATGCATAAAATAATCACTTTATTCTTAGATATTTTTTTTTTTTAATAATCCTTTTTAAATATTTTCCTTTTGTGAAATTGAGTTTATTTATTTATTTTTTTTTTTAATTTACATATTTTATCTGCAAAGAAAAAGAGAGAAAATTTGTAATTATTAGTTAATGAATTGTAATCATAAATGAAATTATTATTATACAGTTATTAAAGAAGAACTGATCATAAATTGTCATTAATTTTGACCCATTCTCTTTTTTTTTTTTTAGAAATTCAACTACCTTTTTTCATCAATATACTCCCTATTAGAGTGATACATCTATTCTAACGCTTTTTTAACTGTTCGATTTGGAAGAATGATTTCTTTTAGCTCACAAAATACCACTCAGTGTCAACAATCACTTCTTCATTTCAAGGAAATTTCCTTCTCCTGGACCATCTTTTTGAAGTCTGCAAAAAGCCAGACATATCTGGAAAGTACGATGGGTGAGAAAACAATAAAAAGCATAATTCATTTAATCTAATCATAGTTTTCATCGTCTTGTAAAACAAGACATTGTCTTTTTTAAGATAGTCGATGAATATCAATGCCATAACACTTTGCTAGCTTACATTTGAGTTTTTAGCCTGTTTGGACGACTTTCTTCGGCTACTATACACTCAGCTGACCATCATTTTGATTCATATGTGTAGTAATGGAACCATGTTGCATCCATTATCAGATAACGGCGCAAAAAAACTGAATCGTCGATGCGTTGTTGTTATTGCTGCAGTGTGAGAACTCAATCACTTCAAAAACAACATACGCTTGCCGAAATTTTCTAATAAAATTATAAACACGCTACCTTCTGGTACTTTAAGGTGTCAGCTATGTCTCGTTACTTTACTTTACGGTCTTTTTAAAAAATATTTTGTGTACTTTTTTATGTTTTTCGGAACAATTGCCGGTATTTGGGTAAACATCATCGGTGCTCATATAACCATGTTAAAACATAATAAACTAACGTTGGATGGTTCATTTTGATAGACCAGAGTCTCCATAACAGTCGCCATGGCATTGCTTAGCTTTGACGATATTTTCCTCATCAAATTCTAATAGAAACTCGAAAATAATTTTCTTTCATTGTTTTGAAAATTACAAAAATAGCCGATTAACAGTTAGCTATGATTCGAATCTATGATGATGCGTCCATTACTTCAAATCTTATTTGATAAGAACTACTCACAAAATTGAGGGGTTGTTGTTGTAGATATGATTCGATTTAATGATTCGAATCTCAAATTGATACGCTTTGATTCGGTTCTTTCGAAAGATCACTCTTAGCAGTGTTCGGCAATTTTCCCATGTGTAAGTTGTCAACATTTTGATAGTTTCGTCGTTTTGTCAGGTGAATTCTTCTTCATTTTTTGTTGCGCGCCACACATAATCAAAACAAAAAACAGCTGCTCGTAATGCTAAAATAGCACTGTGAAGCACAAAACCGAATCTTAGTGATACGAGCCACTATAAAGGGGCTATAAAATTACTGCACCTATAAAGTTATTGTCAAAATGGCATGACACGTATCGTTTGAAGAATGTTACTATCATAAATCATATGTCTTTCACAACAATTTTGCCAAATGTGTATTTATCAAACCGGAGATTTATTTATTTATTTTATAGATTTAATCGTATTAATTCTAAGTATATAAGACAAGACACTTTTTAAACCTTTTTTCCCGTCTAAACAATCTTGATGTATTTTAAATTTAAAAATGTGGTCATACGAGTAAGAAATCCTTAATATTCGAAAACAATAACTTCAAAACTTTGAAAGTAATATACTTAGGATTTTTATGTTTTTTTGTTCTGGAAGACTTTATGATTTCAATGTTTTATGTATTAAATATCTTCAATGTACTTAGTTCCCTCAGAAACTAAATTATTCTTCTTATAGTTAACGATCAATATGTAAGTATGATAAGTTATACTTTTGAGGTCTCTCAAGTAGTATGATAAGTTATACTTTTCATGTCTCCCCTAGATCACGCTTTAGCCAATTATAAAGGTTATTTATACAATTAAAAATGCAATAAATACAAATTTCTTTAAAAATAAACATAAATTTTATAATTTCACATTAATTAATTAAAGATGTTGTAGAACAACAACAGATAGACAGACATATAGACAACAAAGACAAAGGTACAGAGAGAGAGAGAGAGAGGGAGGGAGGGAGAACACCTATACATCATCATTCTAATATTTATACTTAGAATTCTTCCGGCACATTTTTACTTGAACCTTTTTCATGTATTTTCTGTTGTTATACAAGCAATTGATTTTGTTAAACTATTATTACGAATATTTCTAGTTGTGTCTGGGTTCTTTATTCCGAGTAGTAGCATATAGAAATTTTAAAGGAAAAAAAAACAAACTTTGTCACCATGCCAAGTTTTGAAATTAGAATATAATTATTATTACACAAAATATAAATGAGAACAAAGAAATATATTCTACAATAAATTATATTTATTTCTATAATTTATTAGTTTCACGATCATGAAAAAACTCTATCATGATTGTATTTCACCATAAAAAATTCATTCATTCAAAACTCAAAGAATGGATTTCTTTTTCTTGTTTTTTATTTACACGTATGCTTTACTTAACACTACCCCACCATCAACACCCTCTGCATGCATCAACACAAAATACTGACACAAACAATTGCATTACAATTTACATTATTATGAGAAATACACATCCATCATCATTATTATCTTCATCACCATCATCAAATAACAACATGAATATTTTTCTTGTCCTCATTTGTGTAGCTAGCTACTTTATAAAACTTTCATCATATTCATTCGTAGTACTACTAATACTATTCATGAGAGAGAGTCATGTAAGTATCTATCTATGTATCTACATATGAAAAGAGAATCATAGAATAATAGAATTATATTTGCAAATACACATATTTACAACATGACTGACGAATAAATTTAATTCACTTATAATTTTCAATCATAGTAAGAAAGTGGCAAAATCTACAGAGTATAAACTCAACTCAACTCAATTCAAGGCAAAAGCAAACAGAATGTCGACATCACACAAAATAATAAATGAAATAAAATAAAAAATATCAGTAGCAAGTAACATTACTAAAAAAAAACAAAATTGTTAACATGCAGCAGCAATGCAATATACTGTACTATATAATAGAATAGAATGAATGAATACAAGTATGGGAAGGTAAGAGAGGGATGGATTACATGTAACGGTGTATAATGCTTCTAGATGCAATCATCATCATCATCATCAAATGCATCACCATCAGCATCATAAACAACAACAAGAAGAAGAAGAATGACGACTACGGGAGCAAAAATTGCAGACATCAGAGTTGATGTTGCTGTTGATGCTGAGCTTCTGTCATCGTCATTGAATTTTTCTGGGTTTTTCCCACATCCGCGTTTCAGCAATTTCACGCGATGCACAGCACAACAGAAACGCAAAAAAAAAAAAAATGGAGATACATGCATCACTTATTCTCATACACATACATGCAGACAGATATCTCTCCAATCCCACAAATCAGTTGAGAACGAATTTTGCTAGCTAAGCTTCAGATTCAAGAGTCACACCACACATTTGGTGGCTTATATGCGACAAAAACTCCACATCAAAGCCAAGCCAAGTGCAAGTACAGCGGAAAATGTTTGAGGTTTTGCACATCAACTGAGTGTACCAGACTTTGGAGTCAGTCAGTCAGCCAGAATGACATGAAATGATGAAGAAAGAAGATACATTAAACATAAAGACGCATGTATTAACATTGAATTTTCTTCTTTTTTATGGCGGATTATTTTATACTTTACTCATGACACACAGGATTTTTCCAGAGATTTTGCAAGTTTTTCTTTTTTGTTTTTTCTTTGGAAAAAATGATTAAAATTTGATCAATCATATGCTTCGTCGGTCGGTCGCTTGGTCATGGCAAAGTAAATCAAACTAACCAAGCAAGTTTTCATCATGCTGCATGTTAATAACTTTAAGACTCCTCTGCGCAACTAAGAAAAGAAAATTGGTGTGTAATAAAGTCAGACACGCCAAACGACAAACAAGTTTTCTTTTAATTAGTCAATTTGTAGATGATGATGATGGTGTGATGGTGGATGTCGCAGAGTTGCCTACAAAACAACTGGCTTTCTAATTTTCTTTAATGGTGTGCCAATTTTCTTTGCAAAAACACAAAGAAAAAAAGAAAGAAAACATTTAAGCGGTGAGTGAAAATATCTACACGCACAGAAAATGTTGTTGCTGCCATCAATGGTGTGTATTGAAAGTTTAGAGTTTCTTTTTATCTTCTCTTTAAGAAATCATAGCAAAAATCTTAGAAATTACTTGGAAAGCGCAACACACCTCAGGCTAAATAAAAACACGACTATACACAACACAACAAAATAAACAATGAAAAATAGCAGCAACAAAATCTTGACAAAAGAAAGAAAACAAAATAAAATAGAAAACGCTTAAAGGCTTTAAAAAAAAAGTGTAAAAAAAAATGCGTGACTTCAGGAAATTGAATTTTTGTGAAAACTACAACAAGAAACAAAAAAGAAGAAAAAAAAAGAGTGTCACACAATACAAAACAGGATTTGAACATGTAGCAATCCAAAGCCTAAAAAATAGACCCAAATTTGGCTAAAAGGCAACAACACAGGCACTAGTAACATCACTGAAAAATTCATTGCAAAATGATGTTTATTGTCAAATGTTATATGGCACGCATTGCGTATGATTACTGTGATACAATTTAAATGCAAAAATCTACTATATAATTTCTTACTAAACAATAAATGTTATTAATGAATAAGTCCTTATAAAATCCGAGAGATCGCGCATCTAGCATCTAGCATTATTATTATTTTTTGTAAGTTTAGACCATCACTAATCAGCTGTTGAAGTCTGAAGTCACTTTTGTGTATTGAAAAAAATGGGAAAAGTTAGTTTCAATCGGTGACTAAAATGCTTAAACCTCATAGCTGAGTTGGATAAAGTTTATTGCACATATGCTCCTGCGTTTGAAACTATTTACTATTGTGTAAATTAGTTTAAACATGGCCGTACATCCACAAAAGATGTACATCTTTCAGAACGTTCTGTGGAGGTTGTCGCCCAAGAAACAATTGAGAAAATCCACAATATCGGTTTAAGTGATTGCAAATAAATATGCGAAGAATAGTTGAGACCACAGGCATATCGTATATTGCAGTGGTTTTATTTTTTACTTGAAAAATTGGGTGTAATAAGGTGTTAGCAAGATGGATGCCTCGTTTGGTCTCAGTGGAGAATATACTCATACGCACACCTGCGCATTTTTGATGGCCAAAAGTCATGGAATTTAAATTTGAATTGATACAACATCAACCGTATTTACCAGATTTGGCCCCCAGTGACTTCTTTTTGTTTCCTACTTTTTAGACGGTTTAAAAAATTTGGAAAAAAAAAATTGCAAAATTGTATAGAACTAAAAAAAGATTATATAGAAAAATAAAAAGAAAATTACGAGAAAAAAATGGGGTTTTTCTACCTTTTTCTAAGGACCCATTAATAATATTTTTATAAAAATCAATTGACTACAATTTTGTATAATAATTTTTCCTGCTTTCACCTGTCATTTTCTTGTGAGATTCATTGAATCCAGAAACAAAGTGAAAAGCTTGCAAGAATATTTATTGTAGAACTGCCATTCTTATCATCATCATCACAGCACCATCATATCATCATCATCATTAACAATATCAAGATTTTTATAACCGTTTCACCATCATCAAATCAACATTCATAACTTTACTGCCACAGCATCCACCTTCATCCGCATCCAAACAAACCACACATAAAACTCTGCCAATGACTATGATGATTTCGATGAAATTCTGGTTTTTTGTTTCATTTTTTTTATTTTTATTTGTTATATATTTTCCTTTAAAACTCTGCCGCTCTCTTTATTCATTGAATCTTCTCTTCCTTCATTCGATAGTCGTTTGTTGGTTGGTATATCACTATGTGTGGGTTTGTTTTTTACGCAATTCTTTATTATGTATATGGAATGGTGGTATCTGTATCTTAAGTGCTCTTTAATGTTGCGTTTACACCCTTTAGCTTTGCTCCTACTCCTCTACTAGTCGTCGAGTCGATGTTGACTGACTGACGCCTTCCTTATTCATTTTATTTTTCCATTTTTTGTTCACCATTTTTGTTACCGTTACCGTTATATTACTGTAGCGCAACGCATTTAATACACCAGAGCAGCAGAAAAGACTTTTTTTGCCACTTAAGTCAGTCAGTCGTGATATGTATCGCCTGCTTGCCTACCTACCTACCTGCCTGTCTGTCTGTCTGTTGTTTCCGCTTCGCTTTGTATACTCTTCATTTTCTTACTACCTACATACCAAAAAGATAGATACATTTTTTAAACACACACACACACACACAGATATATACACTTGCATATGCAGCAAGTACGTTGTCAAGCTTCCATCCACTTTAGGTTGATTTTTCATGTTTTGAGGAGAAAAACTCCGCGACGACAACGCTTTATTCAATTCTATTGATTTTTTCTTTTTTTTTTTTTAATTTTTTTTTGTAGTTAAAAAGTGTTTCCTTTTATTTTTGTCGTCTTATGTGTATTGATGTATTAACATCTTTACAAATCGAGTAATTATGTATACAAATCTCTTAAGAGAGTGGGTGAGTGAGTATGATTGATTTGTTCAAATGGTTCATAAATTTCTTGAATATATTCAATTTTTAATCGATTATTTTCTCATCCGCCTTTCCTCCTTTGTAGCTTCTTCATATGTTAATACATCATTCGTGTGTCATTTACTTTTAACACTGTTAAGTAGTACATATACATAGCTCTAGATAACTCTTATCTCTCCATACTATACTATACTATAATATGTATACTGTACTTCATGTAATACAACCCACTTGAGAAGGAACAACATTTTCTTTTTACTCAACGTGTAGCGTGCAACAACATTTAGCACTCTGTTTTAGTGATATTTTTTCTTTATTTCCTTCTCTCCTTTCATAAATATTTGATAATCGAAATTTTCTTTCTTTCATGATGACATCCATCATCCTCATCATCATCATGACCATCATCATCTACTTCGATTTACTTCACTTCAGTTACAAAGTTGCATAGTTTTAAAAGATTTTACTTCATGGCCTCATTTTTTTATTTTTATTTTTTATATCTTTTTCCTTTTTTTAACTGATGCTTTGCTGTTTTACCTTTCACATCATTTTCACTCTTCATGGGGTTGGAAAAAGAAGAAGGAATGTACAGAAACACCTATTTACACATTTCTCCATTCATCCATCCCCATCCCATTTCAACAAACTCAAATTCTCTTTAGTCTTGTTTTACATGTGTTCGCACTTCTCATTAAAATCATCCTTTTTTCGTTGTCGTCGTTGTTTTAATTATCGTCGAAAAAGATGAGACTTGAACTTTTTACAAAGATCTGCAATAAAACCTGCTGTCTTCTTTATCCTTTCGTGGGCTGGGTTGACTGTTTGTCTGGCTGACTGAATCCTTCTTTGGATGGGATAATATATTGAAGTATGAGTTAACATGGCATCCAATGGTATTGAAGAATGGATGCTGTACAACAACACAGATACATTTTCATCTACATGTGTTGAATGAGATGACGCACATGAAATTAATTTTGATAAATAATTATGCACATGTGTAAATATGTATGTATCCAAATATGTAACTGTGCCTATACTATATGAGTGTTTTTTATGAGCCGCTAGCGAATTGTCCTTTCGTAAAATGTAAACACCTGTGACAAATATAAACACAATTTCACACATGCCCACAAAAGAGAAGGAGGAAACGCCAGGCAGACAAACACAACAGAAAACTCATTAAACTTCATACAACAAGTTTGTTGGTTATTATTTTAATATTATATATAAAATGAATAAAGATACACACAATCCCTTACATATACACAGATGTAAGTACATAAATATGTATATTGTAATATAAATATTAATTACATTGCAACAAATAGGACAACTCAGTCCATTATTTCATATAAGTAATATCAAGTGAGTAGTTATTATTTGATAATTCTTTAAGCATCACAAACAAATAAGTAGATTACTTAAAGTACTTAAATGCTTCAACAAAAGTTTTTATCTCCTTTTTAAAACAAAATACAATAAATTCTTTCCTCCTTCAACAAGAACACATAAAACGATTATTAGTTGTGAAATGATCAAATGGACTTAACTAGATAAACTTATTATTATAACTTCAAAAAAAAGAATCAATCCATCATCTCATTTCCAAATCATATTTCATAAATAGTTTTACTCAAAAAGAATGAAAGAATTGGTGATTATGATGATGATAATACAACAATAGAATAATTTGAAATCAATGCTTTCAATCGAAAGTAAAAGAAGTAAGAAAAAGAATAAATTAATATATATTAATTCCAACACAACTCTCACGGAAGTACTTAATAAGGATAATAGCTGCAGCAGCAGCAGCAACTTGTAACTAAACTTAAGCCCGCAAATAAAAGAAAAAAAAGTAATTGCTTATTCTTGATTATCCTTTTCCTTAGCTACATACTTTCTTTTTCTTTGTATACTCTCAAACATTTCCTTTCACGAGGGTAGTTAGTGGTGAAAGGAAGTATGAAACTTTGCCTGAATTGTGTTTATTGCACAGTACAGAGGTTTATCAACCATTACAAAGTAAAGTATGTATTTCGGACATGGGTAAAATCGAATCCCCATGAAATGAATTCATTTTATGCATTGCAATCTTTAGACTAAAGTGAGTGATAAAATAGTTCACGAAGTTGTAAATATATT
Organism: Amiota communis; assembly: GCA_037043315.1. Taxonomy (NCBI): domain Eukaryota; kingdom Metazoa; phylum Arthropoda; class Insecta; order Diptera; family Drosophilidae; genus Amiota; species Amiota communis. Next base: position 1,539,724 of record JBAMAV010000393.1, read on the forward strand.
TGACAAAGTATTTGTACTTATAAGAAAAGATAAAGAAAACTTTGCAGACATGCTGAAGATGACAAGATAAGTTAGTAAATGTAACCATATTATCGTGTCCTTCTGTTCTTTAATTATTGATATGCATACTATCGAGCGACTTGTCCTGTCTAAATAATTTCAGTCATTGGCATAAAGCAGTTCCCTCATTAGGCAAAAGCCAAATAATCCGAATATGAACAAACAATGAAAAAGAAAGAAAGTCTAGGCTACCCCGCGACTATCGTCTGTGCTCACCATCTCAACAAACATAAATTTCCTGAGAGAGAGAGAGAGAGAACTCTACGCAGAATTGCTTAATGTAAACCACCGGGTGTAATGCATCATTCGATCTAATATGAGTTCAAAGAAATTCTGTGTATTGGTTGTTGTGAAATTTAGTCGGGGTTTACGAAAATATTTCGTGAGAGAGTTGACATACAATATACACTCATACATGCATTTTTTAAAATTTTTTTGTAATACGAACAAAGAGGTAAAAAATCTTCCAAAGATACTTATGGTGTCACAAGTTATCGTTGCTAATGAAACTTTTCTTTCATTGGTGGTTTTTGAGTTGATAGCGTTTAAACAGACAGACAGACAGACGAAACGCAAAGGTCCCCATCTTTATTTTATAATATTCATAGATAGAAGATATAGATAAAGCACACAAAGGTTTCTTTTAATTAGACTTCAAGCAAATTAAATCTACTAATTTAACAATTTTTAGTTATTTTAGCCGAAACCGATTTTCTTCTTTAATCAAAAATTTATGAAGTGTTCAACTAAGTAAAACAAAAAGCTAAATACACGACAACGAGTGTGCAACAGCACAGTGTGCTAGACCGAATAGAATTCACTGGATCACGTGATTGAATGCTGCATCATTTTATTGTATTATGAAATAGAATTAAAAAAAAAAAACTTCTCATCTCTCAAAAATTGTGTGCTTGCTCTGGAAAGTGACAGATAGGCTTTAAAAAAAATGACAAAGAACTTCAAAAGGACCTGTTCAGAATAAGTACATAGATTCACAAGTTCTTGTCTGAATTCTTTACGAAATTGGAAAACTAGGAATGACCGATGACAAGAACAATTGTCAAGCAATTGTAAATTACTGGGACCTGAACTACTAGCTAAGCTAAATGAATTTTTATTGTAAAATCCGAATGAATATTTTTTTTGAAAAATGCGAGACTTATAGGGCTCATCCATTGTCAAACATGCTTGAATCAATAAACAACGAAATCGATAAAATTGGCTGAAATAAAAATATGTATCAAAATGAATTTGACTTTGCTCAATTGCCTCTTCAATCACCGATACACATGAAATTAAGCTATATTTATAGATAAAGTTCTGGATTGATTCAAGTATGATTGACAATGGATGGATACATTTGGTCCAATAGACTTCAATCACTTATAAAATCAAAATTAGATATGCTTTAATGTCGTTCAACAATTTTGTAAATGATGATGCAGATAATGAGAATGAATTGCTTATTTTCTTGCATCTTTGTGTGTTTTCGCACTTATATTGAAATAATCTTGAATAAATTGTATTAAATTGTTAAATTTCACAAAAAAATTTTACCCATTTTATTTAACAATTTTTACACGCTTTAATTATGATTAACTCAATGTTTTCTTTTTGAAATTTATTAAACTACTCTCGTACACAAATTAATAATAAAAGAAAAAAAATATACTTATTATGGAAACAATTAAGAGAAAATGAAAAGGTCAAATGACTTTGGTTAAACTTTTATTATGAACTGTTGTTATAAAAAGTAACTGAGAATTGAACCTCATTCGCATTAATAACACACACAATTGTTTGCCATCATCTCCATCACCATCACGAATAATAATAATAACAAATTAAGGCGTGAACAAATGGTGCAGAAATATTTAATTATATAAATACTTCAGCATACTGCCCCTCAAATTACCAATATTCTAAAACAAAAATACCAATAACCTAAAACAACATGAAATGAATTAAAATTGTTGTTGGGAACAATATTGTACAATGAGTATCATAAAATTGTGATATGTGTAGGGAAAGGAGGAGAGATGGGATTGATGGAGGGCATTATCAAGAGTATTGTTTGCACATATAGCAACCAATTTTAGGCTACTCATCATATTACACAGGATCAACATGCTCACATCAATCCATGTTTAAACCCAACCTCCTCCTTGTATTTATATTAGAAGGAGTAGAGAGAGTGTGTACCATAAGTGTGGAGAGTTTGAATTTCAAAAGCATTTAATATTAATTTTCTGTCAAATAAGTACAGAAACGCAATTATTCGCACATGTCATCATCGTCAATAACAATATCAAAGTGAGGAGGACAAAGACGAGGACAAGTCATAAAACGTATACAGCAGAACAATTAAAGCTTCAATCTCACTCAACTAGAGACACATTTATCATAATATACACAAACACACACACACTCAAAGCTACTCAATTTACGCACACACATACAAATTGTTGTTTAAATCCCTTAATATGATGACCTATTAAAATTATGCCCTATACGCGATATGAACAATAATAATAACAACAACAACAGTAACGGGCAAGGCAACAATGGCTGCTGTCAATGCCACAACAATGGAGGCAGCTCAAAGTATTACTTGATTGTATCATTATGTACTTACTATATTGTGTATCTATATAAATGGAGGAGTATCTATGTATCATATACATATTTGTATTGTAGATAGGTTATTTGCTTGTTTGGATTCTTTGAGTAGGTGGATGGTATCAAAACAATAATACCAACCACATAAGTAGACTACAATGAATTTATGAGTGTATCTATCACGTGCTCTGCATGTTTGTGTGTGTGTGTTGGAATTTTGTGTATTTGTAATAATAGCAAAAATATTTGCCAAAATTGCCTATTATTATTATCATCGTCATTGTTGTTGTTATTATTATTATTATGTTTATAAGCATATACAGTACAAATTGATATACCATACTACAATACTACAACAAGTACAGATAGTTGTTATACCTACTCATAGTCACAGAAAAGGATGAAATACAACCAAAATAGAGGAAAAATAGAAAGATATCTGTCAAAAATATGCAATTACAAAGGAATAAAAGAGAAAATAACAATAAACACACACATAGAAATTGAATTGAAATGAAAGAAAACAAAATAAAGATGAAAACCGAACACAATGAGTTAGTTATATTTGCACAGACACATAAACAAACAGAAAAAGTATTTCAATTCAAATAAATTATTCTACATCAATTCATTCATACGTAGGACACTGCAAAAGTTTCAGCAATCTGACAACACTATTGTGAGTTTTCAAGAACTGACGGATCCATCGTTAAGTTTGGCATTTTTGAGCATATGTGTACTTAGAACACTTTGTCATATCGACAATATTTGTTTAGATTTTGTTAACTTGATAATTTAATCTCAAGAAAAAAAATTGATTAAAATCGTGCGATGATTTTTTTTACAATTTTCAAAGTGAATTAACTTGGCAAGATGGTGCAGAAAGACTTCATTCGGCTTTTGGTGATGAAGCACCACATAAGACTACCATATATCGCTGGATTTCAATCGTGGTCGCTTTACGTTGCAAGAAGAATATCGTCAAGGTCGACCAAAAACAGCTGTTACGCCCGAAGACATCGATGCTATGCGTAAACTAATATTGGAAGATCGGCATGTGACATACCGTAAGATTGAGGCAACTATGGGCATTCATTCCACTACAATACATACAATATTGCATGAACATTTGGTTGTGAGAAACCTAGTTCCGCATAATTTGACAATCGCTTAAGAAAAGGCTCGTGTCACTTGGAGCAAAGAAATGGCTTAAAATATACGATCGTATTTAAGATTGTAACAGTTGACGAATCATGGATCTATATATGTGTATGAGCTGGAAAGTAAACAGCAATCGTATGTATGGGTTCCAAGAGGATGACAATCCAACAAAAGTTGTTAGCGCATGAAGCAAATGGCGGCTTGTGTCTTTGAAATAACCGGACATATCGCAAACCGTGCCACTAGTGGTACGTAAAACGGTCAATTCTGAATGATACACGACCATCTGTTTGCTAGAAGTTTTTGGTGAAATGATGACGTCGGATCATTCTTCATTATGACAATGCAAGTTCTCATACTTCGGTAACCGAGTATTTGAATGCACAAAACGTTGAATGGGGCGTACATCCCCCGATTTGGCACCGAATGATTTCTTTTTTGACCGACTTCAAAAGAGAAAGTTTTCGACTGGATTTTTTTTTTTTTTTTTCTCTGTTTGTTACTTTAGAACTTATTTCTAGGTGAACCGATTCGAAAAATTCTTTTCGAAGCTAATGCTTGTCATGTGGTCCACATATAAAATTGATCAAGATCTGTCCAGTAGCTTTTGAGTTTTCCTTAATGTGCTTTCCATTTGCGGTACTTGAAGTCGGTTTTCTCTTTTGTTAAAATTTTGTACTTGTGTTCCCAATAGTGAAGAACAAATTACGTGGTCAAAGATTATCGAAACCCGAAGAAGCGATTTATTCATTCAAAAACCATGTTTTGGAGTTACCTCAATCAGAGTGAAAAAAGTGCTTTGAAAATTGGTTTAAGCATATGCAAAAGTGTATTGATCTTCATGGAGAATACTTTGAAAATCAATAAAGCTATTTTTTAATCCAAACAATGCGTCGTATTTGCCATTGCAAAACTTTTGTAGTGCCCTATGTATAAATATACTTATACAAATGTATTCCATTCCATTCCATTCAGTAGTACACAAATATAAGGACTCAAAAATATAGTGTCACTCTAGTAGTATAGAATCAAAAAGTATGTTCGTTCACATATCATCAAACTAGATGGATACATTTTTGATGAGTGATGGATTTACATACGTATGTACATTGTGAGACAATACGAGATAAACAAAAATGAAACTCAAACAATGACAAGTTGAACAACAAGTATGTGTGGTGCTTTTAGTTTGAAATGCACCACACTAAACGTAGTAGGATTAAGGATTTTGCCAACCATACAAACATACCAAAAAAGAAGAGCATCCAAAACTGTGCAATAGTCTCCCCCAAATCACCATCATCCTCACCATTATCAACATTATTATTACCAACATCATGTGATGTAGTAAAAATCATTGCCTTATTCCTTCTTTTGCAAAAAGACAATAAGTTTTAAAATCCTTTTTGTGTTCTCTGTTGTGTTGTCCTTTTTTATATATGTATATACATGTGCTATTTTGTAGTTGTTGCTTTCTTTAACATGTCCATTTGCCTGACAATGATACAGCTGACTGTGTGATACTATTGAGATAATATATGAATGTGAGTAGAAAAGCTACTTTAAATGTACATCCACATATTCAAAAATAAAATAAATTTATACAAACATATCTTGGTTTCTATATAAAGTTGAATGATTGAATGAATGAATGAAAAGGAGGAAGGAAGGATGGATGGAATGAGAAATGAACCATCATCTATGTATCTGTGGTATATGACATAAACATAAATCCTTTGATATGTGATTCATATGTCCAAAATATGAAGTGACATTTAATTAGAAAATCTATTGTTTTATTCGAAGAACAAAAATATAGGTTATGTTTATTAAGGACACACACACATAAGATGGTTTTGTGAAATCTCTCTGAATCTGTCAGATTATCAAATCAAATTTTAACACAAATATTGTAGGTAGATGATAAAGAAGTAAATAAGTAAGTAACTAAACTAAATACAATATAAATGTCCATCCTTATTGTAGTAGATTGATTTGACCTCACAAGTCAATGGCCAATGTTCTATTTCTTGGTAAGAGCTTTTTCAAATCAATAGATACTCACACAGAGATACACTCAATAAACAGCACATGTTATAGTTTACACACGGTTGGATATACAACAATGTTTCTAATAGTTGTAGAGAAATAGATACATTGTCATTGTATCTGTGTTTACTTATGTAATGGATTTCACTCAACTTTATTATTATTGTTGTTGTTGTTGTTGTTGTACTGTACGGCTTAGAGTTGTTGTTTGTTGTGAGTTTATTTATTAATCTTTCCATTTAAAAATTAAGCATGTCGAAGTCAGTCAATTTGTTTAGACATATTCGTTTTCTCAAAATCTAACTGACTACTATATATTGACTATAATATGGCTTATGTAAGATTAAACTTAAATATTTTATTTATTAAGTTAACATCATGATGAAGATTATGATGAGTTCGTTCGTTCGTTCATTCATTCATTCAAAACATGTTACTTAAGTGTGATTTTAAAACAATTTCGACAGGTCAGACACAAATTTATTTTAAATAAATAAATACTAAGATTTATGAAAAGTGGTTTTTGGTTATCTCAAATGAAACACAGAACCATTATTCTATGGAAAATTTGTATTATTGAATGTGAATAGAATATTTAAATATAGAAACTAAGGTCCCTTAAATCCCTCAATTTCAAATTTAAAAACAATTACTTTTTTCCCCTTAAAACTTTACAAATTTTTAAATCTTCTTTTTAGAGAAGAAACAACACCTTTCATAATACAAAGGCTTTTCAGCAACACTACACACACTTCCTTCTAATTTTCTCTATGGCGTCTTCATTTTCATCATCATTATTATCACCATCATCATCATCAACATCATGTCGCATTTTACGCTCAAAAAAAAACCGTTTTCAACTTAAAAGGCGAATGCACCAACCACCATCTGACACAAAAGGAGTACTGTGGCAAGTTGGCAATAAACAAATGGGTTAGACCCGAAGTGGGGGAAGCGTGAGTTATGAACAAAGCAAAGCATAGTTGCACATAGCGGATATGCAACACACCAACGAAACAGACAGAACAGTGTAGTAGTAGTAGTAAGTAATTTATGCGACTGTTGCCTCCACAATTTTCTATTCCTTTTTCTTTTCTTAAGCTTTTTCTTAATAAGATTTCTTAAGAAAAACAGATTCCCCCGGCATCTTCAACATCACCATCATCATCATCTTACAAGAAGTAAATGGATGGATGTATGGATGGACGTTGGTTGGTTGTAAATTGTTTTATTTCGTTAGGAAAAGAAAAACACTGAAAATTTGTTTGCAACCTTCATTCATTTGCACACCACTAAGACAGACGTTTGCCATCAACATCTTTCGTATTTCTCTACTAAACAGTAAAGTGTTGAAGATGATGATGATGATGATTTCGAGAAAACCAAAAACTTTGAATGTATAGCACCACAAAGAATGGTTAAAAACCTTGGTTGGGTGTGCCGCTATTAAAAAAAAAAGAAAAATTACGAGGGTGGTGATGGAGGTTTGAATATAATCATCATCTTCATTACAGCAGTGACTACCAGTATTCTTCTTAACATACATGTATCCATATAAGTACATATTTTTGTTGGTAATTTCTATGGGCAACTTGAAGGGAGACATGGAGATGCCCTACTTAATTTATGAGATGCGAGAATAATTATGCTTAACAGAACAAACAAACAAACAAACAAGTATATGAATATAATTTGTAATTAGTGCAGGTAAAATAAGTAAATCTTCTTAACACACTGTCTGTCTGCAATATACTTCACATAATATTGTATATGATGAATGATATTACAGAGAGATTGAGACTGAATATGGCAACAAGATAATGTAATTAGAAACTAAGTAAGTAAGAACTATAAAGTTATTGACCGAATTACAATCATCATCAATTGTCTATAATCATATTCTAGAGTGTAAAAGATACTTTTGCACAAAACTAACGATAGAAGGTTTAGTAATAAGTGCATGGAAACATTCTACTCATAATTGCAAGCAAAAATTCATAGAAATACCCACAAACATTTTAACCAAAACACAACACAAATGCATTTTTAAGCTTAGAACCAACTAGAAGAATAAGAGATGTGATCTAAACCAAACTGAGTTGAGTTGAGTTGAGCTGAGCTGAGTTACTCTGTCTGTTCCAGTCTATTTCTAAACAAATACCAAACCGATTTCCATTCAACACACCATTTGCACCATCATAGACTAGTACTAGAGTGTCGATGGTCATGATGTTAAGTGCAAAATTGAGGGACAGACAAATGATACAGAGAGCAAGAGCAAGCGCAAGAAGTTAGGAGGAAGGCATGGGTACAAGTTTAATATTAGTGGTGCTATTATTTTACAATGCTAAAACATCTCAAGTTTTCGCTCACTCACTTGATTGTTGCTTTTTGCTGCAATTTTTACTTAGTTCCGCTTTGCAAACTGCAAACTATCTGCTATCTGAGAGAGAGTGAGATGTGTATAAGATATTTCTATTTTTTTTTCTATTAGAATGTTGCTTGCTCTGCATTAGAGAGAAACGTAATTCAGTTTAGTGCTAATGATGATGATGATGATCATAATTATGTTTGAAACTACTGCTGCATGCATGCATTTGACTTAGATACACGCTCAAATGCATAATGAAAGAAGCCAAGCAAACATATAATAGCAACAACAATACTAATAAATATTGAGTACGACGACGTCAACAACCGGTAGTCAATTGTGTGTGTATATATGCATGTATCTATGTGTTATGTATAAGCATTTATGCTTGAGTTGATCGTGTCTTGGCATAAATATAGTATCTAGAAATGCCTCGAAATGAAATGCTCTTATAGTACTACAATACTTAGTTATGAACATATGTGTGTATGTGTATGTGCCAGGCAAAGGCAATCAGTCAAGCCGCACCGAGACTTTCTTCTAAGGTTTCGTCGTTTGTTTAATGGAAATCTGTGCTAGATTTGAGCTTAGTCTCTGAGAGTCTGAGTGAGGGTTCTGTGTGTGTGTGTAATGACTTCAAAGAATTCTATGAATTTATGCAACCAACAACATTAAAATTCATTTAAAAAAAAAAGAAAAGAAAAACCATTTTATAAAGACTAAAATGTCTCAGCGAACTAAAGCGTTAACATAATTATAGACAGCCAACCAAGTAGCAAATTTATAGCACGAATATGATGATGTCTGGAACACAACATAATTTCCATCATCAGATGTCCTCCTTTGCCTTTAAAAGTATTGAATTTATTTTTGTTACTGCTGAGCTACTTGCGACAGATTTACCTAATAAATCCCCTTCAATAACATATATAAAAGTAAAGTAATCATACGCTTCATAACACGACTCATCAACACCATTTTAGGTAGGAGAGAGAAAATTTTGTTAGTCACTCACTCATAAGAGACAAACGGCTGTGCTGACTTACGACTGTCTAACCAAAAGATACAGAAGGATGTGAGACAAGATGAAGCCCACTTACTTTTAGCTGGTAATAGCTAATGTATTTCAAATTAATAAAAGCACACACACTCGCTCAGAGCTACACGCATTAAAAAACTGACTGTAAAATCCAAACACAATTGAACAAAAGGCAATCAATCAAAATACAAAAATCTATTAGACAAGATGACGATGAATATGGTAAAAAAGAGGGAGAAGTACAAGAAGAAGAAGAAGCCGTTTCAAGGAAGGAAGTGATTTTGATTGCACGACTGAATATGGCGTGATGAAGATATGATGAATACAGGACAACAGACAGTGGAAGGTTCAAGAAAGTGTCGCCGCGTGTGTGGGCGATACACAGAATATTATTATTATATTAAGTAGTACGAGTAAATCTCTTTTTCGCATTAATTTTGTGTTTTTTAAGAAAAATTGTGTAAAAGAAGCAACATAAGTTGCAAGTCATCGATAGACAGAGAGAAGAGAGACTGAGACCAATAAGGCAACTGAGGCCAAGCAAAAGGCATTATTATAGATAAGAGTGGGTAGTATGAGCCTATTACCTTGAATGCCAGCCACCACTACTTTACTGAACAGAACAAAATGTACTTAAATGATGTAAATTAATAATTCTTTTGTGACAAAAACAAAGTGCTTTCACTTTAATTTATTAATTTAATGCTTGACAATGTTAAGTAGAGAGAACCACAGCGTGCGCATCCTACACTAGGCTATGTTTCTCTATATACAATCTGTAAAAGTCTTAATGGAATCATAGAACGCGCAACGAATCGACAAAGAAGAAGAATTTTTAATTTAATAAGCAGCAGCAGCAACAGCATCAGCAGCAGTAAAAGAACTACGAACGCAAACGAGAGCAGCAATTTTGCAAATCGAATGTCGAAAGGACAAAAAAAAATACAATATAATATAAAAGCAAATTAATTGAAGGGGGTGAGTAAGTAAAGTATTGTAATATGTATAGAAGGATGACTCAAGCATCGATGGAGAAGAAGATGATGAAATGAATGCATTAAAAAGTATCTGAACTCAATACACAACAAGGTAAGGTAACCTTACCATCCAGTCACTCAGTCAGTCAGTCAGTCAAAGTTTGCTCTGCATAGCTTCACTACTCAACTGAACTGAACTGAACTCAATTCAACTCATTTCATTCAAGTTAAGCGATGTTGATGATGATGCCGGAGGTGACGGTCGGTGGTAACATTTGCTCTGCTACTGTTCCGACAATAAACTTTGCTTTTATGTTTCAGTTTTTTTTTTTCTTTACTTTTTTAAATTTTTTTTTTCTGCTGACGATGCTAAGCATGACGACACAGCGCAGAGGAGTCAAAGGATGTAAGGGGATAGCAGTTAGTAGTAGTAGCAGCAGCAGTGCGAAAAGAACGAATGTAAAAGTAAAAAGCCATTAAAAATTTCTAATGTACATTTACCACTGCCACTGAACTGAACTTTCTCTTCTATACTCCCTTCTTCGTCTCTCTCTCTCTGGCATAGTAAATAGTAGGCCCACACATTATCTAAAGGGCAAAAGGTAGGCCAAGGAACCACCAGCCAACCAACCAACCAACGAATGTAGGCGGTAGTCTACAGTCGGCATAGAACGAAAAGAACATACAATTTTTGGAAATATTTTGGGAGTATTGGTTTTGATTTTCCAAGTATTTTGTATCTTTAGAATAGGAAAATCTATATTGTAATTATGGTTTTAGAATTGTCTTAATATGCGTCGTCGTGCGGGCGTCTAAATTCAATATGCTTTCTACTTTCCTTTTTGATCAAAAGGAAATCAGTCAGGCAGGCAAAGGAAGAACAGCAACACAACCGTCGTCCGACAAACGATGAAATTTCAATTATAGAAGAACAAAAAAGGCAAATTATTTTTTATTTGATTTAGAATTTGTGTGTGTTTAACGACGGATGAAAGATGAAGGAGAAGAAAAAAAGGTTCTTGGTCCTCCTCCTAGAGTCGTTAAAAAACAAACTGGTGACGGTCAACAAAACGAAAATAAATACTTTCCATTTAATTAAAAAAATAAAATAAAATGAAATGAAAGAAAATAAAGCTGAGCAATGGATTTTCTGACAGGATTTTCCTTTCCTTTTCTATGCTAAAAAATTAGGTAAATTAATAATAATAATACAAAATTTCTATAAAAAATATAAAAATGTAAGAAGCAATTATTAAAATTTTTAGGATTATTTTTGGGTACAAAAAGCAGTGTTGGCCAAAAGTTAATCTGATTAAGGATTAATGATTTATGATTAAAAATCATAATTATGATTTATGATTAATTCGTGTTTCCTCGTTCTCCCAGAAACCTCTTTGTGATGCCTGATAAAAAGTAAAAGGGTAGGTGGATTGTGAGGTGTATGAGGTAATCCACTACTGTCCAAGGTCGGTCGCAGAGATCACCCTCTTCCTCTAAAACTAACCTGAGGAGTCTACGGATAGAGCCAGCTCCCCCAAAGGTCATTTTGCCAAACTACCTGAGCTCCTCGAAGAACGGTTTCCCTAGAAAACGGGTTCGTCTATTAAGACGAGCAGGGCAATCACAGAGGAGGTGTTAGATGCTCTCCAGTTCCTAATCATTTACACAGCTATGACAGAAGTCATGATGTGGAACCTGCATCCTATAGGCCATGAACCCGATGGTCCAGTGCACCGTAATAACTCCCGTCATCGTCCGAATCCTTTCTGGTTGAACTGTAAGAGCTCAGAAGTTCTCTTTAGTTGATAACAAAGCCAGAGTGTTCTAGCGATAGTGCAGCCAGGCTCTTTCGCCCACTTTCTGCCTGTTGAACCCTGGTTTACGCTTCCTGTAGTGGTCTATAAATCTCGGCAACTGTTTAAGAAACAGGCAGTGCCCAGCCTTTCCTGGCACACTCGTCCACCATATCATTACCCTGGAATCCGGTATGACCCGACATCCAGATAAGCGTGATAAAGTGCTGCCGAGCTTGATTAAGAGCTTCTACTGTACTACTTATGATTCTGCTCTTGATGCTGTGGGCCGACAGAGCCTTGATAGCGGCCTGGCTGTCAACATAGATCGATATATGCCTTGGAGTCTCTCTCAAAGCGTTAATTAACGTTGTTGCCTGCCAGATTTCTGCCTGGAACACGATGCTCCAGTCCGGTAGATCGAAAGCTCGACTCTTCGAATATCGTTACCCCGCATCCAATCATATCTAACCCGGGAATTTTGTCTTGAACTATAACTTAAAGACAAGCAAAAAGTTCTATAACTTGAAAAATGTAACAGAATTAATTAAAATTATAATCAAAAGTTTTGATTAATGATCAACTATGATTAATGTAATTATGATTAATTTCATTAAATTTATTGATTAATACCAACACTGCCAAATAAACCTAATAACAACAAGAGGGTCATAGATAGGTTAAGTTATGCAAATGATCGCGAGTTCACCCATTGTGAAGCCTGATAAAACGTGAAAGGGTATGGGGATTAGGATCATAGATACCGCAAATTAAAATATGTAAAAAAATCTTGAAAATTAAAATGAAATTAATAAACACAATAAAATTAAACCACAAAAATCGTGAACATTATTCATAAACTCGAATGTGAAAATATTATTTATTTTTTAAATTTTTATTATTGAAATTTATAAAAATGAATTTTTAGTAGAAAATATTTGGTAAAATAATTCAAATTTTATCTGAATTTTGTGCATTCACCGTATAAATACTTACTAACAACGCATGACAACACAAAAATTTCAAGAAAGCACACACACAGCAAACCAACCAACTTCATTCAACAGTGAAATCAAGTATATACACACAGATACACAACATCATGTAGGATATAGTAGTACAATGCAATACAAGGAGAGATAGAGAGGATACATTAATATGTTGAGTATGTAACAAAATAACAAAAATTTTACAAGCATAAATCCCAAGAAATACCATAAATGTATGAAGTAACAACTACAGGAGCAGGAGGACCAGGAACAGAAGCATCATCATCATCAACAGTAGTTGGAGGAGTTAAAGAAAATGAACCCACATGCATAGGTATGATGATGAATGCATTTTCCCTTCTAGAATGTATTCCCATCTGTGGGTATTCAAATTTTGTGAAAAAATAAAATAAAATAAAAGAGAAACCTATAAGTTACTTCATCACTACTATAAAATGCGACCGCAATTCGGACATAGAATAACTAGAAGAAGAAGAAGAAAAACAGACTAAACAAAAAATGCATTTTGCCAACATTTTTGATCTGAATAGACGAAAAAATAAAATACATTCTAACAACAAGTCTCATGTCATTGAGACAAATGTACAGATAAGATACATAGATATATAGCATTCGTTCAAATGCTACATACAACTAAAGGTAGGGTAGGGCAAGGTAGGGTGTATCTTGTAAACAGTCAACTGACCAACTTTTAGCAAGTCGTCGAAACTTATGCTGCTTCTTTACTTTACTTTACTAATGCAAAATGCAACACACAGAAGAAGAAAGAAAAGAAAAAACAAAACAAAAATTGAGGGAAAAATTGCAAAAAGAAAACTAAGAAGAAATTGAAATAAATACCATTTGGTGCATATTTAGTACAACAAGCAACTTAAGCAGACATACATAGATAGATACCACCATCATCCTCTCATGCTCTCCTCTCCTCTCATCATTATATTTCACACAGATACAAATAGATAGATAAACATATAGTTGTTTGTAGTACTTATAGACGAATCGAGTTAAGAGTGTAGCATAAAACACACAAAAAGAAAAAAGCAGGCAAGAAGAAAAATGCATCAAACATGAAAAACCAACAAAAGAAAATTGCAAACGAAAAAACCAAATGAAAAGAAGGCCACCACCACCATCACCACAACATCAATGGCTAAAATGGTAAAAAGAAACATAGAAATATCCAAAACATGTTATAGTACCCAACCAGCCCCCTTCTTGCCCTTGTGTCCATAGCTTCATTACTCTCTTAATGGCACAACGACTTGGTTTGGCTCGGCTTCTCACTAAGCTTGGTTCAGTTCAGCAGCTTTACTGCTGCAACAGAGCAACACAAAAATCTATAACGTGCAGGTATGCGATAGATGATGCGGGTCAACAACCAAGGTGGAGACGACAAAGGATAGAAGAAAAACAGCCAGGCAGAAAAGCATTGGAAAAGCGCAAATCATAAAAGAAAAAATGGTTAAAAAAAAAAGGAAAATTTTGTATTGAGAGTTCATTCTAAAAAGCACAGCCAAAGATACCTTCAACTCTGAAAATCGCTTTTTAGAAAAATAAAGACCATGAATAGATGATTGTTAAGAGAGATCGAGAAACCATTATGATTGCCAGCCTAAGTTTGATTAAAAGAATTACATACTAGGCACCTTGCCGCAACAAATAACTTGTAGTAACTGAAAAGCAACACAACACAACACATACAACACAGTTTGCCCACTTTTGCCCACTCTAACGATTAGTTAAATTATCCTTCTTTTATACAATTCAATGCAATTCACCTTTGTTACTTTAGCATAGATTCAATCGCCAGATAGATGGTAGTTGGCATTATCAAACTTAACTTTATTTATATCAGGACTACTATTATATTTTGATAAACTACTCACTACTACCGTACTTATCTTGTACTCATCGTAAGTATAATACAATGTAGCGGAAACAAAAAACACGATATACAAAAGCATCTTCAATTCTAACAAAATGGCGTCGGTTGCATCGGCAATCCTACTGAATAGAAAAGTTGGTAAATGACAAGTGAACAAAGAAGTACTAGTAGTCGGCAGGGCATTCATATACTGAAAGGCGCATCCAGTAAAAGAAAAAATAAATAAACTAAACAAAAAAAACAATTTGCCAGACTAAAATACTAAAGACAAAACGGAGCAAAGTATATCCCCGTCTACACTTTCAGATACTTCAGAATAGAAGAATAAACTTTTAAATGCAAAACTTAACATTTAAAAGATTTTTTTGTTAATGTTTTTATTTTATTTTTTTAGAAATCATCCGAAGAAGCGTAGGGAAATCCAATTAAGTTTTAATCTTATTTAACCGAAATTTACAAAAAAAAAAAAAAAAAGTTTTTAAGCTTAGCAGCAGCAGCAACATTTTCAATTAAATTAAAAGTTAAACTTAATAAAAATGAAATTATATTATGATTTGCTTAAGATGAATTGCCTGTTTGCTTGCCTGCCTGCCTGCCTGCCTACATCATCATAATGATCAGAGGCAGCAACAAAAAGTAATAATGAAAACTTTAAAATCATTGCCTTGCACAACCATACTATGAAAATACATAGATACACTCATACACACAGAGACAACACATTCTATACTCCACACCACACCATGCATAGTGAGTATGATTTTCTTATGCTGTCGGGTTTAATGAACGGAAATCTCTTGCAAATATTCAATTGCTTCAACACAAAACAAACTCAAACTATACACAAACACACACACACACACATGCAGATACAAGTATCTATAGATAAGTATCTACTTTATGTACACAGATACAGACATTGGCATTTTGTTCTCTCTCTCTCTTTCGCTATCTGAGTCTCTAGTGTGCAAAATATGAGAGATACAATTGCAGTTAAAGGGGATCATCATCATCCGACAAGCAGAGCATAAAGTATCTCGACTTGACTTCGTTATATTAGAATCGAATGCATTTTCAAGTATTTGAGAGTTAAGAGAGTAGAGTGGAGTGCAACAGGACCAGCAATAGGCACTAGCACAAGTTGTTACCACAAACCTGTAAACATCATCACTTATAAAAAAGAAAAGAAAAATTTTAGTCTATCAAGTTCATAATAAAGTTTAAAGTTGTAACTATTCTCTTCAGCAGCATGTTCTCTCCATTCTTGATTCTATCTACCTATCCATATACATATGTATATGCCTAAAGCCCTGCAGCAGTTTGCTATACAAATACCATTGCATACCACCACATGCATACATATGCATTCATGCATATATAAATAACTCTTAAAGTCAGTCAGAACAACATACTCTTCCTCACTCTACTCTATTGGTATAAGTAAACAACTAACTAACCAGAGGAACAGAACAATAAATGTACCTCACTCATCTCGTATCGTATCTCATGCGATTTGCAATGAGAGTTTTATGAAAAGTTGCATTCACATTGTGTTCCGAGTATTTCTGCTATTATGGATTGCAGTGCGCTGCCAGCTATAAACACTTTGGAGAGTACAAGCCACGACAATGACAATGCTCTCCACTATATCTCTCTCTCCATTTCATATAGAGTGATATGCAAAAACTGTATCTGTGTGTATGTGTGTTTAGTAGTGATGATAACCCAAGGCAAGGTGTGGCGCAGTCAGTTAGTCTAACTGTCAGTCAGACAGACCCTCAGTCAGTCAGTTAGTCTGTCATCATAAGTTGAATGAGTGCAGCTAAATCCGAGACTATCCCAATACATAGTTTATAGTCAAAGTACTCATTTCTCATATTTACACTCGCTCATTCAGTCCCTCACTCACTCACTCAGTCACTTAACTATTGGAATTGCGTTGTGTCGTTGTAGTCTAGACTAGGCCCTTGTTATATATGTATGTAAGTATATTTACACTCTCAACACAATCAAAGAAACAACAAATGAACAAGTATTTATAGGTTCAGATACACGGATATAGATACAAACATCAAGTTTAATAAAATTTGGTGAAAATTGAAAAACAAAACAAAATAAAAACATATATAAATCATTCATATTCTTCTCCTCATCCCTCTTGCTCTTTATAAAAAAAAAACAAAAAGCTGTGCGCAACTTTAAACTCTACATTTTTCTAATTTCATATAAAATCTATCTGTAGCTTTGGTACAAAAGTATGCCTTTGCGGCACTATATAATCAAGAATGAACACAAACAGTACACTGTGCTTTTTAACCACAAATTCCTAGATTGCGGCGGCAGCAGCAGTAGCAGCCTTTGCACTCTTAGTCGTCGTCTGCTGCCTGTAACAAAAATATTCTTGCCTCGCACAAATATAATGTCTACTTTTCTGTCTATGTATAAGTATCTCTAGCTGTGTGTGCTTGCTTGCAAGCACAACAAATATTGTCGCCGGTTAGGTCGGGAAACTAAAACAACAGCAGAAACAAAAAGCAACAACTCCGGTGCAATACTCCCGGTGCAAGTAGAGAAAAACAGAATGAAAATAAAAACGCAAAAGGAAATATGCAAAGAAAGAGAAGAGAAGAAAAAAATAGAAAAATACAAACACATAGATACTCACTCACATAGACACATAGAGTAAGTTGTGTACTTATATACAAAACAATGTGAATGAAACTTGCCAAGAGCGTAAAAAATAAAATAAAATAAAGGAAAGAAAATCCAAAAATGAGTAGAATTTACTTTAAAATTAAAGCTTATTTACTTTATGAAAGAGTTGAATTACTTTATTGAATAGAGATACATAATTATTATATCTGATTCCATCTTCGTCTTTTATCTCTTCAGAAACACTCACTTTACTCGCATAATCTTATTTCAATATAATTTCGATAAAACTTAGTTTGCAAACAGTATAAAATATTTTCAACTAAAGACAAATTAAAAGTCTTTTCTGCATAATGTTATTAAATGGAGATACTTTTACTTATATTGGGTGTACAGTACAGATAAATGATGAGCCTTTTTTTAAATAACTTTAGAGCTTTAAGCAGATAAATTGGTAGATTGTATGTTATTCAAAGAATTGTCCATCGTTAGCTATGATTCTTTCACATCTTTCAGGCAGCATATGGATTCATCGTTGGATAAATTCATCGCCTCTTTAGGATATTCAAATATAAACCCAATTTTTGGTATCTTCGTCGTAAGAAGTGCAATGCTGTTCAATCAGTCCATGGGTCATTGACCGGAACAAGTGGTAGTCGGAAGGAGAAATCTCATGTAAAAGCCTCAATTACATTTATAGCCAGTTTACAATTTTCTAGTCAACTAGTTTACAAACAGGTGAATGCAATAGTAATCATTAAACCTTAACTACACTTAGCTAGTTGGCGAGCTAAAATCCAGCGAGTTGGCGAATTGCTGGCGAACTCGGCCATTATATCATGTTGGCGTGTTCCGATTAGTGTTAACAAGCCAACGAGAAAAGTTGACAGCCTAATACCAATTCGCTCGTTTGTATATTCTTTATTATTCTGCACGCCAACTAGCTAAGTGTAAATGAACCTTTACACACTAAAATTTCCACTCTTTTAATGTACTCGACCGCTTTACTAGCACATACACAATGCACAAGTAATTAATTTTGAAAATAAGTGAGTGTGTGCGTGTAAGAGAGAGAGAGAGAGAGAGAGAGAGAGAGAGTACTGACAGCCAGCGAGTAGCGATCAAATTATCCTGGCTTTCTACTTTTCTCAATAATTGTTTACAATCTGCTAGTGATAGTGAATTCGTTGGCTAGTAGATTGTAAACTCGCTAAATGTAATTGAGGCTTACGGGGTAGGACATCCCATTAAAACGCTTCCAAAGTTTCTGTGATGACTTTTGTAACATGTGCAACGTTGGAATCAGTACTGACATGTTTTTATTGATTGGGCATGTTTCCCATATACTTCACATAGCAATCGATGCCTATCAGCTGCACTACTTTGCTTCAAAATGAAACAAAAAAGCAGCGCTTTCTTCAAATTGCGTTTTATTGGCACAAAAGTTGACATATCGCACCCTAACTACAAAGGGTCACTGGTGTTTTTTTTTTCGTATGGTTTTTTTTTTTTTTATGCATTGCAGTTGATATTGTTGTATTTAATCCTCTCATTTATTGATAACTGAGTACGCACAAGAGTATTGCGCTCTTCGTTCTTTTCTTTCTGGAAATATCACCCAAAGATAAAAGAGCGATTTACATAGAAGGCCCACGCAAACTCTATAAAATTATATAGACTCTTAAAAACAAAGTGTGTGTTATCTCGGAATATGTAACAAGAAATTGTTTGTAGTCTCAGGATATATAAGAACAATGAGTATAACACATTGATGTTGCGTTCGAAAATAAAGACAAACATCGCATAAATTGAGCGATTTGTCCACTCCATATATTTTATACTCTTTGGCCAACGACTGCCTAGTATAAAATAAATGTACATGACATTTAAAAAAATACAACACATTTTTAATAAACAAGGGAAAGTGGTCTTGTAATGGGTAACCGAAAAGATACTGTTCTGTTTTAGACATCCAATTAATTTTTTTGAAATGCTTTGAATGAAGGAGAAGAACTACCTAGAATTCAGGGAATTGAATTAATAAAACTGATTCTCGGACAAAGTCCATACTTAGCTTTACAAAGATACATGTACAAACAAGAATTCTGCAATGTTTCTGACGGTTTATCAATTTTCGTTTAATATTTTCAAAAGGCAAATAGTAATTCCAAGAAAATAATTATGATTTTTCTTTTAAAAAGACTAGTTAAAACTCATGAAGAAGAAAAACTAATTCAAATTGCATAACACTGGGGGTGATTTACTGTACCACCACCACCACCACCACTCAAACTAATCAAAGTGAATGGATTTATAATTTATTGTTATAATTTTTACATTTAATTAATTCATTTTTCTATAATTTTTCTTTCTTTTTGATTTCTTTATTTTTGCATTTTATATTCGCTGCAAAATTCAATAAAAACATAAACGGAATAAAATATTACTGTACAACAACAAAAACAATGGAAATGCATTGGAACAAAAAGTGATTATTTAACAACAACAAAATGCAACAAAAAAAAAAATAATAAAAAAAACTTCACTGCGGGCAATGAACGCTTGAGATACGCAGCAAGTAGTAGCAGCAGCAGCAACATAAAGAGGCGAATGAGCAGCAGCAGCAGCCCCAGCAAAATGCTAACAGATACAATACAATAGCAACAACAACAATATGCATTTAACCGTTATTGTTGTTGTTGTTGTGTATATTTGCTGCTGACTTTTGCATTTTTTCTCTTGCAACAACATTTGTGCCGTGTAGGCAATTTTATTTTTCTGTTTTTATAACAAAAACAAAAAAATAATGTTTTAACATTTGATTTTATATATCGTGATTTGCCTTTAAGATATAGACGACCAACCGACAGACCAATGTATTGTATCTATTTTGTTTTTGAATTTTCGAGAGTCTATTATAGATTTTTGCTTATTTTTTTCTATCTTTAGAAGGAGAAAAGGCTAATAATCCGAATCAATGAACCACACACGCACAATGAACTTTTATACGACACAAATCAACAGACAGACAGATAGACAAACAAACAAGAACAACTGAATGATATGAAAAACACAAAACAACACATTTTCAATGCACATAATTTATTGTATTGTGTTGTGTTGAGTTGAGTTGTATTTTCTGAATAACAGAAAAATAAAATAAAATACAAAAAACTGAGCTGCTTAACTACTTTTCTTCTGTCATTCAGTTCGTTCAATGTGCGATTCCTTCCTATGGCTGCGCTTAGTAGTTCTAGATACATATGAATGTATTGACTGAATGAATGTTGTATGAATGTAAAAGAAAAGTTCAATGCACAGTTAAGCATAAGCAGCAGCAGCAGCAGTACTAGTAGTAGACAGCAAACACTACACAACACACAACATGGTGAATGAGTAATAATTGTGTCAGCAAAACTAAGAAAACTTTTCACTTAGCCAAGCACTTTTAAAATATGACATTTAGAACAAAAAAAAAATATCTACAAGTACAATAGATACTTTCCTATAACAATAACAATATAAACCAATTAGTTTAGTCAAAGCAATAAAGAGTATACAAAAAACAAAAACACAACAAAACAATGGTCAAAACACTAACAATAATATCAAGCAGGGATTGGCCTCAAAGTTTTTGCAAAGCAAGCAACCAGCAGCAGCAGCAGCAGCAGTCAATAAAAATAATAAATGTAAGTATTTACAATACAATAAGATTCAATGTACAATACCAGTTTACTTACTTACTACAATCAAAACACAACTAATAGATGCATTTAACCAAAATGGTTAAGAAAAATGAGAGGGTCAGACAGTGCAGGAGCAGGGGCAAGCAGCAATTTGAGTGTGAACCCAACAACAACACTAAGACGACAATGAATATTGGCCAAACCAAACCGAACCAAACCATGAGAGTTAATTGTCTTGTGCTTTTGGAATTACTTTAATAACACAACAAAAAAAAAAGCCACAAACTATGACAACAGCAACAATAACAACAACAACAACAACATACAGAGTAGATACAATAAATTGCTTTGTAAACTGCATTTATAAAGCTTTTAGAGATACATTGCAAAGTAAGTATTTAACGCCATGTACATATCTTGTAAAATGTTTAAACAAAAAAAATACATGAGATACGTGTTCGTCTGTAATGGCATGTAATACTGATAGAAAGATAGATAGATAGAAAGGAGAGACACAGAGGGAGAGAGAGAGAGAGAGAGAGCAATAACAAAAAAGATAAGACTTGTTAAATGCAACTATAAAGATTAGAAAACTAAAATAATTGTTCATCATCAAAACATCATTGTCGCCGCCTTCGATGAGTATGATGATGATGATGATGATGATGACGACGACATCAACTTAAAACAGCTAAAGCAAAACGATAGACGTATGTTGATGAGTGATGCTGACGTTGACGACAAGATAGACGACAACAACAAGTACACTATACAAGAGTTGACAAGACCAAAATAACATTGCAACAACAAACAATCAAACGAACGAACTATCAATCCATCCATCCATCTATACATCTATCTATCTATCTATCTATCCACCTATCTATATAGAGAAAGAGAGATGCATAGATATTGTATATATTTTTTATTGAAATGCACAGATACAAAAACGTCAAGTTTTCCAACTACAACGACGACAAGTTTTCTATATTATTTGGAACGCACAGCATACAATGAGTAAAATAAATGTGCATTTAGATGCACATAAAACGGGAGATGCTGAGAAACAAGAGAGAAACAGATGAAACAAGAAAATAGATAGAAAATAAAAAAGACAAACAGCAAGAAATCAAACGCAAACGCAACAAAATGTATCTTTTTTTTGCTAGCTGTATCTCTACTATTCAATAATTTCAAACTAAACTTACTTTACTGCTTGCATGGAAAGAATGGATGGATAGATAGATAGATGGATGTGTACATGCGGGTTTTGGTTTTTCATTTTGTGTGCAGGATGTGGCTGCTACTGCCAATGTTGCTGTTGCTGCATGTGAAACCAAACCAAACTAGTTGGTGCAATGAGGCATGCCACAGCTGCAATATACTTACAAGTAACAGACAGCAGAGAGAAATATGTACATACAACCAAGCAAAAGCAGAAACCACACGAACTTGAACACTCTCGACAACAACGACACATAGAGACGACAGAAGAAAATCTTTGATTGCAAAAAAATATTGAAAAACTTAAGTAGATTATGATGGAAAAGTTTTAGACAAGACAACATCCATGATAAAGAGACAGTAGCGGAAACAACAGCAATGAAAAACTTGAATGTTGATGTGATTGGAAAACAGCAACCCAATCAACAGCAACAATCACATAGATAAATATGTACTAAGAAAAGTTTGCAGATATATACATATGTACACATGAAGATCGTCTGATCAACCATTAAACCACAATCTGAACAACTATGATGACTTTTCTTAATTTTTCACACTAAAGACCAGACACAACTCACTCCTGCTGATGATGATGATGATGATTTTGCTGAATTATGCTGTTGCCTATTTTCTTGTATGCCAACAGTTGATGAGTATAATGAGATGGCAAAATAGTAGATTAGAGACAGGACAGAAAATAAAAACTCATAATGACCCTTGCATATTAGATGCATAAAGTTATTTGGTGAGGAATGATGACTTAAATTACTCACGAAAAGAAACTAAAATGGAAAAAACAACTAATTCATTCATTAAAATTTTTATCTTTTTAACAATAACTACAAGATATTAAAACTTATTAATAGCATTAAAAATGTAAAAATATTGTGAAAGTAGCAACAAGTTGAAGTTCAAAGATCTTTCAACTTTTATTATCTTAATAAAAATATTGTACATGCGTATAAGTAATTTCATTGTTTCCAAAACAAAAACCATCAAAATTTTTATTAAGCAAAATGAAAATTACTTATTAATGAATCAAAAATGAATTTCAACTTGTATACGGCAGCTTATATCTACTATCGTATATACTTACAATAACAAAACCAACAAACAACATGACTTTTCGTTCTTAGCGCCAAAACAAAATAAAGTATATAAACTTACCTGTAAAAAAAAGAAAGAATAAAAGAAAATTCATTTATTAATATGAATAGAAAAAGGAATTTTGATTGAAATGTTTCAAATTGTATAGTAAAAATTGTATAAAAATTTGTTGTTGATCAACCATCCAAAAAAATTCACTCAATGTTAATGATATAAAATCATAAAAGTGTAAAAACCGCACAAAGAATTCACATATTTATTTTTCATTTTTTTCTTTTCATATGAATGAAAAATATGTAACTCTAAATGATTTCATATAAATAAAGAGATGATGAAGTACAATATTTCATTTATGAAACAAATACGAGGACAGTTAGATAAGACAGTGATTTTTTAAATTTCCCCCATAGTACTTAAGTTTAGATGCAATTCTGCTTTTGTCAACTACCATCTGTTCATAGAATATTGTCATTTATTGAGCAAGCTTCATCAGTTTCTGTTTGACAGCCATTGAAAGCAGATAACCTTGTGAATTTTGACTAAAATGGTGTGAGGAATTTAGTAAAGAAAATAATGATCTATCCCCCCATCCATCAGCATATTCTTCAGATTTAGTCCCCTGCGGCTATTTCCTGTATCCAAACTTGAAGAAATGGCTCGGCGTTAGGAGTTTAAAGACGAATATCGAATGATCGAAGAGGTCATCAGTTAACTTTAGACTATTTGAAACCCTTTTATTTAGAAGGAATACAAAAATTGGAAAAATCGTTGACTTATAGACTAAATAACAATGAGTCAAAATCTGTGTCCAATTGACGTACGCAAAAACTCGTGTCTAATTCTACAACAACCACAAGAAAAATGACGTGGGGTTGTTGTTGTAGAATTAGACTCAAGTCTGATAGTCGGTTTAGAAAATCACGTAGAAAATCTGATTATTTTTTCAACAATCACTGCAAAAAATGACGTCACTGAGGGTTGTTGCTATGGTTACCAAAGATGATTATAATCAGAATGAAAAAAAAAAATTAAATCAGGTTTATAATGCACTGTCGACTGGTCTTCTTAGCAGTGTTGGGAAATTTCTACCTTTTTTAGCTCATCTTGGCTCTTTTTCTCCTTTTTCTTTTACAACAAATATTAAGGAAAAAAATCAGAGTAAACACCTCATTAAAAATCAGACAATTTTAAGCAGTCTAAACCGACTGTGAGTTGTTTAGACATAGACACAACTCTCAATTTGGTCAATCTGGCAGCAGTGTTAGAAAGTGTTGGCCATTGTTACCAAGTTTTGTCATTGTTGTCAACTTTTCAGGTGAGAAATCTGCTGATGATGGAAACAAATAATTGTAGTTATTTGATATTGCATTTTTTTTTTGTTAAAATTTCACAAATTTTCCATTTAAATTTCACAACTTTGCCACAACGTTCCACTTGTATGTATAATCAAAACAAATAACAAGTGTATTTTAGACACGACAGACACACTGTACACGGCTGTGTCTAATCAGCGGTATAGACACACTGTATTTAGGCTATAAATGCATAGAGCATATGCAAAAGTCATGTCGTTTTCCATTAAATTCAAAATTTATTTATTATATATAGATCAAACATTAATAGATTATGAAAGAACTTCTGATCCTTATGGGCAAAAAACTGTGTCAAGTTGTTTTTGATAGCCTCATCAGAATTAAATTTTTCATCACTCAAAGTGTTTTGAAAAGAGAGGGGAATAAATGGAAATCTGGTGGTCGGAGCTATGTGGTGAATGTGCCATCACTTCCCAATTCTGCTCCGATATTTTTACCGAGTGACCAAAATTGTATGTGGTCGCTCGTTGTCACGGTGAAAAATTGCACCTTTCCGATTGGCTAATCCGTGGTGATTCTTTTTGATTTTTTGGTTTCATTCCGTGGCAGCAGCTCAAAATGAACGATACCTGCCCAAATGCATCAAACGGACAATAAAAGAATACTACGTACGTTGACAAATAAAATGCTAACTTATTAAACTTGCCTCGTATCATGATGAAATGGTATATTTTCAATATTGTTTTTTTTTTTTTTTTTTTAGTTGTATGCGCCATAAACATAAAGTAACAATCTAACAAACCTACCAACTTTAGAGCTTACAAATTTTTAAAAAAAAAAATTTAAATCAACATTTAATTGAAAATATGAAATTGAATATCAAATGATCAAGTGACAAAACATTGAAATTTTTTGGAATATAAAAGAAAGAATGCGATTGATTGATTGCGTCAGACCAAAACTCTAAACAAATTCAATGAAAAAGCAAACAATTTGAAGTACTTACAAATAAAATTTTTTAGTATTACCAAATTTAATAAATATTTCAACAAAATATTTTAATATTCTGTGATTCTGTGAAGAGTCATAATAAATGGATTGTATACACTAGTATTAGAGAAGAAAACTTTTAGTTATGATTGAAAATTATTAAAAAGGATTGATATCAAAAAATATAGTCTGCCTCCTCTATAATCTAAAGTATCCACAGATTATTTCTACTATTTTACTTTTGTTTTTAAAAACTCGCTCACCCTTTAATATTTCCAACCTACATATGTATATAGTTATATTAGGAAACCCAATATAGAAATTTAAACCACCGATGTCAGTTAATCAGTGGTCTAAGGTTCCAACAGCTAGTCACTCGTTTATTTTTGGTATTAAGTTTAGTATTAGATATTAGTCTAAATTATGTTAAATTATTTGATAATATTATTGTTATTTCAAATATTGAATAATTTATTTGTCACATTTGTTTAATAACTTATAAAACTTTCTAAGGATTATGCACGAAAAAAATGATATCTACCATCATACGAAATTGATTATCTTAATTGCAGTCAAACTTCCATAACTCGAACTTCTTCTATATCTGGAATTTTCTATAACTCGAATCAAGTCAAGTCCCAGTACTAACAAAAATAATGTAATAATGTCTACTTTGGTGAATGCTGTCTCATAAGAAACAATGTCATAAGAAAGGCACATTTTGTCTGATCTGGTGTGTTCTCAGTCTAAAGCACAATACTTAGGTCGGTTCACCTTTCTATTCGAATAAAGTTGAGGCGCAAAATTTAACTTTGTAAATCAATAAAATCAATTTGTATTGCACATATTACGATAATCTTATACAGTAAAAATCTTTAAGAATACAAATCTAAATGCTTTGTTACAACAAGTCTTATTAAGTTAATGTCAATCAATTCATTATTGATTCAATTTTCCTTAAAATTAATTAACTTGCTTCCAAATGAACATTAAATATCTGATCCAGTATCTCAAAAGTAAAAGTATACTAATATCTTTAGAAATGGATAGGATTTTATGGCTTCATTAATTGTTTCAGCGATTTATCTTTATGGACTTACATAAAAATGTATTTTTTAATGCGTCACATACACCTAAATTAAGCAGAACTGAAACCGATTTCAAAGTATCATCACAGTAATTGCAAATTGTTTGAAGACAAGAGTGTATAGGCGTAAATTATGGAAGAGAAAATACATCGCTTTATCATTACCATATTAAGAAGATAACAACTGCATTGTCTCATTTAATGATTCAGTTTAAATTAAATTAATTAGAAAACAATAAAAGAAGCCTTAAAAAAAAAAAAAATTTTCTTGAACAAAAATATGAAAATCATTTCAAGAAACATCAGCCGCCGGTATTCCATCTATTTTTTATTAGGTGTTTTGATAAGTCAAAATTGGAACTATTTATTTGGTATTTTCAGTTCCGTTTTTGTTCATATGTGGCACGTTTGGTTGCGATTGAAAGAAAATAAAATTTTTGTATACATAAATTTCTTTGCTTATGATGTTTTAAGTAGTGTGAGTAGTGTGTGAACAAAGATTTGTTTACTTTGGCACCCCAAACAGATGTGTGGCATGCATGAGTTTATAAAACATTAAAGAGCAATAATTTAGCAACAACAACCAACAACAATAATAATAACAACTTGAATGAAAAAAATATATTTTTGAATAAAAATAAGACAACAAACACATTAAATTAAGTCTTAACCAAGTTGAGATACTCTTCACAAATGTAAGTGAATTCTTAATATAAATGAAAGCAGAAGGGAGAAGATACACTTATACAAGAAATATATTATACATTTTATTGATCGACCACATCTGATAGTCATTTGGTCCAGGCAAAAACCCGAAAACTGTAAGGTCCATAAACATGAATTTTGTTATTAAGACTCTTCTGCTAGTTGGAAAAAGTAAGCTAAAGGTCAATTTTTCCAGTTAAGAAACTATACAACAATTGTCCTTATTCATCTTATCTAAATATATAAAAATGGACGAGAAAAATAGTTTGACGGTGATGGATTGCGACACCGTTTGGCCGATCCCTATGAAAGTTGCCACGTATATCCATTTTATTCCAGAGAAGGTTTTTGCATACCTATTTTATTTTTTCGGATAAAATTTTGCTTGAATTAGCAATAATGAAAAAAACAATGACTATAAAAATTAGGAACTAACATCAAGCAGGGTACGCCGGGAACGCACACTACATAAATCTTTGAGGTAATCCTTCCAAAAATGGAGTTCAACATTAAACAATGCAACCTCGTCCTATTGTCAAACTATTTTATTTATTTATATTATTTTTAACACATTAAACTTAATATACAAGTCTAACGAGCTCTAGCTAGTGGGTCCTTCAACTCGACAGATTATAGAATTTGGAGTTAAAGAGCTTTTAATAGTTCGGATGGAATTTGGGAACCAAAAAGGAAAGTCCTAATGCTCCCCAAGTTCTGGCAAGAGTCCAAAAGATGGTCTACGGTCAGATCGGCTCCACAGTGAATATATAGTATGGCATTCTCATGGTAAAATTAACTTCATCAACACTATATACTTCAAAAACTAAATAACTTGTAGTATTTCTATATGTAATGTCTTCCAGTTTTGAGAACTTAAAAAAAATCTGACAATCATGCATACAATTTCATTCAATCCTAACAAAAACTGAGGGACTAGTTTATTGAAGAATAGACAGACAGACGATTCAAGTAATACTACAACAATGCTGATAATTTACTCCCAATAAATGCATGGTTTTGTAATGTTTAGAGTAACAAACATCACACTATATTATTAAGAAAATATTATACATTTTATACTTGATTGAGTAGTGTATAAAAATGTATAAAATATATTTTATTTAAGGCTTAATTAACGCCTTATTGGCATTATAAATATACATAAATGTACAATATATTTATATATAAACTAACTAACATAATTATAAAATATTTAGAATAGAATTATGTAAACTAATAAGGAAATTATGTTATCTTGCAAAAATTCAGAACAATAAAATCTTTTTTAATTTGATACAAAAAGAGAAAACAAAACCGGTAGTCTAAACCACACAAAATTTTAATCAACCGACTAAAACAATTTAACAAACGAAACTAATGCGGAACACTTTAGATAGAAAGATATATGCAAAAATACTAGCGCCGCACAGGTTCGGTTATTTTATTTATTGCCAATGATACATGTGACGTCTTTTAAGCAGAAATCAAGGACACTTAAAACTCTCCACACCCAAACTATGCAAATTGAATGAAACCATGAAATTGAAATCATATTTTATATCTTAAAGGTAAAAGAGCAATTAACAAATTCAAGTAAATTGTATAGTATATAGGTCAAAGTATTAAACTGGAACAGAAATACTGAAATCTTTTTAATTAAAATATCATCAAAAAAATTTACGAAAAATATCACACAATCGATTGATTGTCAACAAATCAATTTTTCACTTTCAAAAAATTTGATAAATTTAAATGAACAGCAACAAAAAAATTAGACGAAAAAAAAAAGAAAAGATAACACATTCACACAAATCAAGTTGAAGTTAATGAACTTTTATGTTAATGATACAAATCATGATGATGTTGATCATGTTGATGTTGAGAAGATGATACTCTGGTGAATACAAAGCAAAAGCGCGTATGGAATAAGCGTGTTGTGATGCTGCTTTTGATCAACACAATATAAAAATATACTTTACTTTAAATTGATAATATAATAAAAAAAATATATGAGACACTCTTATTAAATATACTCACTCACAGTTACAGAGCCTAATGAAAAGAATTTATCAATTTCTATAGCATTAAAGCAAAATAAATCAGCAACAAAATCCACTTAAATAAATCAGAGCATTTTTCACTCAAATGCAAGGCACAACGAATAATAAACAAATACACAATATACAATAAAATAATAACAGCAACAATAAATAATAACAAATGAATGAATGTATATAAGTATATCAAAATTTTCATATACAAATCATGAAACACATGAGCAAGTACTCATCTCATTTCATTTCGTATCCTCTGGATTGTAATACATACAATATACAACACAAAATGCCAACTGAAAGCATTTATTTATCATGTTTTTTACTGTCACTTACTACTACTTATTTAACAAGCAAATACAACAGCAGCATCATCACACCATCATGATCATGCAATCATTTAAAAAAAAAGAACAACAATAATAATAAAAATAATAATATTAATAAAATAAATATCAAACATCATTATGATTGTTTAACGCCTTTTGATGAAACTAAGCAAATAACAGCAATAGAAACGCATCATCATCATCAGTAGTATTAGTAATAGATACAAGATACAGAAATGAAAAAAAAAAAAAAATTCAAAGGCGGCTATTTCTTGTTTGTAGAGATACAAGTTACTCACTCGCATCTTCTTCTTTAATGCTGCTTAGAGCGTTTAGAAAAAAAAAAACTCCAATATATATAATTAATTATACTAATAAACAAAAACAAAAACAAAACAGAAGATTATAATTTTTGACTAACGAATTTAATTTGATGAATATAATAAATAAATAAAAAATCTGCAGCAAAATTTTCAACATTTTTAAAGCCCCCTACTGATTTTGTGTTATTTACTAAAACAACAAAACAGTAAAACTAATGTTAAACATAGTCTTGACATGTTTGTTCTCATTTCGAACAGCTGATGGATGTTTTACGTTTGAAAAGAGTAAAAAAATTATATTGCTGAATGTTGTCTCATTAATAATTTTACATAGTTTAACAAGATTAACAAAAACAAAAAAATAATCACTAAACAGATAAAAATTTAACAAGATTAAAAAGAGAAACCTTATAATAGAAATTTTATTTTTAGAATAAATAGCATTTTATGACAACATTTGGATAAGGTGTTAATTTAATTTTTTTAGGGTTTCATCTGTTAAATCAAAAATTAGTTCTAGTTCATCACTTGTTTAACCACAAAAATTCATCAATATCTTTTACACAAAGTATTGTTGTTTTTAGGCGGCAGTAGTACGGTAGTGTAGATGGAGAAATTAGGTTAATGTTCTTTCTTAAAATTCCATCTATAGACACAATTTATTTGATGATTAAGAAACTCAATCATCAGTTAAGTAAATTTCTTATGAATGAATCCTTAACTTTCATTCTAAAAATTTCAATTTCTTTTGGAATTAACTCATTAACAAATTCTTGTTTCTTCAGTTGTTTAGCGGAAAAGACAGGTGTTGGGTTTTACCGGACTCGTTTCATAGTTCAATGGTGGTTGCGTAGCAGAGTGCCGGTCTCGCAATTACGCTCCCAACAGTGAGAAAAAAATTTCCATATGACTTGTCCTTCCGAGGAAATACCTAGCTGCAGTTCCCAGGTGGGGATAGTAGGACATGGGGCGGTAGGTTTAAGCGAAGTTAAAGTCTCGTACTCGGCATGCATTCGATGTTTTCCTTCCGAAAACTAACATATTGTGCATACTATAACAACATTGGATAATTTATTCTGTTTATTTATATTCTACTCCTCAATTTTGGGTCAGCGCCTACAAATGTTTTGGAATTTTATTTGGCTACAAAAGTCGGACTCACGGAGCCTACAAAACATGCTCTATCCTGAACCATTTTGGTTATTTCTCAATTGTCTCTAGAGTTTTAATCATTGTTCAATAGGATGTGCTGCAACTCATAGAATGGCAGAGGTTTGATGTAGATCTCAATAACATTGGACAAATGAAGAAATCATTTGACCAAACAAATTTTACTTTAAAACAGATTCCTGAAAATCTATACATGTACAGTAAAATCTCCGGTGAATGGACACCTACGATTCCAATGTAATTGTCCGCCAACCGGATTTCATTTTATTCTAAGAACATAATTTGGCACTAAGGAATTTGTTCGGCTACGGGAGATGTCCACGACTAGAGATTTCAGTGTAATTAAATCTTAAACTGAGCTGCCGAATGCTATAGTAGTCAATGCTCTACATAAGTTAATATTGATTTTTAATCTTAATTATCATTAATAAATAAATAAATCGTAGACTTTGAAATTTTTGTCTTTTTGTTAGTTTGTTTGTGAGCGCATCACATAAAAGCCACTCATTGGATTCAAAATCAATTAACGGAAATATAAGAAGCTTTATTGTGAGTAAAATTTAGCGTTATTTGATCATAATCGACCTTAAGAATGAAAAGATATTTAATTTTAATTATACCAAATGTTATTGTATTTTTCGTTCTCATTTACTAATAACGACTACACTGCCCTTGATAGAGCCTTTTGGACAAGTGCTTGTTGACTTTAAACTCCCATATTGACTTTTATCTAAAAAACTGATCAGATTCAAATAGAAATCAATTAACTAATCTGTGACGAGAAAAATAGTTTGACGGCGATGAACTCCAACAACGTTTGACCGCTCAGCATGAAAGTTGGCATGTATATGTATTTCTTCATGGAGAATGTTTATATGCTATCCATTTTGTTGCAATTCTCAAGTTTTTCATATTTTTTCAATAAGAACTGCATTTATTTTGAATCTACTGTGACTTCATTATGCCAGAATACAAAAAGCTCATTGCTATAGAACGCACCAGCTACGTTAGTACTATATATACCCTAAATACAACAATGTAGGGTGCACACTATAAATAAACATACACACATACATAGTACAATATAAATTGAGTATTATTTGTTGTTATTTTGCAAATAGTATTTCAAAACAAAGTGGAATACGCGATGCGGCGTGAAGTCATTTGCATAAACATGTGCGCGAGTTAAGTTTTTATGATGAAAACTAAATATCATCAACACACAACATGATGAAGGTGTTTGAGTGGACATAAAATATTACAACAACTACAATAACAACAACAATAGCATAAATTTAAACCTGCATAATTTCTTGTGTGCAAATTTTAACAAAAAAATTATAATTTTAAACACAAATTGCAAGAGAAAATTATGTTTATTTTTATTATTATATTTTAGTTTTATTTTTTTATTATTGTAATTTTATTTTATTTTTTAGAATATTTAAAATTATAATAATTAGAGAACAAAAACAGAGGGGAAGATGTATGACAAACAACAAAAATGGTATTCCATCCATGGTGAATGGAAGAAGGGACAGACAAGTAGCTACTTGCTATGTATGTCGTTCGTTTGTTGTCATCATTTGAGGCAAAACCAAATAAGGCATCGTTTAAATTGCCTGCTTTTTTACTTGTCAGAACACATTTGACCATAAAAAAAAAAAATACAAAACAAAAACTACAATACAAACGGAACATGGTTCGGTTGATGCTGATCTCTTCCCCCTTCTTCCGGCGCTCTTCCTCACAATATACTTAGTAGTAATGTTGCTTAGACAACTTTGGTAGCAAAAATAAACACGACTTGATGACGACAATTGAGAGGAAGAAGTACGTACACAAAACAACTAGTAATTAGCAAAACTAAAATAGCATACAAAACATGAGTAGTAGTATCAGTAGAAGAAGATACAAAGTTGCAGCTACTAATGTGGATGCAGCAGCAGCAGCAGCAACATCTGTGTGGCATGCAGCAAGTACCATAAGAACTATATAACCAACCGAAATACAACAAACATTGAAGAATACCATCACAAAAAGAACAGCAACAGGGAGTGGTGGTAGTTTGTCTGATAGAAATCAGGAAAAATGGAGTTTAGATAGAAGGAAATAAGAAGAACAAATATCGTGTGATAGGTTATCAACTTTATGATACATATATAAGAAATATTCCATACCCTTTCTACCCTGTATTACCTTAGAGCACTCTTCTAGGTGAACCGATTTTGATGATCTTTTTTTTTATTTCAAAGCTGGTGCTTGTCAGGTCGGCATACAAATTTGATCAAGATCTGACCTGTAGTTTTTGGGTTATGCGCGTTCCATTTGCGCTACTTGAAGTCGGTTTTCTGTTTTGTTAAAATTTTGTTATATTCTCTATAATCAATCTACCAAAGATCCTTATAATAATTGTATCATTATGGATATATCTTCCTTGACCCCAAAAAATAGAATCTAGATTTTGAACTTTCGGAAAAATTTCACCAAACTTTAAAACAAAAAGACAATATAATTTGAAAAATTTTGGGTCATTTTTTCATAAGAAATTGGAAAGTTTTCCAATACAAAAACATTAGATTATATAATTTCAGTATGAGGGGAGTATCTTCACTTTAAAATCAACATTCTTTTTGTCAATTTAATATACTTATGTATACATATTATTGTCCAGTTCTCTTCAGGGGCTTCTTCAATATTTCCATAAAACACAACCAAAACCTCTTCATCAACACAAACTGTGATTATTATTCCACCAACTAACTAAGTTTGAAAGGTATAAAAATCTTAAGTCATCAAAAAGCTGCTTTAGAGGAGGAAGCGTCAAACCAAACCAAACCATGCCAGCCAATCTCATATCAAATTCTGGTATGCAAATGTCATAAATAAATGGTTTCGTTTACGACTTTGGACATTAACGTGTTAAATTTGCAACGAACGAACAAGTCAAGTCAACTCAACCAACCAACGAACCAACCAAAGTCTTTCTAGCTCACTTGGTTTACCATGTTTACTATGACCATCGTCGTGCGACTGACTGTCAGTCCCTGATGTCCTGTAAGTAAGCAGCAATGCTTTGCATATTTAAAGAGGTTGACTTGACTGGACTGAACTGCACCGGACAGGATACATGCGGTGAGTTTAAATGGTGGTTATTTGCATAGCGGTAATGGGGTAATCTATATGAGATTCGATATAGTATCTACGAATGTAATATGTGTGTGGATACTTGCCCCCAAAAGAGACTCATACACACAAACATAATAAAATCAATAATGATTACATTTACGTTACACACATTACAGTCATACACACCCATATGTCTGTATATGAACCGTCTAACTGCACGAATCTTACCACTTACTCACTACCCTCTTGGAATAATTTCTCTACCATATACTTGGATGTCGGACCAAAGAAAAGCACGAATGAGTTAAAAGAACACAAAATTGCACAGTGATTTCTTTCTTTTTTGTGGTTGTTTTGGATGTCATTGATTCCACCACGGTGTATAACGCAACCACCCACCCAACCATCCATTTCCTTCCTTCCTACTGCATTGCCTGATGCCTGAATGTGCAAGCCTGCATTTTTAAGACGTAACCGAAAAGAGCTCTAGAGAAGAACAAGAACTCAACATTTTGTGTTGTTGCTTTGTGCAACATAAAGTTCAAGTGACGTTTTAAGCCTACTGCTGCCAGCCGCCCCCTACCACTCACTTCACCTACCAAGCGGGCAAAAAATATAGAGAAAAAAAAAAAAAAAAGCCATGAATGCAGCCAATTGTGGTAAGCTTAAGTGAGGAGCGCGTTCAAGTTGAAAACGGCTTGAATGGGGATGGGAAGGAGGATGTATGGCCAGGTCAGGTGGTAAAGCTCCAACTTAACTCAGACGAAGGAAAGGAAAATATATGGGCAGCAAGCAAGCACAACAATAAACGCAACAAAAACGAAGCATCAAAATTTGCTGTTGCATGAAGAACGAAAAGAAAAAGATGAAGTTAACAACTGAGAAGCAGACGAAGTGGGGGGTAGGTAAATAGATGGATGCGAAGAACCATGTCGCAACACAATAGACGGAAAGCGGTTAAGTGCAGTTAACAACACGCCACACCATATCACGCCTACTCGCCTATTATGTTCCTACAAACGCCCTCACACTTAAGATAAAAAAAAAAAAAAAAAAAAACACAAAAAATGCAGCTCAATGACTCTGCTTTGCTTTGCTTTGGTTTACTTGCCTCGGGCTTGTTTCGCTGGCTAGTTGCAACAACCACTACACAAACTCGTATGTGATTGTGTAACTGTGTGTATTTCTCTCTGAGTGTGTGAGTGTGTGAAGGAGACATAGAAAAAGAATAAGTTGGCGACACACAACGTTGCTGGGGCTTCACTTTGCCAAGTACACAACAAACACAACAGTATAAAGAATCTAATAGCAAATCTTGCTCTCACTCATTTTCTTTGCGCTTTACTGTCTATTCGTATTCCATCCCTGCCATCCTGTTTCCCACCACCACCACCACCATCACTCTTTTTGTGTGCCTGTGTGTGTGTTCGTTGCATTGGCAAAGGAAAAATGCAATGCGAAATAGTAGAGGAAAGCAAGCTAGCAAGCAAGCACAGAAAGCACCAAATGGAAAGAAGAAAAATGCAATAAGTGGCGCGCAGGGTCAACATACACCAACGGCGGCGGCAGCAGAGTCGTCGTTCATCGGTGATGGCAAGAAAACGTCAAATGGACGGAATGTAGTAAATACATACATAAGTAACAAAAAACAAGAAAAGAAGAGAAATGTAAAGAAAGAAGACCTCGTACTCACAGCACAGTACAGTACAGAGATAACTACATTTGCAAAAGGGGAGCAAACAACAGCAGCAGCAGCTGCAGAGCAAACACATGCTCCAAACAAATTTACTCTCGATCTGGCGTCACTCTCTTTTTTATTTTGACTTTGCTTAGTACAGTGATTCTTAATCCAATGTGTCGCGACACTTTGAATGCCAATCAGTGTGATCAGGATGCCGCTTAGGGAGCTTCACTATTAAGATGTCCCAAACATACCTTATACTTGTCAAATGTGTGATCAAATTTTTCTAAAAAAGTGTGAGAGTGATTTGACAAGTGTATAAGTGGGTGGTTTCTCATCTCTTCTTTTCATTTGACCACTCATTTAATGAGTTTATGTCGAAATTGCTAGAGTACAATATATTTGAAAAAAAAAGAAAACGTTTAAGAACCACTGCCTTATTGAAGCAATCGAAGACTAAAAAGTCGACGGCCTAAGAAGGCATTGACAATAATAACAACAACAACAAGAAAAATACCCAAGTACGCATTGCACTTTATGAGTGTAAAAAAAGAAAAAGAAAAAGACAGAAGACGATGAAGATTGGAGTACATCCATGCTCCCATTGCAAGAACGATTCATTGACTGAGAGTGATTAAAAAATGAACGGTATGAGGCCTTGAGGAAGAAGCCAATGCAACCTAACAATGTTTTTTGTTATTTTTTTTATTACACTCGGTTGTGACGTCGCCATCGTCTTCTTCTTCTGAGCGCCTGGTTAAAATGACAAAAGCATCAGCAACAATAAATCGTTTATTCATGTGTGTTTGTTCGACCATATATGCACATATGAGTATGTGTGTGTGTGAACACAAAGCGCATTACGGACAAAGTGCAAGAAACGACCCCAACTGAAAAGCATACTCCTTGTTCAGCCCCTTCTATTCCATTTATATAAATACCATTTATATCTGACTGCTTGTAGCACTGTCAGGTTGAAATTTAATGCAGCGTATCCAACAAATAGCAAATATGCGAAACATAAAAAAAAAAATAAAGTAAAAACAACACACATGCAAAGAGTAGAAGGGACTCAAACACACACACACTCGCAAACAAAAGACAAACAGATAAATGCTTGGGCTAGCATAGAGTGGCGGGAGCTTTGGAGCAAAACGCGCATAGAGAAAAGATAAAAGAGCAGCGAGCGCTTTTTGTTGTCGTCGTCAACGTATTTAATATCAACGACACACAACAAAGAAAACAGAAAAGATGAAAACAACAGCAGCAGCAACAATAATAACAACAACAACAATATCATCATCATTCAAGCAACAACTTTGCAAGTGTACCATACAACAAAATCCTATCCAAATGACTCAAATGCATCCAAGCGAGATCACTCAAAGTAATCGCAATTGAATCGAGTTGACGACGACAACTCACTGCAACAAAGCTACAGCATCTACTTCTTCCGACTTCCCCACACACAAATGCTTGTAGAGGAAAGAGAGTCACAGGTTACAATGTATGCATTAGTATGCAGTTAACGTTGAGGTTGAATGAAAAAAAAAAGAAGACAAAAAAGGA
The DNA here is from genome assembly GCA_037043315.1 of Amiota communis. NCBI lineage: Eukaryota > Metazoa > Arthropoda > Insecta > Diptera > Drosophilidae > Amiota > Amiota communis. The sequence goes on from JBAMAV010000393.1 coordinate 1,577,710, forward strand.
AGCATTAAGAGAAGAAACAAAAGAAGAAAAAGTGCCGTAATGTACTTACATATATGTGCGATTGTGCATTGAGTTAGTTTACTGTCGTTTTCTTCGCCTCCTTTCTTCTTTTTTTTTTTTACATTACTTATATTGTTCTTGTTCACTTTTGTGCTTTACTGATAAGAATATTTTCGCTAAAATGAACTCTGTGCTGATGCATTTGTAAGCTGGTAAAAGAAGCTTTTCTGTCTGACTAAGCTTTTAAAGGCGACCACCGGTGGATCTGACCGGACGACAGAATTCAATCAAATCTCTACCTCCACCAATGCACAAAAAATGATTGAAATGATGGAAAAAGTTTCTCATAATTGAAATATTATGATTGATCCAATCCGACACTTTAAGTATTTTCTATACTGTTTAGTAAACTTTAAACTGAAATTCCAATTTGATTTATGAGATTTCCACACTTAACTTTCTTGATATGATAATCTATTTTGTATATATAACCTGAAGCTAAATACAATATCTCAAATCAAATATGTATCCAAATGAAGTTCATAGTTTAGATCTTAGGTTCCCATATTGGCTGGTAACACTCCGTTGTGGGCGCTGGAGGCTTTCAGAGGGACAATAGAAGGGTCAAAGAAAAATAAGGAGGCGTTAAGGCAATCTACAATATAAGGCAGACAAATTTTATCTTAAAAAAAAAAAAAAAAAAAATTAAATACAAATTTTAGGGGGCACTACAATTCTTATAAAGCTGTGGTCGAAATAAGTTTGGGAACCTATGATTTACATGAAGCCCCCTTGAATGATGAACGAATGAATGATAGACAAAATTCTTATAATTAAAATGATGACAATTATCATTATTAATTCGATCTTACTGAATATACGAAAATCAAATCAAAAATCTCACCTGAGAATTCGAGTGGGATTGCATTGTATAGTAAAACACAAATTTGAAACTAAAAATGATGATATTCCAATCAGCAGCTTCTTCAGATGACAGCTCACTGCTCTATCACTTTATACAATAACTGTTTATATTTATATGTACATATTGATACATTATTTCAAAAACAGTTAGAGTCATTCTATCCATTCTATGGCACGCAATACTACTATTACACGTACTAATCAAATACCATAAGTTCAGAGAATAGCATATGACATTCTTGCACCTGTAAACGAAGAAATGCTCACTCAACAACAAAGTTAAAACAAAATCCCTTCACTCTTCTTATCAAAGAAAATATTGACACAAGAAAACCCTAAACCAAACACCGCCACTGGCAGCAGCAGCAGCCGCCGCAACTACAACAAAGAGAAATACAACAATCATAAAGCAAGTGAGAGCGGCGAGCGGAGCACCAAAACGCGTGCTATTGACAACAACGTTGTTGTAGTCGTTGTCTGAGCGCGAAACGTAAGCAACAAGACTAAACTAAATAAACGGAACGAAGAAACGAAACAGAATGAATGCAAGGCATAAAATAAAAAGAAAACAAATAACAAAGAGAAAATATAAAGAAGAAACCAACAAAAGACAAAATAAAATATTCCCCAACAAAAAGCAATCAAATAAGAAAAAACACAGAATGCGAAATGCAAAGCAATAAATGTGAGAGATGGACGCCGCAACGCGTATAGCGGCGGCTCTCAGTAAACACAAGAGAGCACGAAGCATTGCCTGCCTTACAAGTGTTGTTGCTTTTTTCTTTAATTCTTCAAGAGAAACGCATGCAAAGAGCATAAAGAAACTAAAAGTAAAAAAAATCAATTTCAAGTAAAAGCCGCAAAAAGTCCGCCGCTGTCTTTTAATAAGAAAAAAAAAAAAAAGAAGAAATTCGACTCTCACAACACTCAAAAGCAGCGGCAGCGCATCGTTTGTTTGCCGACAAAAGCAGTAATAACAACTACTACAACAACAACAGCAATAATAATATAATAATAATGGCAAGAAAAGTACTCTCCGCCGCGGCACACCAGTTACAAGTTACAACAACAAAACAATATAAGATGAAAAATTTTTCAAATTGGAATGATGATTTCTTCTACAATGAGTGTGCGGAGACGAGTGTTTGTTGTTGCGCAGTTCATTTCAATTAAATAATGTGCACATCACAACAACAAAACACAGTTATGTACAATAAATTTGGATAAATATAATAAACAAACAAAACAACATGTTTGAGAAACAAACTAATTTAATGGAAATATTCATAATTATATTGAATCAAACAGAAATTTGGTTTTATTCTTCACAACAAAAAACAGTGGCTTTTTGATGGTGATGCTTTTGCTTTGCTTATAGTGATGCCAGATGGAATAAGAAAAAACACAACATGATGAAATAAGGGGCACAGAAGGAGGAGAATATTAAAAGCGGCATGCTACACTATACTACAAAGCTCATGTCTTTCTTTTCAATATGTTGAATTATTTATATTATATACTGTTGTTGTTGTAGTAGTAGTACATTTAGTTGTTGTTCATCGTGATCAATATAGTATACCCAACAAATTACACGCTGTTAGCTTGCTTTAGCTTATTAACTATGGTTATATTTTTTACCGCTTTTTGTATTCTACTGTTGTTTTTGTGCGAAAATAAACGTAGAGAGCGGCTAGTGAGCGAAGCAACAAAAATAAGAGAGAAAACAAACAATAAGAAAAAAAGGGTAATTTAATTTAATTAATTCTTATAAGACAACAACAACAAAGTAACATATTTTACACTTTTTTTTTTTCATTTTTTTTGGATTTATGAATATTTTATCTTTGGTCTGTCTTGTTTGTCTCTTTCATTTTTGTTTTTGCAATTAAATTAAATACAAAATAAACTCGCGCACATTTTTGTTGTCATTGTTTCTAATTGTTTCATTTTGGCGGAGTCTTGTCTTGTTCTTCTTTGTTAAACAAAATGTGCAGTCTAAAGACAAGAGGAGACACAATCAACAGCAAGAACAAGAGAAGTAAATTTATAATAAATTCCTTCAAATTTTATTCACTTTTGCTTGCACAATTGTTATAGGTATTCTTATTTGAATTTATAGCATTATAAATATCTTCCCACCAGCAAACACAAGATAGCAGACAGACAACACAAAGACACCACAAAATATTATTATCATCATCATTATTATTTACTCTCATTTATTTGTATTCTTGTTGTTTTTGTTTCAATTAAATATAAAACACAGTTAATATTTTATTTATTTGCTTTGTTTGTTACTCACATTTATAAAATTCCAAATTTGTTTTCGGTCTTCGTCGTTAAATTCTGTTTAAAATTTACTTCAATTAATTCATTTATTTTGGATTTTCTTTTTTCTGTGTTTATTGTATTTTTATATTGTTATATTTCGTTTTTATTTAGTTCAACAATTTGAAATGATTGTAACAACACACAACAATTGTTATTTCATCGGCTTTAATAATGTGTGATTGTTTGTTGTTTGTTTGTGATTGAGTGTGTGTGTGTGTGTGTAAGCACAGTAAATTTTATTTTCCTTGTTTCTTTTTTTTTTATTTTATTTTTCAACTACTTTTTTTTTGTACTCTCTTTTCACTTTACTTTTCTGGTACTGTAATGCGATGCGCGTTTCTTTCTAACGACAACCGAACACCACCATTAATTTTTAATAAATGAATTTTGTGCTCATTGCGGACGCTTCACGCTGGTCGATTTTTCTCATTTACGCTTTGTCTTTGAGTTTCGTTACTGGCGTCGGCTGGCGCTCTGCTGTGTACAATATATATATCTCGCTTTCACTTATGTTTTGACGCCTTTGAGCAATAAACACTCAAAAGCGCGAAGCAGCAGTAGCAGAGATTTGAGTGATTCTTATTGTATGCAAGTGAGATGAGTTCAAATGAGTCGGAGAGAGTGAGAGTAGTTTGAGTTTTTTATGTTCGTATATGCTGCACACTCAATTGCAATTGCACTCAAATAAGATTGAGGGGGTGTGGATCAACAAAAGTGGGGCTGGCAACGTGTGCTAAATGCGCAGCGCAGCAGCGAAATTAACCCATTGTTGTGTGATGGTCATTTTGAGTGCTTCCTTGGATGCCAGTGCATTGAAATTGTCTTTTTGAGAATGTTAAATAATGTACATATCCTTATAACAAACTGTTACTGTTCATCTACACTAATGAATGATTTTCTTTTCTATCTTATTATATTTATGAAGCACCCATTACATATCTAATAGAAGTATTCTGCTCAACAAAAGAGTTCTATTAAGTAATTTTGTATGCTATTTTTGCCTCAACAGTTGGAATCAACAAATTAGAATACCCTACCACTATTATAGTGATGTCTTCTTATGTTTTGTGTAACGTTATGTATATTAAATAGAACTCTTTACAACTCTTGAATAACAGTTGAGTTGCCGCAAGGCAGCTATCTATATAATATAAAAGACCGTTGCAGTCAGATTGTAAGGTACTTGTTAACTAACAAATTGATTAAACATCTCATCTTTCCTTTCTAATTTCTCTAGTCTCTAGAACAATATATGCTGACTTGACTTGGAAATATTTTCTGCAATTCTGGTTTATTTCTTCTGATTTAAAAGATCTCTGTACTATCTTTTTCCCTATTGGTTCTTATCCTACATCAACGTCCATCTAAGGAAAATATTGCTATAGGTTACTCTAAGCACATCTTTACAGTCCTACATATTTTACCATTTTTAAATGTCGTTTGTAATCATTCAACATGTGTTTTTCTCTTGTGAACATTTTCAACAGATACGACGACTTTCAGAATGTTTTTGTACTCATTACTACTTATCGTGTGGTTTTTAAAATTATAAAAAAAAAATTTTCTCGTTTGAAACTTCACCAAAAATGCTTGTCCAATGTCAGAACACATATTGACTATGTATTTTTAGGAAAACCTATTCGAATAACTTCAAAGACCCATGAATAAATGAAGAATTTTAATTATGAAAAGCTAAACAGCGAAACAAGAGAAGGATTTACAGTATCATAATAAAGTAGATAAGAACTAAAATATTACAAGTAAGATTTTCTTAAAACAAAAAAAGAAACTGAGAAATAAATTCTTGAAGAGGTTTAAAGAGGAATTAGTAAATATAAATTATCACTTAACTGTTAGAACTGTGACTGAGAAGGTACATACATATGTAGTTCATAAAGATCGCATTAGTAGTTGTGAAATATCTTTCAAATATTCAGATAATCACCAATTTTTGCCAAAACAGTAAAAATTAAAGGAATGGATGTTTCTTATTTCTCACTTGATCAATTTGTGTTTTATAATGTTCCATAAAACATAACGTTTCACGTCTTTGTATTACATATTCTTAGTCCGTTAGGTGTCTTGAATGTGTCGTTCTTTAATTCCGTTAACCTTTGAGTTTGTTTAATGCTGCACTGCTTTGCTATGCAGTTTGACTTCACTTCTGACCTCATTCACAAATGCAAATGCACATAAAGATCGGTTGCAAGTCAGCTGGACTATTTTAAGTACATTATATGCATTATATATTGTATATTGCTGGAAGCCTTTTTATTGACTATGTAGGACTGAGTAGAATTGTACTAGTTATAACAAGCGCTTCTTAGCTCCCATCTTACTGACTCTATTCATAATAATTTTCTCAATCTCTTTTCACTGCCTTTCTGACATTGTTTAAATGCTACCAATCAGGGTGCAGTAACCTTGTGAGGTACCATGTAGTAATCCCCAGGTATACACATTCATATACAGTATTAACATTATTTTAATAATTTACAATAATTACAGTTCTTAATTAATAAGTCGTGACGTCTTTGCAGTCGGTGTATTGGGACAAGTTTCCTCAGTCTATTGTTGTAGCAACTTAAGTGAAATTTAATCTGCCAATCAAGCCGGCCTAGGCTAAGGGCAGCCGGTAATTCTGCAATATTTGCATTTTCAGTCGATGATCTGAATGCCGTACCTCCAGATCGACGCATCAAATACTGTCCTCGTATTCTGTAGAGATAGGTGGCTTCTGCTACATAGTAGCTAATGAAAGCGACGCAATCTGCTCCTACAGATCGCTATTGTGACTAAAATGTGTTTTCGAAATGTGAAACCTGAATCAATTATTAGTCCCAGGTATTTGGCTACAGATTTTTCATCCAAGTACGACGAAGGCGACTGATGGGGGAGTCGTCTTTTAAAAGTGAAGCAAACATTTCTGCTTTTGCTTAGTTTAAGCTGGACGTTCCACTTCTGAGCACAGGCTGTCAGTTTGCCCAGGTAATTTTGCAGGACCATAACACAAACCATGAGTATGGACTTAGTAGGGATTCCGCACGCTTCCCTGTGGCACTCTTCCCTCCGCTGGGTGTGACAATGACTATGTCGCCCTTACTTTGATCCTGAAGGAACAACCTTCCAAGTAGGACCGTATCAGAGTAAAGTAGGGCGTGGGGGGTCGGACATTGATTTATTCTTTCTTTCGCTTATTTTTCTTTTTAAAAAATATTGTTTGAGATAGCCCTTGCAAATCTTACAGTAATTTTTTACCATTCTCTTTTTCTCACTCTCCTAACATTCTTAACATTTGCACATAGTGCTAATCCCATAAACTTCGCAAAGCTTCATTTAAATCGCATCTAAAAGTTTGGTTCTTTCAGAAACAAATATACCATATTTTTTTAAACGTTCTATTTAAACGGATAGCGATCCTTTGCTTATTCAAACACTGATTCAACAGTTTTTCATTACAATTGTTTTACAGTTCGTATGCCAACTGTAATCATACCTTACAATTTATTTCTCTTTTTCACACACAATTTATACTTATTACAATATTTTCCACACATTACATCTGACAGGTGTAGAATGTACTTGCTCGTATGTATCTACTAATAGGATCTACACAACTGTTTATACAATATGTTAATAAATTTCTTATTATTATGTATTACAATAATCATGGTTATTTATCATCATCATAATAATTATCAATAAACTACACAACAATAAAATGGTCAAAACAATTAAGGAACAAACAAACGACAACTGAAAATATTCAAATTATAATGTATAATCTATAAATTATGTAATTAATAATAAGCGATTGTATTATTTGTTTATTAAAAGTTTATTATAAATTATTTATTAAATTATAATTGTTAAACTTTCGTTGGTTGGTTGGTTGCAACACAAAATGTAATCATATAAACAAACTAACAAATAAACTAAACCTTTTCACCTTGAACAAAAAGAGAATAATTTAGATAAAATCGAAAAAATAATTAAATTACACAATTTTGATTGAATTTTAACCAATGCCAACAACAAATGCTGACCAACCAACCATCCACATCCAGCATGTGGTGGAAATGATAAGGAAAATATTTAAAAAATATTTATGCAGGAGAAATTGAAAATAAAAACAAAACAAAAAAAAAACACTTTTCACATATTTACAAAAGATACACAGATACAACAAACACACACTACACCACGTAGATATGCAATTAAATTGATTGAATAAAAACAAATTATTTATTTTATGGTGAAAGAGTAAAGAAAGAAATAAACTTGAAAGAAAAAAATGGCAGCCTCCATATGGAAAAATTGTCAAGTGTTAAACAGAAGTCGTAACCTATATAAATTCCTCTACAAAGTATGCAGCTAAAAACTCTTCATTTCAACTGTTGAGCTTTATATTATTGTATAGGGTGAAGTAAATACATTCCGATTAGTTAAAAAGGATCGCTACAAGAGTGACGGTGCAACATGCCATACAGCAATGGTCAATCAATCGGTCTTTTGAAAGAGATATTTGATAATCGAATAATTTCTTGAAGAACAAACGTGATTGACCAACAAGATCATTCAATTTAACACCATTGGGCTTCTTCTTATGGGGTTTCTTGAAGAGTAAAACCAACTTGAGGAGTCCACGAACTGAGCCAGGTATCCCAAAAGACATATTGCCAAACTACCCAACTCATCCAAGAACGGTTTCCCGATAAAACGAGGTCGTCTACCAAGAAGAGCAGGGCAATCACAGAGGAGGTGTGTGATGCTCTCTGGTTCCTCATCATCTGCACAGCACCCTATAACCCGATGGTGTAGTGCCTCGTAATAACTCCCGTCGTCGTCGTCACTTTCTCCCTGCTAGATCCCTTGTTTTCACTTCCAGTCCTGAGAGATTCTTGAAGAGTAAAGTTTATGCGGATAATTATCAAACTATTCAAAACCCAAAAGACATCACCATTGAGCAAATATAACTAATTGAACCATCATTATGCGCAAGAGTTATTCAACATTTTTGTTAAAAGATTGATAGCCTGCCGAGCTAGTACAGGAATTCATTTGAACAACATTATTTTCCATTATTCCGGTAGATCAGTTACAGATTATCCTTTAAGCAAACTAGGCACAAGGATTACAAAGAGGCGCCATGATGTGTTGAATGGGATACTAATTAAATAAATATCCTATGAAAAGATATTTTTCCACGGAAAAAAGAAAAGTGTCAATGAGGATTGACTTTAAGTGAAATACAAATCTAATCAAAATTAGTTAGTTACAATATTATAAGGAGCTCGAGACTTTCACAGCCTAGTAGCCCCTACACGCCTTTATCCGGCTGAGTTAAATAAAGATTTCACACAATAGTTTATGTCTTTTATTTTAAACTAGCGACAACGGTGTGTGCTTTGCAACGCCTCCGACATTATGTTAGTGCGTTCAAATATTTTCTTCTATTACAAACAGTATAAGTATATATCATTATCGGTTCAACATTATAGAAGGTAAACTCTGAAGCGCCATCTAGTGGCGAGTTATAACAAAGTGCATAGCATAGAAACCTTCTCCACCAAAAAATACATGTATATATATGCTAACTTTCATTGTGATCGGTCAAACGGTGCCGGAGTTAATCGATCTCATACTTATATGCGGACATCCGGCCTGGCGTCGCACGATTAACCGAATCTTTTAATAACATTATGAATAAATTATACAAAAATAAATATTTTATGTTAAAATTTATCCACCAATTTCTCAATAACAGCGGGTTCGATCCGCACCAAACTGAACAGGAACACTCTCCATACTATTCTAGAGTTTCCCTGTAAATTTCATCACCTATAGTTTCAGTAATAAATACTCCTGAGTACTCTTCACATCCTTCTTTGTCAGCACAATATACGTAGTAATCATGATCATGATGATGACCATCAACAAAATGAATCAAACTGAAGTAGCCTAGGCTAAGCGCCCACTATCCCATCCGTCCGTTTGTCCATCGTTAAATTTAATTAAATTTAATTCGATTAAAAATATTCAAGTTTATTCACTTTCTCCCTACAACAACAAAGTGCAACCAAAAAAAAGGATTGAAATGTAAAACTTAAAAACAAAAACAGAAACAGAAAAAACACACACAAAAAATATACAAAAAAGGGAAATGCATCAAAAACAAAAAACATAGTAACGATGCACCAAAAAAAAAAATAAGGAAAGGACGAAGTATTTATTATAACAAACACAGAGAGATACAGAGAGGGAGAGCATAATAGCGTAAAATGGACGACGTTACAAGGGAAATGCATTAAGCTCGCGAGTTTAATTAAATTATTATTAATCTCATTTAGCAACCAATTGATTGCCAGTCAACGCAGCAACTCATAAAATATTAATTACATTTTATAAGTACATCACACACACACACACAGCAATAATAAATAAATGAACATTAATATCAAAATCAACGAATACAAACAAACACCCACAGAAATTTTACATTACACATAACAAAAATTCCAATATGAAATTCTAATGAAATTTTAAATTAGAGAAATTTTAGTATTTGAATAACAAAAGACTCAAAATTTGACAAATTCAGACTTAGCAATTCCTGGAAATCAGAAATAGAAACGTGTATAGTAGAAATAACATTTGATTTATTAATTAATTTAAAAGTAGGGTAGTAAGTGAAGCATAACCAGAAGTTATGAGATAATTATGATGGAATTGAATGCATCCATGAATATATGCATGCAAGTTGTTAATTGTATACAAAAAAAAGTTACACAAAACTAAAAGTTAAAAAAAACTATAATGAAATTTCACACAATTAAAACTAAAATTTATAATTCCTGTCAATCAGAAACAGAAAACTCTATTCATTTCAAAATTTATGCAAATGCTTTTGTTATAATAAATTCGCAAGTGATGAAAATCAGAAACTGTGAGATTTCTATGCATCCATAGTGCAAGTTCTTGGAATACGAAAAGTTCGACTGTGAATTTGGTTTGGCAATACCAAAGCATTCAAAATGAAATACAAACGTATCATCCAATTAAAATAGAAAATTGTGATTCTTGGAAAGCAGAATACGCAAAATTTTATGAAAAGTAGCAAAATATTATTTTACACTTTATCCATTTCCGAATAATGTTTCCTTCACTACTTAATAAATTTTTTATTGTGTATTTTTATATAAAAAAAAAATAAAAATGCATACATTACCATAAAGGACAACAGCAGCAATATAAGTAAATATAAAAACCTTACACTTAATAAAAGGTTGAAAGGTCATGATAGTCTGCTGATGTATGTGTTGCATTATTATTCTCTCTCTCTCTCTCTCTCTCGATCTGTCCAAAACATTAATGGATTAATTAAACAAAAAAGAACATTATGAATGTGTTGATGACCTTTGAAGTAAAATACTGAAGTAAAAATAATGATGAGTGATAGGTGTGGGGCAATTGGATCAGGTATGCATAAATAGAGACTAAATTCCATTACAATTTTCATATTTGCAGATTAAATATATGTACATGAATTCTGCATGCAATGCGATATGATGATGATAATGACATGATGATTCTATGAAGACTAGTTCAATCCGAATTTAGGTACATTTAATTTTCAAATACAAAAAATATGATAAGAAACACAAAATTCTTAGCTACTTCACCTTGAAAATGGTGAAGATGTAAGATGATAGTCCCTGAACAACCCAATTATTATTTAAAAAGAATGACTATTGTAGAAAGTACCAACCTTATAAAGCTTAAGTTTAAATTTGGGCAATGCTACGTTGCTTAGTATTTGTTTGGTAGCCATCAATATTAAATGCTCTCAGTAAATTTTGAAATATGGGAAAAATTGTTCATACATACAATACCTTCATTTGATAGGCCTCAGTCCAACCAATATCAAAATGGAGCTAGATTCTACTCTACATTCTAGTTTGCTACTTTGTTTCCAACAGTAAAATATTGGATGGCAGAGCAGTGGTCAAATGAGGTAACCACGCCAGAAATGGTGATGAAAATTCACAAAATTGTATTGGATGACCGACGACTGAAAGTACGGGTACTGCACATCTCATTTTAACATGAGAAAGCACAATAGAACAAAAACAGCGCAGTGAGCATGTTTCAACCGAGAGTTTGGCAAAGTTTCACAGAAATTAAGCCATATTTCGCAGCAATTGATTACCATAAATAAAATATGGGTCCATCATTTTGCAACTGAGACGAAAGAGCTGTCAAAACAATGGACTCAAAGGGGAGAATTGTCTCCAAAAAAGGCAAATACAGTTCCATCAGTTGTTGGGATTGCCATTTTCATTGGTTATCTTCAGAAAGGGAAAACAATCGCGAGTATTATACAAATAAATTCAAGAAAAATCGGGTGCATTTGATGAAAAAGACAGTTTTGTTTCATCAAGACAATGCAACAATTCACATATCCCTTATCGCGATGGCTAAAATCAATGACCTAAAGTTTTAGTTGCCTCCTCACGCACCATGGCCACATCTGATTATTTTCTTATTTAATTTCCAGGCTTGCAGATATGACTTGATGGTAAACGATTTGCTAACGATAAAGAGGTAAAGTCTACGGTTGATGTCTTTTTTGCGGAACTCGGTTATACTCACTATAAACGAGATATGAACAGTGTTAGGAAAAGTACATCGAGCTAAAAGTAGATTATAATATGTAAGGATATGAAGATATGTTTTATCCAAACTCTTTTGTGTTTTCTTTGTAAGGATGGATATTTTCTGGGATGACCCCTTTATAAATGCTATAAGAACTTAATATATACAATATAAAGCCTATAACCTCTTAAAACAAATCATCTTTATTCAATGTCCACTCGAAGACCAAAACATACTGCGCCTAAAACCCAGATTTATCTATCAGAGTCACCATATTAAGTGGCCCAAAGTTCAGACCTCAAACTGAGGGAAAATCTGGGGACATTGCAGTAGGGGAGGCTTTTATAATCCACTAGAGCATCCACTATGAAAGATTAACTTTGGGGAAAAATGCAGCACAAATGGAATAACATTCCCAGTGCCCATGTTCACAAATTGGTACAAAATATGACTAAAAATGGGTACTGATATCAAAAACAAGAGTTTTAAAAACAAAAAAAAAAAAAATAGGTTATGTTGAAGAAAACATGCATAATGAAATATATGCAGGTAGCCCTAGTTTTTAATTTTTATTATCTTTTTCATTACATTTTTCGCTAAAGTGACCTTACGATCTAAGGAATATCTGGTTTGTCTCCCACAAAACCAAAATGTGTAACAGGCACGATCATTTACTCATTTTTGTTTGCCACTGAATTTTTTCAGAGGAAATCAATTGAATTTAAATCTTTATAATTCAACATACCATATAAAGAGATCATAACAAATCTAATCAGATAGTACAATAATATTGTAGATTTAGAGGCAGTGTTTTTCTACTGCATTTTACAGGTCTGCAATTTTTGATAAATTTTCTTTTTCAAGTGTGTATTTCATAAAATAAAAATAAAACCATGTAATTCACTTACCTGCATTCAAACAAATAAAATTATAGCATATCGGTTGTACAGTATTGAGCTAATTCAAGAGATGTCCCAACGTACTTATATATTTGCCCTTTTTATAAAGTGGAAGATTTCCTTCAATGAAAGAAGAAAAAAGGAGAACAATTTTTTAATAAAATACGTAAATAAATATTATTATTTATCAAGGTTTATAAATCTTACAAATTTTGACCTTTTTAGTGTATTATGTTTATAAACTTTGACCAATTTAAAAGAACCCTAATCTTTTAGAGATTTATTTTCTTATAGAAAATAAAAAAAAACGAAACTAATCTGTTTAAATGTTCACCTAACAACAAACAATATAGAGAACCCATGTTCAAAAGTATGCAACGAAACTTATAAAATTCTTTGACACAAACACACAACGACACACACACTTTGTATACGAATATTGATGGAAATAAAACAAAAAGTACCAAGCTAAACAACCAAAAAATCACTTGGGAAAAATTTAAGGTTTTTTGTACTTTAAAAATAAATCGCATAATCAAAAAATCAAAAGTTCAATATATGTGAGTGAAGTAAAATGAAGCGGAAACCCCAAGAAACTTAAAGAAAAACGATATCAAACTTAACAGAAAAACAAAATGGAATAAAGTAACAACACCAGTAACAAGAACAAACTACTACGAGTATAAAACTTTAAATATCCCACAAATGACACAAAATAAGGAAAAAGAAAAATACATAACATAAACTTTTAATTTTCTTCACATTTTCCCTCAAGCAGTCGTCAATCGTCAGAAATGTAGTCTGATGTAGCGCACAAAAGTGAAATGAAAAAGATGTAATTTTAAAATGCGAAAATTCAACAAAAATTGTTACTGACATGAAATGAAACTATTAAAGAGAAATAGATAGCAGATAGATACTTGTCGTTGTGTACGAATGAACAAATAAGATAAAGTTGATTTCGAACACGAAGTTGTATAAAATGTCACCAACACCGACCGATGACGCCCATATCTCGTGACGAAACTTCATTAAACTTGTTTTTCTTTTTACTACAAAATAAACTTTACAAAATGAAAAACAATGAAGACTAAAGAACTTACGCACAACCCCACCATACATACTACTATGTACTTTCTTTAGTTCTGTTATTACTTCATTATAAGAGTAGAAAGGAGTTCTTAATAGATAGTCAGACAGACAGACAGACAGACAGATTGATTCATATGTAATATCATACACTTGTATGTTTAGTGATGATTAAAACAATTGTAACTTAAAGTTTTCAATGGTTGTCAAACAGATAAAACTTTATTCAGATTCATTTCTTATTTTCAGATGAGAATATCTTAATAAAAACATTCAGTAAGAAAAGTATCGGAATGTTGTAGTTAAAGCAATTTAAATTATCTGTGGATAAATGATTTGCCCAATAATGATGATTTTGTTTTATCAAATACACAAGTCTACAATCAGTATAAAGCATTCTGGAAAGGCCTTAATCCGGATGATCTTTGACTTCTTAGGAGAATAAAAACATTAAAAAAGATATGGTCGACAATTGCAACATGTAAATTGTGTGTAAGATGTTTATCAGACATAGACATTTAATAAAAAATTATTATGAATGCTTTTCAATATTTGTAGTGGTCTGCATAGAAGGCTTTTCTATATATATTTTGTTGGCTAAAACAGCAGCTACTACAAATTTTATACTTAGGAACATATTCCTAGGGAAGAGAAAGAATTATATCACGACATATTTCGCAAAATAATGCGTTGTCTATATTGACCAACCTTAATTTACCGCTCGGTAGCGAATGTGTTAAGAGAACTCAATTATTCAATTTCTTTAATGGTGGTGAATATTGAGAGCATGACTGACAAGTATCGCAAAAGTCACATGAAATTAAAATTTTGTTAAAATTCTGCGATAAAATGTTAATGATTTTGGCCGCCCAGATGATAAGATTTAATGTCATTGAACCCTTTTCTTTGTGTTTTTGAAGTCTAAGATTTCTATCAACATGTCAATGCCTTGAAGAAGGCAAATTAACAAAATTCATCCGAATTTATGGTAAAAACCTTCGTCTTCCATCCGAATTACTTCTTGGAACACATTCATCGAATGCATAATAAATGGTGTTGAAACAAAAGTCCACAAGTTTAACATGCAAACCAAGTTAACAGGCATTAAAATGGATGACAAAAGACGAGCCGAAATTGGAAAATATTAAATTCTTGGAAGGAGTGAAAGGCATTTCCAAAAAAAACAGCTGTTATAGAAAGTATTACAAAAGTTGGGAAGAGCGACACAGCATTTCCACAGAATTGATGATAACTAGAATAGTATAACTACCTGTGCTAGCGACTTCGTACCCGTATTATTCGAAATATTTTTTTTTAAAAAGCTGGTATTTTATTAAAATTTGAACAACAAGTTTCCAATATTATATTTCCTTACCATTGATTTCCATCATCAGCTGTTTAATGTTGGCGCGCAACAAAAAAAAGGAAACCAGTCGAAAAACAACCCTGAAATTGTGTAACAATGCGGGCAAATTGGGAAACAGTACTCAAAATTTAACTAAAAGTTAATATCTCTTGATATTGTAGGTGCACTCACAAAGCAATAAGCGTCTATCTTTTTTACCGGCACAACACCAACTGAACTTTATTGCTCTCCCTTTTACAGACCAGAGGTACCACGGGTGGTCAGGAGCCCACGGAACTTGTTTCCGTTCTGGCCAGCGGAGACGGCTCCTCTATGGGAGTATCGTGGTGGCTGCGGTTGTACCCAAATGCGGAATGAGACATACGACCAAAATAAGTATGGTTTGAGATTGGGATATATATGCAAGGCGACGTTGATTGACGTTTATCAATCCCCTGGGCTCGGCACCGTGATATTAAGTCTCTACGACAGGTGTTCACGTTAAACAAATTGGCATTCCCCCTTTTAATCTTCTTCGCATACAGTGTTGCCAACTACTACGCTAATGCATATATATACTTATACTTTGTTTTTGTAGGCCGATTTTGATTAAATAAACGCTATATGTTAAAGGAAACTTGTTACAATACACCATTGAATACCGCTTCAAAT
This sequence comes from Amiota communis, assembly GCA_037043315.1. Lineage (NCBI taxonomy): Eukaryota > Metazoa > Arthropoda > Insecta > Diptera > Drosophilidae > Amiota > Amiota communis. Next base: position 1,593,625 of record JBAMAV010000393.1, read on the forward strand.
CGGTTAAGCCGTTTCTGAGATTAGCGTGCACAGGCAAAAACGCGTTTACGATCTTATGTAGGTTGTATATATATATATAGATGAAACCAGTATGTAATTATATTGAATACAGGTAAGGGGTGTGCCAGCCAAAGTGCCAAAATCACAATCCAACAATATAAAACAAAGTACTTAGGGATATTGTTAAGGCACCATGGTATTGCAAAACATCTGACAAGAGCGCGACACTGGAATGAAATTTGTCAACGAAGAGATAACAAAAATTGCAACGACCCATAAGGACATTCTAATAAATCATATAAATGAAGAAGCTTCCACTCTAACTGAACTCGATGGCGTCTCAAGCGCATCTCTGACGGCTACATAAACTCTCTAAGAATTAGGCTAATATTATACCTTTCTACTTTTTGTTAGGACTGTACATTTCACACTTGATGTAACAAAATCTGAAAAATTTATACTTTTCATTTCAATTCTTTCGCATTTTAAAACTCATAAGCCTTAACGATAATCTTTGTTGTACTAGTATTGTTATATACAAAAATCGACTCTTGTTTTGTGTTGTAAATTTAATGGTACAATTGAGAATTAAATTACAAATTAGTATTGTGCACACATGTGAACCTGGATTGGATATCAAAGTGTTGCGTTAATTACAATCCAAAAATAAGCAAAAAGTTCTTCCATAGAAATGCAAATGAAATTTCGATTATTTAATAGAAATTTTCGGATGACTTTGGTTTGTGTTGAAATAAAACAGACAAACATTCAAATTATTTTGACAATGGCGCGCGCTAATAAACATCACATACACACTTATGTACGTTTGCACACACTCACTCACATACTTGTAATTTGTATAAATTAAAGCCAAATTGATGTATTTATCCATAGGACAAGGATACACACACAAGGATGTATACAGTCAAATTAGATTCGGATTTCCTAAACGTGAACTTCTGTGCGTTCGCTTCGTGCCCTTTACCAACATAGTACGATAAACACCTTCTATCTTCTATTTCCGGTGTAAACCTTCTTCTCCCTTCACGCATATTCTCATGTTTTAGCCATTTATGTTAACTTTTGCCACTGAAATTTGCATTGCATACCTTTGGGCGTGAGTTAGACGCTTTGTGGTCGGAAATTGCGTGCCTTTGATTGCGGCGTCTTACTGTCTACAGCAAGCACCACACTCTCAACTACTATTGTACTTAACACTCTCCTACAATATTCTACTTTAAACAATGTAAACGCAAATTAAATTTGCCACGCTTTCTATTTTCAATTTTTTTGGTTTTTATTTATTCGTTTTTCATTAAAAAAAAAACTAAATAACATTAAACACCATCAACAAAAAATAAAAGTTAAAACTTTTTCTATGTTCCTTTTTGGTTTGGCGAAAACAAATTTAAAAGTTTAAAATCACGGTTAAGTTAAGCAGGTTTGTTCGTTCTACTCTACTTTGTTACAACAGCAGGATTATCGTTAGTTTCACTAACAAAATTTGTTGTAAACTAAGTATTATTTGAGGTTTGAGGTTAGTGTTACGCTTCCTGCATTTGAGCTTAAAATGTACAACTATTGTAATTGTATGGTAAGTACGTGTATAACATTCTATTCAAAACTTTAGATAGAAAATATTTTATTCATTTGAAAGTAACGAAAAAGTTTAATGCAAATAAATCAATCAAGAATAAATAATAGAAATACTTTAGTGAAGGTTATGTTAATTTTGAAAACTGTATTGATTTGTATTTACCATAAACTTGTGGCATTTAAAGTTATTGAATTACAATTATTAAAAGAACCAGATGAAAAACTATAAACAAGTATAAAGATATAGTTTACACAATCAAAATACCTTTCACAAACAAAATGAATTCCTAATTGGACTGAAGATAGTTAGTAATTCGAACATACTCGTATGTATGTAGTAATGTCATAATTGAAAAGTTTTTGTATTGTAGATCTATTAGATTGTTCTTATTTATCACCATTTAAAGTTCATAATTCAACAAAACAACATTAACTTCCTTTAATCAAAATTTGTCATCCTCATGGGTTTCACAAAGAAAGAAACATTAAAAGAAAGTTTTAAAATAAAACAGTTTTACCTACGCTATAAATTTTGGTTGAATATTGAGATTGGGAATCGAAGAAATGCAAATATTTCTTTGATTTTATAAATGATCATTTCACATGAATGAGTTGTCATTTAATAAAATATTGGGACCGCAAATAAGTTACCGCCGTTTGATAAATGAAGGCTAAAATTTTCAAATGTAACATTTGGCAACACTATAACCTTAAAGTATAAGCGATTTTGTATCATCATCATATAATTTTTTTCATGTAAGCGTCATTTGCGGGAACTTTTGATTTATTTCTTGATTGTAGCGGAAGGCCGAAAGTGTACGAAGACTCTGATTTCGAATCATTACTAGAGGAAGATTCCTTTCAAACGCAAGAAGAACTTACACTTACATTAGAAGTAACACAGCCAGCAATGCCACATAGTTTAAAATCATTTGGAATTGGGTTCCATTGGGTTCCTTTCTTTCATGAGAGGTTTGCTCATTATTACAATAAGCTTCGCGAACTCCGTTATAATGCTTAACTGCACATCTTTGATACTATGAACTGATGCCGAGAAACGATGAACGCCGATTTTGCACATGTAAAATGCTGCTTGCCAGGCATAAACGAAAGGGTTTTTTGCATCGTATAGTAAGTGTTGATGAAAATAGATCCACTACAATAACTGAAGAAGAGAAAATCTTGGGGACCACGTTGCTTTGCCTTAACATCGACAGGTAAGGCGAATATTCATGCAAAACAATCTCATGTTGTGTATTTGCTGAGATCAGTTTGGTATCATGTATTATGAGTGGCTCAAACCGATCGAAACTATAACTGGGGCTCTCTGCCAAAAACAATTGATGAAAATGAGCCGAGCACTCAGAGATAAACTCTAAGACTACTACACCAGACACACCATAATAATGCTCATCCACATGTGGTGGTGCTGTTCAACATCTACTTGGAAACACTCAATTGGGAAGTACTACCCTTACCGCCGTTATCAACGGACATTACTCCTTGTGATTATCATTTGTTCCGTTCGTTGGCACATGGCCTTTCTGAGCAGCACTTCACATCATATAAAGATACCAGAAATTTAGGCGATTCGTGGTATACATGCTGTCAAAAATATAAGAAAAAGTTGTGTCTAGCGATAGACAATACTTTCAATAAACCATAATGTACAATTCTTTCACAATAAATGCCAAATTTTTGATTAAAACCGGTGGTAACTTATTTGTACTCCCAATAATTTAGATTTCTGCTTTAAAAATGCATGATTAATGTTGTGTCTTCTTTTTACGTGAGCCAGCAATTGTTTCAGTTCTATATCGAAACAGATTTAAGGAAAAAGGTTTAATATACTTATCTCGAAGTTTTTCATAAGACAAAATCTAATAAAGTCAGATGAAATCAATCATTCGCGTAGCATAAAATAGAAGTTCTCAAATACAATTTCAGGTTGATAACTTAAATACTAAGTAAGTTGTATAGAAATCTTTCCTGCTGGATTACCATCCTCCTAGGTGAGCTCAGTAGGTGAAAAGATTCTGAGCAGATGGCGGTGGTATACTTTTCTACTAGTTCAAATAGAAGGCGAACACTGAAGTTAAGAGTTGTCCACAACACGCATCATAATAAGCTCATGGGTAAATTCATTCCTGTAGCGAGCAGCCTGTCTAATCTATCCTTGTATAGAAAGTGACATACCTACATATTATATGTATATATATGTATTGATTCCGCTTACAATGATCATTTCAGAATTCATACGCATACTGTTTTATGGTATCTTTGATTTTCCTCTATCGAACAACACAACACGGAAAAGTAATAGTAAATATGTTTTATAGTATAAAGCTAGCCATATTGAATTGTAGTCGAATAACTATTAATCTATCGATATATCTCGATACATTTTGATAGAACAACAAATGAAAACTGTTAACATTGTCAACAATAAGAATAACAACAACAAAAGTAATTGAAAGGGTCGGAGTATTGTAAAATGAAATGCAAACATAAATCCTCATTTCTCATCTATCGTCCATACGGGTTCAAATCACAATGTTTGCTGTTGTTGCTGCTAATCGAATAAAGTGGCCAACATATACTAGCAACATAGACAAACACACTACACTGACTGGTTGGTTGGTTGGTTAGTTGGTAGTTAGTATACACATACCTACATAATCCCTTTGCTCATGCTATGAACAGAACACAGAATCCTCACTCTTATACGCTACTACCACAATACAAGTGAATCACTGCCTTTCATATTTTCCGCTTGAATGGAAATCTTGCTTTTACAGGAAACAAAACAAGGAAAATACCCAAAAAATAGAAAAGCAGAAACAACGAAATTGTAACAAAAAAAAAAAAGAAAAGGAATTTGAGTTTGGAAAATAAAAGAGAAGTATAGTAAAATCGGTTGAAACCGGTTGAGCAAGAGGCAGCAGCAGCATGTGTCAGAAATTGACACATTTCGTCGCCATTGTAGTTTATTGTAGACAAAGGTACAACAGGAACCCATCCAGAGAAAGAAAGATACTTTTTCAAATTTCAAAGCCCCCTCCACCCAACCAAATCATTATTCAACACTTTGATAGAAAACACCCACTGCCACCTTACGTTATTGCTCATTCAATTGTGAGAAACATATAGAGTTTACATTCAATTTAGTTCCGTTGTCCTGCGCGCACCACTTGAGGCACAACACACGTGGCACAAAAGCGACGGTAGCAGCAGGCACACAAATGCGCGTAGAACAACCAACCAAAATCAACCGATTCAATTCGTTTCGATTCAAAAATTGTTTATGCCAAAACTCCTTTACTTATGTTTATTTTCATTTTCCTACACCCTTCCCTTCTTACATCCCTCTTGGATTACAATCAGTTCAGCACACACATAGTACAGAACCATAGACGTAGGTAAACCTCCTACGGTCACTCAAGCATGTTTTTCCGCGCAAAGGTTGCCATCAACAACAACAACAACAACAGCAACAACGACAACAATAAATAGGTAAGCGCCACTAAATCAATCTCGTTAGACCCAAAAAGTTTGAGATTTCAAGTCTCTTATTAAACAAACTAAGAACCCACACACATCCATCGATTGAATAATAGATAAAGAGTTCAGTGGAGTGCTATAGAAGTACATACATACATAGTAGTAAAGGATTTGTCTACCTTATTAAAAATGTGTTAGACATTTACATTACAATATTTATCATGCAAACCTTTGGTCGAAAGGATAACAAGCTATTCACTATGTAAACACTCTTTTGATGGGTTAAAGGCGAGATAATTAGATACTTTTCATTGTCTCTGTATGTATCTCTGCGTTTGTGTATGTGTGTGTGTGTGTGTGTGTGTGTATGTGTATCTTTCTGTGGCACGCGTATTCTTGTGGTTTTCCTTTTCGCTGCTTCTAATTCTCAATTTAGACATTTTCGATTTATTTGTATTTATTTACCTTCTAAAGGGTTAATTGAATTTGCTTTGCATGTCAACGAAGATCAATATAGAGATGAAGATGAAGGTGAAGATATACAATATAGACATACATACATACATACATACACCGCAATATGTGTGTAACTCAAAGATGACCTCAAAGGATTTTGGGGTTTTAAGTGTACCGAGTAATTTTACTAATTGGAAAAAAATATATACAAATTTCACATAGTAACAGTAGTACCTAGTAGTAGTAGTACATAAAATAAAATGATTTAGCAACTTGAAAGCCCTTGAACTTTGATTGACAAGAACGTACTTCTTTTCGATGTTGTTGTTGTTATTTGTTGTTGTTGTTATTGTAGTTGCAGCATCTGTCAAACTCATACTCAAACTAATCATTTCATGTCAAAAAGCTACTAAACTTTAGTCCTGTTAACAAACGAAACAGGAAAGTATTTAACAAACACTCAAATGTCCATTGAGTGTAGGATGCAGCTATGTACACATATGTATATACAGATGTACTACATTACTATGGAAGTAAGTATGTACGTATGTATGTACTTATGTTCGTCAACAAACAACATTCAACTGAAGCAAAACTGCTGTAACTACACTCAACAACAACTCCAAAAATGATGATGCCATGTTTTATACTTTATGTATTTAAATAAAATCCAAACTAAATCCTTAACTGTAAGAACTAATGTACATGGAATAGTTTAACATTGAACTTAACTACAATTCTGTGAGATACTAAATAGTAATTCCATTTAAAACGTTAACTTTACCCTTTCTAAAGCTTATACGTTACTTTTTTTTCTTATTTTTATTTCATTATAAATACTTTTAGTTTGAATTGCTTATTTCATTTCATAGTTTCTCCTCCCACAATGAAAATCATAACTTTTCATATTATATTATGTATATAATTTCGTTCTGTACAGATTCTTGGGATATTTTAATGCAAAAAACAGACTAGGTTACTAATTAAGGTTTACTTGGTGTCCCCATAAATGGATTATTGAAACTGAAATAAAGGATCTCAGTAATACAAAATGAAGCCTCTCAAACTTTAACTCTTTATTTAAAAAATGTGAGAGAGAATTATTCGTTCTGGAGCTGTTGGACTCGATCCGCGACGCCCCAGAGGAACATAACTGGTGACGAATCATGGGTATATGGTTATGACGTGGAAACAAAAGCTCAATCCTCTCAATGGAAGCTGCCGGATGAGCCAAGACCGAAAAAAGCACGAATCAGCTGTCAAAAATTAGCTAAACACTCAAAATGACCGACCTTGTCGGCATATAAAATTGAAAATCGAAGATATGTACGTAGCCCGGGTAAATTCAAAATTCGCGATTTTACATTAAAACCCGCTACCATATAACCCTAATCACAAGGTGCACTAACCCTCAGAGTTATTAATCGACAATCAGCGACCCCAGAACTAGTCTTAGTGAAGCTAATGTAAAAAAAAAAACGTTTTAAACTATGTGCTATCTTCATGGAAAGTTCTTGAGTACACACACCTCCATCGCTGAAAATAACCTACAGCAACACTTTGCGACAAAAAAAAAAAGACATATTCTTTTTATGCAATTGGACCTGCTGATCACGAAAATCGGTTTTCTTCGAACACGTACCATTTAAAAGTAATGATAAGTTAAAATAACACCAATATACATATAAAAAAGTGGATTTATGTATGTTCCCCCTGGATTCCGAAACTACTGGACCGATTTTGATGAAAGCATAGTCTGAAGAGTATTCTTGTGAAGTTTGGTACGGATCAAACCAGCGGATGTCGAGAAATTGGTGGATACAATTAAAATTAAAAAAAAATGTTTAGCACATTCTAATTGGTTCGTTCTCTATTCTCAGTCACTTAAGTCACTAACCATAGTTCATGTTTCTTCCCTATCCTGTTGCCTACTGGCTATACCTGGAGATTTCCCATCATCTAACATTAAATTAATTTAGTATTTATTTACTATTTCCTGGTGTATTGACTTAGTAATGTTAATAGTTTAGTTCAGACCAGCGAACCTTTTTGGTTCCGTGGGCCGCATTGGAAGAATCCGTAATAAGTTGGACCGCAGGAACAACAAAAATGTTTCTCCTCTCCGACAAGTTGAAATGAAAAAAAGTATACTTAATTGGCGCTCAAAAAAAAAAGAACCTTTCCCCAGTATACTTGAGCGCCGAGAAAGACAAAACGCTGAACAGCAGCCCAAAGAAATTTCAGTTTGCCACTTTGGCCGCCTGGGCCACATTCAGATTTTACTAGGACCGCATACGGTTCGCGTGTTAGATAGCCTTGGTTTAGTTAGTTCGGATTCTTCTTGATTAATTTATACTTACGAGTATAAGAAGGTCTTGACTATAAATTTAATCTCAATATCATCAAACATCTTCCTTGAGGCATGAATGGAAGGACATAGTACTATCAAGATTGTATTAATTAATTAAATTTATCAGTTGAACTCCAAATATAAATACTCAAAGTTCTTGATTAATTTATACTTACGAGTATAAGAAGGTCTTGACTATAAATTTAATCTCAATATCATCAAACATCTTCCTTGAGGCATAAATGGAAGAATTCATATGAAAGTTTTGTCTCTTCCGACGGCAATTTGATGAAGCATCTAGGATAATTGATTCAATATTACAATTTATTAATGTATGCCCATCGATGACTTATATCTTTGCTTATCTATCATCCTTTACATCTCTCATTCTCTTTCATTTACATAGTTCTATATATTTCACATTGAAATAATTATCAAAGTATCGTCTGTATTTGTCAAATGGTACTTGAATTCAAGAGAATTAAGAGTTTTAGTAATACAATATTATAGTTTCTATCTGTGAGATAAAATGTTTAAAAAAGGCATAAAGAAACTGGCTTAATAATTTTGTATTTGTTGTTCAACACAAAAAAAAAAAATAAAACATAAAAAATAGCAGCATCAAGTGACATGGGTGGGTGTGTGAGTGAGTAAGTGTTAAAAACAGGAAAAATGTTACTATTTATTTGCTATTTTCACATTTTAAGCCGATGAAAGGCTAGTTGAATAATGGCGATAACACACACACCACACATATACACAGAGACCAACAGACACATACAACTAACTACACATATGTTTGAATGAGTAAAATGACAAGCGTTTGACACAAGCACCGGAACATCCGACAGACAGTCGACAGCCATACATACTCATAGTACCTATGTGTTTATGTATAGAATAAACTGTAAGTGAATGCGGGCGAATAAACGAGTGTGGAAGCGTCGGAAGGATATACAGAAGACAGCTTCCCAATGTTCGTACATGTGACTTGACTGACTGACTGAACGAGCGATAAGTATCTTCATGCGTGCTCAACACACGCTTGCGTGCAGCAAGTACATTTATAATAGAATAAGATAGGCAAACACACAAACTGACTGACAGTTAACAAGGCAGACAGACAGACAGACATTCAAGCAGCAGCAGCAGCAGAGATAGTTTTTGATCCTCGTTCTGCTGGCCGCCCGTTTCTATTGTACATACAATAACAGCAGCACTCAGTCAACTATTCTCTAATAGTTTAGTGTACAAAATGTATACAAGAGCTTGACATCGCTTGGTTGCCTGCCTGCCTCCTTGGTTTGGCCTTGTTGGTAATGGCAAACATCACATCCTTTAGTGAACAGAACATTCTGTTGCCACTGCCACCAAGACGACGAGAGCCAGGCCACGATGAAGATGACATCGACAATGTTACTCAAGTTGCTTTTAACGCATTTATGTCGCTGTACAACATGTGTATACACTATATGCGGGTAAATGTTAGTATATATGATTTATAGCTGCACTGATTGCAAGGATAATTCTTGCATTCGTCTGCTTTCGTCTTCAGTTTGTCGGAGATAAGACTAAAAGCGCTTCAAAAGTATTTTACTTGAGCATAAGTAGGTGACATGTCGTCGTTGTCGTTGTCATCATCGTCGTCGTCGTCGTCCTCGTCTCAGAACGGAAGTATAAATCGTACATAGGACCCATTCTCATGACAAAAGACAGAGTATGAGACATAGAGAAAGTTCACTGAACAAGCCAAGGAGGAAGTAGTATATAGCAAAACCAACCAATATCTGCGCTCAATGAACAGCCACAACCAACAAACCAACCAAGCAACGAGTGAACAGTAAGCGGAACACAAGCGGATGTAAAGGTATTAAGAAATTGAATCAAAGTGAAAATAAAAGTAAAGACGATTGCATTACATTTGCTCCTTTCATACAATATTCCGGTATCTTCTTTTTTCATATTTTTTACATATTTTTTTTATCGGGATTTTCCTTTTCTTTTTTGTTTTTATTGCTTACAGTGGAAAAAGTATTTTATTCGAAGAGAAGAGTACGGCGGCATCGTAGTCTTGGCACTTTATGATTTTCAGCTTTTAGTTTAATAGAAAATAAAATGTGAGATAAAATAGAAATTATTAAAAAAAAAAAAAAAGAAAGAAAATCCGATTATATTCTCAAAGAATCAAAGAATACAAAATGCGCAAGGATAGTAGCTACTGCAAATAGAACAATAGTTTAAAGTAAATAAAATTTCCGGTTTACAAGTATGTAAAGTAAAGTTTCAGGTATATCATCACACTTACACAGAGATTCTAAAACACAAACTAAGTAATGAAATTGCAATAAGCAATTTATTTTACATGGAAATTTATATAGTTTTAGGAAGGGATTCTTGGATGGATGTATTGTGAAATTGAGAGACAATCTAATACAAAATAAAGGTAAATATTACAAAAAATAGATCATATCGATCATCGAATTTAAAAAGTTGAGGCTTTAAGGTCTCATCTGCATTGAATATCTTTAGTGTGGTAACTTGATAGATAATGGTGATAAAATAGTTCAGGATATGGATGCTCGATTATATTGAATTGATTCAATATATCGAGGTTTAAATATTGATATTTATTATATTTCTTCATTTATCTGATTTATTGGGCTGTCTTTATGGGTTGTTGCAATTTTTATTTATTATTATTAAAAGATGACCCCAAAATCAGTGACAAAGGGACTTCTGCTTCGTGGCATTGTTAATATCGACTACTTTACAGAGTTTTGGTAATCAAGAAGCTGACATAGTTGCGTGTTGGGGAGCTTGTGCCGTTGAAACACGTAGACAATAAAGTGTCATATGGAGTTTGACATTTACTCTATGAATCGTATAATAGAGCCCATCCATTGTCAATCATGATTGAAACAATTATGAACGATATGGCTTGAGCAAAAATTATTAAAATGAATTTAACTTTGCTCAATCACCGCTTCAATCACTTAATTTATAGGCATCGATCTTGATTGATTATTATAGGGCCCAGTCAATAAAATGGTTTGGCAATGAAAATAAATTCAAATTACATACGATATATTGTATCTCTACATAAATGAACATCCTTAGTTCTACATGGTTTTAGATGATGATGGGATGGTTCTTTCCTCTTGATTATTTAGTTTCCTAGTAGGCATCCCTCGGACGTTGAGCTTTTTCTTGAACTACTAAAAGCGAAGAATCGAAAAAATTCTTTACCTGCGAAAAAAAAACTACATTCAACTTGAGTGAGGTTCGAATCAGCGTTGTTCGTTCCGCGAGACCGGCACTCTACCATGCACGCCACCATCGAGTTCAGATGACGTTTGAGATAAATTAGTTATTTGGTATAAAAATAGCATAGAATTTTGTTTTGACTACTTGGGACTTTGGGCAATTCAGCACTTTAGGGCCCAAACCAGGAAGTTTTTAAACATTTGTATCATTAATTTTGGGAATTGTGACTTATGTATAGAAGTAAATGATATCTAAGATATTTATTTTGTGGAGATCTTTGCGTGAAGTTGTTTTAGCCGTTGCGGAATTCTGTTAGGAACCTTGCTAGGGGTAGGGGTGTTGTACCAGTCTATCTTTATACCGGCTGCTAAAGAAGTAGATTTGCTCAAGTATTGTTGACATTTTCATGTCGCAAAATGGAATTTGTGACGAACTATGGTGCAGCATTTTTAAGTCCTCGGACTTTGTTTTGAACTGCTTGTATTTTCCTGATATTGTAAGGAGCAGTCGTCCGCCAGATTTTTATGTAATAAAGCCAGCTCCTTCTTATAGCATGCAGTTTCATTTATTACATGCAACATGAACATTTTAATAGAAAAAATCCCCAATATTCAGTTTAAGTGTTTGCTATTTTGTTATAAACAAAGCGCAGACTAAATTTCATTGATCCCATTAAACAAATTGTAAACAAAAGCTTTAAAAAGCCAATTTTTTTATGATATTTCTTTTAATAATCAATTATTTTTTTAAAATCTTGATAAAATATTTGCTATTCAAAAAGTTATTTTATAAATAAAAAAAACTTACAACACTCAAAATGAAAACAAACATATACAATCCATCGACATTAATTGACTTAAATATTTATTGTTTGACTTAATCCTTTTAGCTGCAAAAATTTGGTATATGGAATTTTTTTTAATCTTTGTTTTTCTTTTTCAAATTGAATTTGTTATTGCATTTTACTGTTTCAATACATAAACGTATTAACGCAATTCAATTTTGTTCTCACAATGTAAGAGTTCTGTGTGTCTCTGTGTGTATCATGATGAATAACATCTGGCGTCATCCAAAACTACCTGAACTACATTCTACCACATACCTGAACATGAGCATCAACAACTCCAATCAAGTTGCCGCAGGAACACATCATTGCAAACAACGAAAAAATAGAAAAAAAAAAAACAAAGTAAAAACCAAACAACAAAAACAAATTTATGTATTAACTTCCGGTCACGTTTTGTAGGTGCAACCAACAGTTGCAACATTATCGCACTACAGAACACTGTGCACTGTGTTGTGGTACGTGCACATCGAACATCGAACAGTAAGAGAGATGGTGGTGGTGAATATAAAATAAACAAATATGCTACAACAGACTTCATCCATGCATGATATTTATTTTTTATTGTACTCTCATGAAATGAAAGGCATATTCAATTTGGTCAAAACTTTGTCCCAGAGAAAAAAGTAACCCATTGCAAATTTTTGTACAATATTCGTGAACTGTTTATATGTTCAATAATCTACTCAACATACCCTTCAATATATTATAGAGAATTGTGCTAGAGGTGTGTATAAATAATCTCCAGAGGAGGAGGTGATTCAAAATAAAAACATGGAACTTAATGTATTCAGTTATTTCAGTTAGTGTTTCTTAAGTCGTCTCTCTTAAGCCACTAAGATGTTTTATGTTCTCGAACATTGAAGATTCTATCAAGGTAGAATTAAATTGTTGGTTCTTTCAAACGGCGCTCTCTTAAGTTACGGCGAAATACCAAAGACGACAAGTATATGGAAACAGATTGCAAGTTTTCTGATTTCATTAAGCTATTCTATGATTTATATAAAAATTTTGCGGTCATTGATTCCATATAATCCCGTCGAAAAGTATCTTCGTTGTCGAATCGTAGCGACACATCTGAACAAGGAATGGTTAGTGGCAGTGAATAGTCACCAGGTATTTCAAGTGATGATCAGTAACCGGAATCACCAACAAATACTAATGAAAATGACGTTACTGCAAAAAGCATGCCATGGTTGAAGGCTGCCATTGATCTGTTATGCAGTTATAACTTTTACTGTTCCCATAAGGGATACTGTCATCCACATTGTTATAAAAGGCACATGAGTGTCTGTACGTGGCTTATTAAGGCTACAAGGAAAGTTTATGGCGTTGAATTTGGCTTTACTTTTGATGCAGATGATTCAATTGTTGAACCGACTGTTATAAGCTCAAGTAAACCTCATGCATAACGTCCACGTTCAACGCGCAAAGTTCCCGAACAATGCTCAACAAACTCTATTAATTTCATGCAAAAGGGATTTATGGACATTAAAAACTCTAAACCAAGAATTCGAATTTTCTATATTAAAAAGTAAGAAAAGACCTATGAGTAAGTGATTTGTAGTATCTGAACCGCAACAGATAAAAGGAAAATTCTTTCATGTAAGGAATGCAATCTTTTATAAAACCGAATTTAATGTTTTTCCCCTTTTTTTTCTAGTTTGGTTTTTCTTTCAGAAGAACAAAAAAAAAACAAGAAATGTGCCCCATAGCAAGTTTAATGTTATATAGAAAAATATCCTTGTTGCTGTTTTTTTATTATTTTTTTTCTATCGTTTTCTTTTTTGCTGGTCACGTTTCCGTAAGTTCTGTTGGTAAATATATCCAACTACAAACAAGCATATTATAATAGTAAAGGACATTGTCCAATGTGTACAATAAATTACACTTAAAAAGAATATACATACACGTATACACGTAGTAATAGTATGTGTTAAGCATATGAATGAATGAATATGGTATACTAGTCGTATGAAGAATTTCATTTTCATTCTCATTCATATTGTCAACTGAACTGTCATTTTCAGTTTTGTGGTCAAAATGCATATCAGTTTTGTGTCATTAAAAACAATTTGCATAAATAATGAACGGTTAAGATTACTGAGTAACGAACAATTGATTATATATCGGATAATTGAGCAATGATATATATTATACAATATAATTATCATAAATTTCATTGTCATTTTATTTACTGTGGCTAAGTGACATTTAGTGAATATTATCATTTAATTTCATTAACGTTTTTGACAAGATAATAATCAGAAATATGACAGCAAATTAAACTAAGTACACATACTTATTAAGTTTTTATTGTAAAAATTAATAGGTTACATATGCATTGAATGGAAGTTGCACCCAAAAGTAGGCAACAAAATTTTGTAGAATTACTTGTACAATACATTGGAATTTTATACTTTAACCTTGATAATATGTTGCGCAATCATTGAATTTTTTTGAATAATGTCGGTAGAAAGCTCTATCTCAACCTCTATATTCACCAGACCTACTACTTACCAGGTCTACTCAAAAAGTATCGCGAATTTTGAACTTACTTGTATATTCATATTTGTATATTCAAATTTCGATTGGCGTTATTTTGATACTCATGCCCCTTTCTGACTGCTGCCAAGGTCGGTCATTTTGAATGTTTAGTTTAGTTTTTGACAGTTGTTTTGCTTGGATCGTCTTCGATTTTTGCTTATTTCAAAACATGTACCAATTAATCTGTATCAAATTTTGTGTGAATAACGAAATAAAGTGAGCGGACGCATTTCGAATGTTGATTGTGGCATATGGTGAAGCTACCTTGAAAGGGAAGCTATCTCAAAGTACCGAGAAGATGTGAACGACGAAGAGTGTCCTGGACGCCCGAGCACGTCAACAACAGACGAAAACATTGATAGAGTAAAGAAAATAATATTGACCAATCTTCGAGAAGTAGCTGAGGACCTAAAGATATCGATTGGCTCGTGCCATACGATTTTAACCAATGGTCGCCGATTGGTGCCCATTTCGATCAAAAACAGCATCGCGTTAACATTGCTCATTTTTGGCCTAAAACAACATGATGCTGCTGCCACTGTATTGCCCCAACCTGGCCCCCTTTGACTTTTTAAAGTTCCCAAAACCATAGCCACGATTGAGACGATAAAAACGGCATCGAAGGAGGAGCTGAACATGATCACAAAAAATGATTGTTTTAAGTGCTTCGAGGATTGACATAAATGTATTATATCCGAGTGGAATTACTTTGAAGCGGACAAAATAGATATTGATGAATAAATAAATACTTTGTGAAGAAAATCAAAATTCGCGATACTTTTTATACAGACCTTATATTTCCTTTGATTCTGAATGTCTACACATCATTAAAGGGATCAACAATTTTGAGTCAATGCGATTTTGGACTCAAAAAAAAGCACCTAAAAGTTAAAGTCAATTCGGTTGGTTGGGCAATATTTTAAATGATTTGCAATATGCCATTATTTCTAAATTAAATCACAATTTCATAATGAAAAATATTGTAATACTTACTTGTACTTCTACTAATATAATACCATACAAATGAAATGATCAAGAAATCAATCTATCTATCTTCTATTTTACTAAGGAATTGTCCTGTTCTAATTACCATCTTACTTTCTTAGTGTAGTCAAACACATGCAGAGTCGCACATGAATATTACAAGTGCCCAAAACGTAACACAAATATCAAACATGACCAAATACCACTGATGCCAACTAATGAAACTGTCATCCATCGTACTATCTTTTGTCCACAATCTTTACTTCTCATTGTTTCTGTTGTCTCACAAAACTCTTAACAACATGTCCTACGTTGGATCTCTTAGTCATTTACTGGACTTTTCATTCCTTCATCGTTTTGTGTTCATTCATTCATTCGTCGTTCGTTTACTCGTTAGTTCAGGATATTGTTGATGTAGTACTAGTAACCACCTTTGTTTACTGAGAGTAGTTTAAAAGGATAGTTGTGGTTTTACGATTTGTTTACATCAACAGCAGTATGCAGCAAGCAATATGAGCAAAAAGAAAATGAGAATAGCCCCTTGTTGTTGTTAGTTCTATACATATGCATACACATTGTACATGTATCTACTATCTACAACGTATCTACTACCTATCCTAGTTGACAGGAAAACTGACTGACAAACAATAACAAAAGCTAGCCAGCTACCTTTGACTACAATGACACCAAAATGCAACAAGCTTCCACTAACATCAACAACAGTAACAAGACAAGACAGACAGACAGACGGACAGGCAAAGGCATGGACAACAAGAAAAATACACATAAAGCTGACAGTAATAAAGTGAAATCCTATTTGATTTTATGAAATGTTGTTAGATAGAACAAGAGTCAGGACAAGATACACAACAATACCCAGTGCTTTGTGGCTCTATTAAACATGGTTCAAAAAAGAAATCCATTTTAAAGTGCGATAAAAAGAACACAAGCACCACAACAACAATGAACGAAGACAGCAAATAAATTACGAAAAAAAAAAGAAGAATGGGAGAAAAATAGAAAATTAAAATCAAAGTCAACTAATTTGATGAGGAAAACTCAAAAAAAGAAAAAAAATTATTCAATGAGAATTCGTTTTTCAAATCCAATTAAAACGTCAAATTGTGTGGCTCAACAAAATGTGGCGGGGCATCAGTTCATCATTGTTGGGACCATAGAGGGATTGGATTTATTGAATGTCTGTTTATTGAACTGGACAGCACACACAGTACAGTAATATGCAGTCGGTCAGTCATAAGGTAATATGAGTATAGTATAGTATAGTATACAACACAACAATCGACTCGGATTATAGATTTTTCATCATTGTCATAAACGTTATACGAGATTCCAGGGTTTTTAATTTGGTATACGAACTTGAATTTCCATACAAATGCGTGTTACCCATTCATTGCCAACACAACATTCAATACCTTTTCGTTAGTCAGGCGAATCAAGTAAGTGAGTGAGTGGGTGAGTGGGTGAATGAGTTTAGGCAGTTTTAGGTTTTCTATTGCTGCTGCCTACGTTTAAATGAAAGAGTTTTATTTTTGACTTTGTTCCCGAGCAAACACATAAGTATGTACATACGTATGAGTGAGAGATGATATTCGAAAATATACAATACCAACAAACATAGGACATACTCATAGTACAATAAAAGGTAGAATCTTTCTATCTCTCTATAGAGTATGAGGGATGAGGGAGTTTGTATGCAAATTTATGACAGGTGATGTTGGCATTGAATATATGGTACATATATATTCGTAATGTAAACGCTGCCATATTTTTCCTGATGATGATATTCGTTGTTCATCGTTCGTCGCTTTGGTTTGCCTGGCAGCAAAGGATATGCGGATATACGGATGTGTTCACTGCGCACACATGAGTGAACGTCATTCGTTGTTGTGCTCTTGTTTTGTTTTACTGTTTGTACTTGTATGCGTTTTATAATAAAGAGTGGCTTGTAAATGTATTTCATATATGTACACACATATATGCACATATTTATTTATACATATGAGTATTTGTGCATTTGACGTTAACGCGACAACAATTAAGTCACTGAAGAGCAGCAGCAGCCAACACCAGCGCAATCTCCGCTAACAGCACTTTGTTCACTTTCTCTACTCTTCTTTCCTCTCCTCTTTTATTTTCTTTAACAACCACACCTGCCTCCCATAACACCATATACCACTTTTATATCAAAGTACTACACACAACCAACACAACAAACTCACCACTGCGACATATTCAATTTAGCAGCTCTCACATATTGTTAGAAAGGCTTGAGCCCCTACTCGATTTGGCGTTAAAAAAACCCGAGCGACTACGCCGACTTGACTTTATTCTAGTTGTCGTCACCACGCCATCCTCCATCAACATACCATATACTGATATTTACAATAAATAAATATAACACTGCCATGCAGAGTTATGGCATATGGTATTGTACTATCTGCCTGGGCTTTCTGACTGTTTTTATTTATAAATATGTATTGCTTACTTGTTAGGGACCATCATCAATGTTCATGTTCAGAGAGTTGAAAACGAACGAAAATACTATAAAATATTGTAGAACGTTTTGCGCTTAATGAAATTTCAATTTATTTTTTTTTACAACAGTAAAATGCCTGCCATCACTTGCACCATGCCAAGCTTTGTAGTTATTGAATTGTTGGGCTAAGTAATGTTGACGGATTTATTGAAAATGTATAAAGCTTACATGCTCGCACTACTAGTACTTACTACCGGACAAACTAATGTACAAGGAATCACAGGAGCCATGCGCACGTGCCCTACGGCAGCACTCAATGTGCTGCTATATCTTCTCCCAATCGACCTCCATATCAAAAACATGGTCTGCAACAGCGCGGTAAGGTTAAAAGAAACCGGCTGCTGGACAGAACGACCATATGGACATAGCAATATACTAGGAGTGGTTAACAATCCTATGTTCAAGAAAACAACAGACTATACAGTGGCGCACAATAGCTTTGAGAGCGACTTCAAGGTAAAATTTCCTACCAGGATGGAATGGAAAGAGAACAACTTTCAGAGTGATTTTGACATTTCAATCTTCACGGATGGATCGAAGATGGAATGCGGTGTAGGAGACAGGGGTGCACTCACCACAAATAAGCTTAGACCACTCTTTCCGGCTACCCGACGAGGCCACAGTCTTTCAGGCGGAGGTCCTTGCCATTAGGGAAGCATGTCGGCTGGCCAAAAATAACGCACCGAAAGGTCGTAAGATAGCTATCTTCGTTGACAGCCAGGCGGCACTCAAAGCACTGCAATCCACCACTGTGAAGTCGAAGCTCGTTAAGGAATGCAGGTCGACGATGAGCGAGCTAAGTCGTCAAGCTGATATCACTCTCATATGGGTTCCCGGCCATAGGAACATAGAGGGGAATGAGAAGGCTGACGAATTGGCTCGTTCTGGTGCTTCTCTTGATTTATCGTTGGCGGAACAGGTCTCGATTCCCCTGGCGGTCGTCAAGAGAAGCAACTTCCTGTTTTTCCGCCAGCTGGCTAACAGACGGTGGAAAGATCTTGAATCTTGCAGAGCGGCACGTGCTACCTGGCCCTATTACAACGAAAATAGGTCTTTTAGACTCATCAACGTCACTGGTGTGTAGGTATGCAACGCGGAGAGACTGGGTATTCCGTTTAGAAGCCATTGTAGGAGCTGCGGAAACGAAGAGGAAGAGGAGTCACTCACCCACTTTCTATGTCAATGCCCAGCCCTGGCAAAGACTAGAAATAAGTTTCTGGGCAAATATTTCATAGACAATCTCTCGGACTGTTCAGCCACATGTCCGGGTGATTTACTCAAATACCTAAATTCGACAGGTTGGATTTAGTAATACTGATTGCGTTCGGCGAGGAAGTGGTATCAAAACGGCGCTCTAGTGCTAATTGTGGCTTGTAGTGGTTTATGCGAGCCAGCCACGGAAACCAACCAACCAACCAACTAATGTACAAGTAAATTGAATTTGTAATAAAAATAAATAAGATCATCAAAAAAACTTCCATTATGTATGAAAAGCTTATTTTTTCAGAGTCTCTTTAAAAAATCATGTGTTCTGAAGCCTTTAATGAATACCCACAAAAATACTGTATATTCGTGTATATAAAGTTAGGTTAGGTTTGCTTGGCTGATCAAGAGATCTCACATAAACCTTCGTGTATATAAAATAACCCTTTATTTCATGATGATTCAATCGATCTTATTATAGTTTAAAGATTATTTTTAAGTGCACTCATTTAATAAACCCCCAAGGGTTTGCAACTTCTGTTAATAATAATGTGTTCATTAAACGTCTTCCCATCTTGTCATCTATGCGGTCAGGCATCTATGACTAATGCCACCTTCTTCAAAGTATTTCTAACTCCAAATCCTCATCATTCCTTTTTACTGTTTTCAAACCCATTGTAGATAAGATATTCTTCTTCCTAAGAACTTGTGAACTCTTAGATTCAAACTAATATTATAATAATCGCTTAGAGTAGAAGGCCTAGTAACTAACTATTATTAATTAGATATAGTAACATTGTAACATTTTACAAAATCTATAAAAGAAAGTCGAAATCCCTGTCCGTTCCGACACGCAGAACTTTGCAACCATGCAACGGCTTTTGATATGGTTTTCACTGACATTTAGAAAATTTGCAAAGGAAGGTTTATATATAATTGTACAATGCATTCTAATTAAGTTTTGTTAAGCAGAGAAAGTTGGTTGTGACTATGGTGGATCATAGTTTGCATATACAGCATACGGGGATCTTTTCAAATCAATCAAATCGTCAAACACCAGAAATGTAATGCGCGGATGGAATAGTGATATTACCGAAATTTCATTCTCCAAATCGATCTACAGGGAACAAAGTTGCTGGCAGATGCTACTTAGTAATAGTGGATATACAAGTAAGTTTGGATTGCCAACAAAGGGCACCAGTAATGTTTAAGCATACCGGACCAACTTTATGTGAAAGCTTCATTTCATTCCATCTAAGTGTCAACAACACATTTTTTTCGTTCAACAACTGTGTCTGCTGTTGTAACTACAAAACACCATTCGCGGGAAGCTTTGGTACTATGCGTCTATCTGAAAAAAAAAGTTCAGCAGAAAGTCATCGGCTGCTGTGTGAGGCTTACCGGAACCATGCTTCATTAATATCAACCTGCAAGTACTGGTTCTGACGTTTCAAAAGTGGTGATTTTGACACAACTGACAAGGTTTGCGCTCCTTGTCCCGAAGACCCGTGCCAAACCCAAGTCGAACTTGTGGCAACGAAGGGCGTGACTCAACAACCCGTTTCATCGCATTTGAAAGCCATTGGTGTGGTCCAGAAGTCCGGAAACTAGGTGCCTCACGAGCTCAAAACCAACAGTTATCGAACGGCATGTTACTGCTTCCGAAATGCCCCTTCAACGGTACAAAGGGTAGTCGTTCTTATATCGTACGTTAGCGGCGAAAATAGATTCATTACGACAATGCAAAATGAAATAAGGCGTATGTTAAGAGCGACAAACTCGGACCATCGATGACAGCAAGGTTATGCTTGGCATTTGGTGGGACCAGAAGGGAATCGTGTACTACAAGCTTCAGATCGACGGGGCTTTCTACACCAAAGACGAACAGTTTTGTTGGAGCGGAATTCATGCATTGCCAGAAAAGTGGGTAAAAGTTATAGGTAGCGATGGGCAATACTTTCAATAAAATACCGTG
Source organism: Amiota communis (assembly GCA_037043315.1). Classification (NCBI taxonomy): domain Eukaryota; kingdom Metazoa; phylum Arthropoda; class Insecta; order Diptera; family Drosophilidae; genus Amiota; species Amiota communis. The sequence continues at coordinate 1,614,902 of JBAMAV010000393.1, forward strand.
TACCTATTTTGCACAATAAAGGATTTTGACAAATCTTATTATTTCAATAAATCGGAAATACTTTTCGATTCTACTCAGTATATTGTGAAACTTGTATGGTTTTCGAAAGAAGTTTCTATACATAAAGACTAATATTGCACAATATTGTTAAGTGCTTAATTATAATCATATGTGCATATTTTAAAACAAAATTTTACCAATGAAGCATATGAATTTTTTTTTCCTGTTGATCAAGTTTAACGTTACTAAAAGATCTATTAGTTAAGAAACTATAAACACATAAATTTCATATACTCGTACATAACGGGTTTAATTTTTTATAATAAAACGGAAGAAATATTCAAAATTTATATCTCAAAATCGTTAAAGTTATACATGTATTGTATACTCGTTGTATGGTATTCTATAGAACGAAAGCTCATTGATTGTCAGTTTTACTATTCTACTATGGAATTCAATCAACCTCAACAACACAATGCCCCATTACTTATGGTATATTCCGAGTCATCGAATGGATACGATGACAACGGCAACGGCAACTACAACGACAACAACGAATGAAGCTTATCACTTGACGGCAGTCAACTCAACTCATTCAAGTTGCACAAAAGTTTATAGTCAACAGAAAAAAGAAAGGAAAAAAAAAAGATAGTTTCAGAGAGGTTGAGATACAGAAATGAATGAAGAAAATAGAGAAAACAAGAATATGAAAAACTATGCTTTTGTTGTCATAATAATGACATTTTTGATGTCGATTGGAGAATGCCAATGATGGTGATGATGATGATGACGACGACAGACAATTGTTTGCAATGAAAATTATACCAAGTGTCAGTGAATAACAACAAGTATACGTATAGTAAAGGATGAAGAACAACCAACTATCAGAAATGGTATGCAAAGTTAGCAGGACAGGGACAGAACAGTATCATGACACAGTTAATAATGATGATGATTTTGATGGTGGTGGTGAAGATAGAGACTGTATCCATTTTTGCCAATTAACTTTCAATAAATGAAAAAGTTTACGCAAAATAATTGTATTAAAATCGTATGTACATGTGGAATGGGATCATTGTGTATAGTGAGTCCATGGTCATCTATCTATATCACATTAGTTGTCAGTGCTACTGCTTCTGCTACTCTTCATCAGGAACTTTATAAATGGATATGTATTAAAAGTGCTGGGTAAAAGTGTAGTGTAGTGTAGTGAGTAAAGGATGCATGAATTAAGGGAAAAAAAGAGGATTTGCCCTAAAAGTAAACGAAGTTGAAAACAAAAGGAAACTTTTTTCACATGAGCAGACGCTTTAATTTTATCATACGGCTGCAGTAAAATGACATGACAGGACACGACAGTACAGGGCAGGTAAAGACAAGCAAGGCTTGCTTGTAAAACTGGACAGGTTGACCTTCTACATTTGCTGAATGAACACATTAAAATACCACCACACGATAAATAAACACTCACACACATGTACACAACAGCATCCAAGCGAGCAAAAAAAAAGGGACTCTATTAAAATATGACACAGGACACACGACACACGATGTAGAAATGTTGAGCATGTGTTTCGTGTTCCGTGTTTATATGTGGTCGCCATATTGAAAGCATTTTACATTTCGTTGCTCTTTAATTTAAATTTGATTCAGTGAACAAAACAAAATGAAATCGTTACTGCTTTATTGTCACAAACTCAGTAGTCACAACCACACATAAGGACGAATGAACAAAACCAGTTAATATCCATCAGGTTAACTAACAAACACACTCACTCCCACACACATACACATACACAAACAATTCATTCAATCTCACTTGGTAAAATTCTCTCGATTATTGCTTACAACATTATTTGCCTAGATTGATGTGACGTGCCTCATCCGCGATTGCATGGCTTGGCTTGTTTATCAACAACGGGCTTATGCTATTTTTAAACCCTTTTCATGTGGCACACGATTTTAATGACACAAAGCTCAGTGCATCAACAATATCGCCATCATCATTATCAACATCATCATCATTCTTACCATTATTATTATTATTCTCTTCATTATAATCGTTACTTGGTTGTCAGCGTCGTCATTGTGGTCGTTCTTATGTGAGAAGCAAACGCTTTAATAAGCAATCATCGTTGGCATGGGTTTACTTGTGCTCATTAGCCTGGAATTGTTGCACAAAAGCACCTCAAACTCAACTCTATTCAACTCATTAGATCAACATTGGTTCTTTTGCTCGACTTGTCAGCGAAATTTTCTTTATACACAAATTGCTTGCTTTTTTTAGGTTTATACAATAATGACCTAAAATATATACGAGTACGAGTATACTACATAGTTTAATTTTACTTAAATATTTATAGATTCATTGACATTGTGTGTTTATATAAGTGGTGGTTTAGTGGTGGAGGTACAAAGAAAATTCTCGACCTACTTTACTATGATTGAAGACATTATTATAATAGAATTTAAGAGAAGATATACAAAGATTTTTTTGAGAAATCTGAATAACAGCACAAGATACATTGTGAGAACTACTGCAACCTTTCGCCAAAAACTGCGCAAGCTGAACTGGCTTATACGGCCCAGGAGTCCACTTAGCCTAAGCAACAAAACAACAATCCATAAAACTATAGTGGTATAGTTCTGGACTTATGGTATTCCCCTATTGAGTACTGCTTCGGAAACGAATGTCTATGTCATCCAGAAGATGCAGAAGTCTGCCCTTTGTCAGATAGTTAATGCGCCTTGGTACGTGCGTAATGCCGTCATTTCCCGGGACTTGTAAATCCTCTCGGTCCGTGAGCATATCAACCGTCACACTAGCAGGTACAATCGCCGGCTAGAGGCGCACGTCAACAATGTACCATCTGGTCTGGAGGAGACTTAAGCGCATTTACCCTGATGACTTGTGGGTACACGGCCGTAAAGAAGGCGTAGGCTCCGTGTATAGGTTTATCAAATATTTCTTCGAAAATTATGTAGTCATTTCCTTGCTTTTTGACATATCAATTTTTTTATAGTCTTTACGACTCAGTGAATTAATCTTAATTAACATTACTCTGCCTCTCTTTCCCAAACATTTATTGGATACTAATTGGTGTGCTGTGGTCAGATGTTTTAGAAAATCCTCACATCTCGCCATATTTTGTTTACCTTCTTCTCCTTCGTCTTCCTCTTTAGCAACCATAATTGTGCAAATGCATGACTACCACTTTTTCTGTCATCTCACACGCATACCTTGCTATTTTCGATTTTTATATGCAGGTTGCTTGGTTATTATTGTTTTCTTAGTAATGTTTGCCATGTTCTGCCATCTCACTCGCACACCTATCTAATATAGTTTTATTCTTTTTCTTACATTTATAAGTACCGAATTTTATATTCGGTATATTTTCATTAAAGCTAAAGAAACTGGGAAGCATTCTTTCCTGTACAAGAAATCTAACAAATTCTAATAAGTAACTTGTAACAATCTAAATTTAGTCTTGTTTATCATCATTAAATCTTAAAACTCTTACAAATTGTTTAATGTCTTTTTAATTTCATATTACTCATATTACTAAGCATCTCTGAGTAGAAACTTTTTGTTCAACCCACCCATGTATATTGTACTGTAGTGGTAGCTGTTGTGTATTACTTAATTTTTATGCTGATATGCTTGTTCTAGTGAAGTATGTTAAAAACTTGAAGCTTCTTCAATGGCAGCTTCTTCATAATACACGTATATACATACTACTAACAAGTCGAGATTTCTTTCTGTGCCACCGAACAATAAACTTCACAGTAACCGCAAATTCAACTCAACCAGAACCCATTGTATAGTCAGCTCGCTCAACACACCATGGCCGTTTAGGTTAATATTCCTTTGATTATGGCCATGTTCAACGTTCATTCATGCATATTGCGCTCTGGTGGTCTGATTCATTCACAACAAAACCGAACAGAACTGAACGGAACAGAATAGAACAACAGAAGAGCAGTTGATGCTGTTGTTTCGCTTCAATAGTCCTTTCCATTGAGAGTAACAGCAACATAAGCTTGGGTCGAAGTAACTTTTGAAACAGAGCTATCCTCCATGGATAGCAAGAGAAGAAAGAGTTTTTTCGTTCGTTCAGTTGTAGGGTAATGCAAGGCGTCAGACGTTGTAATCAAGCACTATGAGATGAAGATCCGTTAGGACAACGAGAGGCTTCTGTTGTGTTTGGTTAGGTCTTCCAACTAGTATGACGATGATGATGATGATGTGAGTATGCAAACATTTGAATACTGTGGCTTGCTTCATTGGCGCATGTATTCCTCCTCCGATGCCAAAGTCTTGATGATGAGCTGCTGTTTTCACACTACTATTCTGGCATGCCTGCTGCCATGCTCGCCTGCCTGCTATGTAGCTTCTGTTTGAGAGGCGTTTTGTTTGCCTTGTGTCGGTATCAGCAGCATCGGCATTGCCATCCTGTCGGTTGTCGGTGGGAGCTGTCTGCTGTCGGTTACCGGCTTTGCAGGAAATTCAAAAACTTTCAAGTAACTTGCAACAAAACCAGAGATGCTGTGGCGGCGACGTTGCTATATAATAATCATGCAATGAATATCCAGTGTTTGGCACACAATAGTACTATGTAGTACCCTGTTGGGCCTAGATTTTTAAATTTTCCTTTTCGTTATATTTGACTATGCAGTACTATTACTATGAAGGAAAATGAGATCGAGTGCTTAAGGACAATGTCCATGGAAGTCATGATGGGGTGATGGGGGCGGCAGTGGCAGCGGTTGCTGCTATACAATCAACATGAATGGGCGCGGCTGGGAACATAATCATTATTGTGCAAGGGAAAACGCAATTCAGCGAAAAAATTGAATTAGAGTTGATTTTTTTTTTTATATTATTTATTTTAATGATTACCATTTCCCACTTAAGCCACGCAGACCAAAATGAAATGAAACGAAATGAAATTTCGACCATGAATATAGATGGTACTGCACTGGTGTACATGGGACAAGGGGAGTGAAATTATCAATTACAAGGCAACAATAATAACATTGCTAGGAAACTTGTGCTAAACTAAATAGCAAAATATATAAAATTTTGGAACGGTAAAAGTATGAAAGAAAGCAAGATGAAGCAGACCCCAAGGCTCCCTTTTGTTGGCCTGCTTTCTTTTTTTTTTTGCTGCTTGTTAGCATCATTTAATCTCTTCAAGTAAAAAAAAGTACAAAGGCATCAAAACAGAAAGTAAATTCCATTAAATAGAAAAGATTTTTACTTTTTTTTGGTTAGTATCGATTTGAAAGATACTAGTCATAAGATGATGATGATGACGATGATATTGATGAAATGAAATCAATGTCAGGAAATACTATTGGCATAAATTTGATTAACTTAAAGAAAATTTGAAGTGAAATGTTTATTACTAGTAAGTATTTGGGAAAGTAGAGAGGAAAAAATATGCTTTACTTGTACACATCACAACAACTTAAAGATGCTTCCTTCCCAGTGGAATACTATTGTATATATGCATATAAAGCTATCAAGAGAAACTGCTATGCTTTTATATTGATTACTTTTACATTGCTAAATTATCAATAAAAATACCAAGTTTATTAATTTTCTGATTTGTATGGAATGGTTCATTGATGTGGTGCTATCAGTACCCTAGAGAGTCAGTCACCTGAGTTTGTCTACCTATCCATGCACATGGAGTCGACTGTCTTCTTAATGCCAAATAGCAAATCAAACGTTTACGTATTCCACTCTCTCTCTTTCCCTCTGTCTGTCTGTCTCTCTCTCTCTCCTTGTGTTGTTTGATGGCTATCTTTATCTAAAAACAATTTCTTCTGTAACACAGATTCAATTTCTTGTTGTGTTTTTTTCATATGGCGACAGGGATTTCATAACAACAACCAACAACAACAGGAATAACAAAGTTGGTGCTTTGCCGTAAGCCATTTGACGCGACAACATACTACATTACTAAATGGTGCTCTGCTCTGCTAGATTATGTAGTACTTCTTACCCACCTACCCATCAGAATGGAAAAGGGAGTTGGGGGAAAAATGTACAATATGTGGTGTGAGGTTTGCCGCCACCACCATCCCCATTAAAACATCTCCTCACTTGAGTAGATAATTTTCAATGATGATGTGAAAATTTGTGCTTTCTATGTCACCATCAACATCAACGTCGTCCTCGACACTTCCTTTGACGCGAGTTGTTCGTTGTCTCTACTACTACCATGATGATGATGATGACGCCGCCGCCAATGTCTCTTCCTTTTGCCTTTGTCGTTTCACCTTCATTGGAGAGCATGTTTTTGTAGTTGTCTTCATTTTTTTATTTATTGTGTTTCCTTGTTGCTGTTCCCCGAGTTTGGAGTCCGAATTTAATGCCAATGGCTGCATTTTAAATCAGTATGTTTATTCTCCTCCCTGCTGCGCATCGCATCGCATTCACCATCACATCACATCACCAAAACACCATCAGAATCATCATACACATTTTGGTGTTTCTCTCCTTTTTGTAACTTGATGTATTGGAATGGCAGCCTGTCAGGTTGCCATTTTTCCGAGTATTTAGCACTTTGATGTATGTACAACTGCGACGACGATGGCGAATAGTAGAACAGTAGACAGGGTCGGGGTTTTTTATTGCCTTGCCGGGTGGTATTTTAAATGGTGTGCGGAGTCCAAAAAAAAATTTACGACAATCGATTTTCGTTACGACTTTTGATATTTGTTTTTTTCGAAGACAGCGATTTTTGTTTTTGCGACTTGATTGAGTGAGTGAGCGAATGAGTATTCCAACAAATACAACTTGTATTCCAAAAAGAACATAAGAATTAAATGTAGTATTCTTCTTCAAATGTACCATAGTATGTCGGTCGGTCGGTCGGTCGGTCCACAGCTGATTGACTGTATGGCAATCCGCCTACGACATACTGTTTTACATGTCAAATCGAGACCAAATGGCAACCAAACCATACAAACATAAGCACAAAAACAAAACTGAAAGAACGACCACCCACTGATTTAAATTGACAGTTACTAAGAAAGTAACAACAGCAACATGAAGAAAAAGTTAAAAGCTTTTCCCAACAACATGCTGTGCTTAATAACTTAAAAGCCAAGAAGAAAATCAGTTTAATATTTTGCAAGTTAAATTATTTTACTCAATTTATGTGTGTGTTTAAAGCATTTGCCCCACAAAGTATGCAATGCATACTTTTAACTTTAATTATTGGTTTAAATTGCTGTCCCCTTCTTTCCTTCCCTACACACTTTTCCATTTCTAAGTAATTCTATTATAATTTAACTGGAGATTTTATTATGTGTGTGTGTGTTGTTTAGTTGTTTTGTTTACTGAAAGTCCTTTCTCATGTTAAAAGTCTCGCGCGCTGGCATAAAATTGCAAAAGAATTTTCCTTAATTTTTATGCTTCGCGTGTTTTTGTTTTTTTTTTTTTTTTGCCTTTACCTAACATTATTTTATTCCTGTTATTGTTGTTGTTCTTAATGTCCTTTTGTATTGCGTTATTCGCTTTTAGCACTCTTTCGACTCATTTTGAAGCTGCTGTTGGTCGTAGCCTCAACTTCTTCTTCTTGACGTCTTTATCGTGTTAAATATGTAAATTATTTTGCTTCTAATTAAAATAAGTTTGCTTTGGTTTTTTACACACAACACAACGCAACGCAACACAACACAAATCAACTCGACTCGACTCTACTTTTGGCCATGGTTAAACTGGCTTAACTGGCAAAACAAAACAAAATAAAATACCAATAACAAAAGCTAACCATCATCACGACCATCACCACTACCACTTGGGTCAAACCGCGCGTCAAGTGATTATGGTATTGTGTTGTTTGGTGTTTTATTTTTTTTTTTTCCTCTATTTTCTATGAATATAATGGCAATGTATTAATTTAAAATAAACCAATTAAAATTGCATAAAATTTTCTGAGAAAAGGACCAAAAGATACAATATTATTGTTGCTAGATACTTCATGATGATTATTTTTCTTTTCATGAATTTATAAGTTGTAGATTTGTTACTGTCCAAAGCAGACAGTTCAAGTACATATTTCTCTTTGTCTTTATTTTCTTTACTTTTTTTTGGCAGAAACAAAAAAAAAAAAAAATTGACAATAGCAAGTGATTGTGTCTTCGTCTCATATTCTCTACTAATATAATTGTATTCTATTTTTAACATTTACACTATTAAAACCATAAGAATAAAACTCATTTCTTTTTAAGTTTTAAGATTTTAATTTGAGTGCGATTTAACAGAAAGGATTTATGAATAAAACTATTGTTATAATATAATTCGAATTTTATTTTAAATTGATAGCATTCAAAAAACCTTTTACAGTCAAATTTTTTGTTATTCTTCAAGCCAAATGAAATATTTAAAATGTTCTACTTGCAGTGTTTCACAGAATGCTATGAATTCTATACAATATGGAAGAAATAGAATGTGGTACTTGTTAATAGCATAAGCATATGTACATTTACTCTGACAGCTAGTGCTAGTCCAGCTACATATATTTAACGAATACGAGATCAAATCGAAGCTTATTTTAGGTAGCATAACATTACCTAAAAGACTAGCACAAAAATATGTTTATCTATTTTGTATAGCTGAGTATCTTGGGCACGAAAAGGCAAATGAACTCGCAAGAAAAAGAGCTGCAAGCGACGTCATTGAACCAAAATCAGTATCAAACAAGGGCTTGATGATAAATCAAACATTTATTAGTAGGAGACGAAAAATATTAGAGTAGTGAAACCCTTCATGCCTTGTAGAATACAAGAAATCTGATGATATATAACACATAAACCTACATAATAGTATGCGGATTAGTCAAAACGACCAATGTAGATTATGTAATGAAGAAAAGGTGCACACAGAGTTGCGAATTTGAGGATCTGTAGACAGTAGCAGCGGGCGTACTTGCAGGCAGAGTTCCAATTGACTTGGAAGCCCGAGCAACTTCCCATAGGAATAGCTGTTTGGAAATCAGAAGCAGGTACTTAAACATATGGCAGCACAGGTGGAGCAGTGAAGAGCCAAGAAGGATTCATCACCTTAACCCCAATATAGCAGATTGGCTAAAGAGGAGCGTTGGAGACGTTAATTTCGAATTTACCCAATTCGCTACTGGCCACGGATGCTTCAGGCAGTATCTGCACTGATTTGGGCTTGCCGAGAATCCATATTGTGGCCTTTGCCTTAACATCGTAGAAGACCCAGAGCACCTCGCTCATGAGTGTCCTCGGTTTGAAGCACAGTGAAGATCTTAAGCCGTATGATGTTTTCCTCGGAAGAGTGGGCTTTTTTCGCTACCGAAATAGCGACCATCATTCGTGATGCTCGAGAATGTACGAGCGTTTAATGGCGGCTCTCAGATAAGGGCAATTTTTTTCTTCCCTACGAAGTAATGCTTTGGTAGTTCCGTAGGGATTAAAGGCTTTCGAGGCGATAGGGGGCTTTTTAGCATAACAAAAAAAAAAAAAAATAATAATAATAATAATAAATTAAGAAAAGGAGACAGTTCAAGAAAAAACTTTTGGACTCAATGCGACCACCGATGTTACTGACTTGTGCCCACTCCGCTATCTGGGTGACCAGTACATGCAACCAAATGAAACTGCAGATTTATCTCCAAAGAAAATCTTGGAATTCTTGATGAATACCAGAATCTCGGACGGGGTTGCCACAATAGGTCCACTCAATGACGCAGTGACGAGATGAATTAGATCACTACTTTCTCTTAATTCAATACCTATGGCGCTGGTTTTAAAGATAAATATGTGAAGATGTTGGTGGTGATACCATTAACCGTAAAGAAATGTTACATTTATATTCAAATTTTTATATTTTTTTAGTAATTCTTATGGCTTCTTCAGTACTTAAAATCAATTCTTCAGTATGAATATGGATATGTAACATTTGATTGTTAGTCGATTGTGAATTTATTCCTTATAGTGGAATGGCGTACAATAGTCAATGCCAGTTGTGCTTCGGGTATGTTGCTGTGCTCTACAACACTAGATACTACCATAGTAAATTGTGTGACATATTAGAATGGCATTCATACTCGTATTACCTTATATCAGACTAGCAATTTATGTGCCATGTTCTTTCAAATCTTTATTGAATCTCTTACATTTCAAAGGATTTTTTTTTTTCTTTCAATAAATTTGATTTTACCTCAATTCTCGAATGTCTTCTTTACTTTTTAGACAATAAATGAGGTTAACTTTAAACATCAAACATTTTATGTTCCCTTTCTGTCTTAATGTCTTGAGCTCTTTTAAACATGATTTCGATGATTTTATGATACAAAAAATTTAAAAACTTGTGAAGCATAAAAACCGAAAGACAAAAATTTAAAATAACATTGGTCAACCTTAACATAAGCTTCTAACATACAATACTAAGAAGATTTTGATTCATTTTCTTTGTTAAATTCGAACTTTATTTCTTCTACAATATTTCTCTCCTTTTCAACAATTTCGAAACATCAAACACAAGGTCTTATTTGAAAATTCTTTTAGCTTAATTAAAGAGCCAATTGTAGTACAATATTTTATGTGAAAAACTAAAACTTTCAATTTTCTATAAGTAATTACTACATGTTTTTAAATGCCAAATTGCCATTCTACCACACAATTTTACACAATCATGCATCTATTCTATTATAGTATAAAGATCTAGCTGAAATATTATTTCAACAGCATCTAAGTACATCGAAAAAAAAAAAACACTCAACACTCACAATGAAACAGAACTTTACAAAGTGATTTTTGCAAAATACACTTATATTTTTTGTACTGTGTAATAGTTCGGTTCCATGCAGCAAGTCCTCTAACTATTTCAAATACCAAATTCATTTATGTCAGAACAACAAAAGGAACTACTAAAACTAAAACTACTAGTACAACGACAAACAACAATTTTATCGATTAAGTTTTTATCAATATGTATGTATGTAGTACAATATTTGTATATTTTTAGTTGTTAGGTATCGTTTGCTTTTGTAAACTTTATCATCTATCTATCTATCGTATGCATTGCTGACATCTTGCAATACTTTGCCAGCCTTACTTTACTACACTCACTGAGTTCAGATTTTGTTGTTGTTGCTGTTGTTATTGCTGTTATTGTAAAATCAACCTTCTCTTTATATTGGTATACGTGTTTTGTATATAGTACTCGTATACACATACCAACGAATAACAACAGCAACCACCTTCAATGACTGTTTCTGATATCAAAGGACTTTAAATCAAAATTCAATTACAATTTTTATTGATGCTCTTAAGAACCGTACCGAATCGAACCAAACCAAACTGTACTGAACTGAACCAAATACAACAGAACCAAACACAACACAACAGAACAGAGCAAGTCAAACGCATGAGCGCACGAATATTGTTCAAAAATGAGTGCCTTCCTTCCATATTTCTACCATCATCTCTAAAGTCTTTTGTTTTAAACATATTCAAGAGTACACGCACATACACATTCACTCATGCACAAATACTTAGATATCCACCTCCTTTTCGTTCTACAATACTTTTCCTCCTCCTCTTTATACACCTGCACCATATTTGTATTTTTGAAAATTGTATGTCGAACTTTCACTTTGCATTTTCGAGTGAGTGTCAAAGTCTATGTAATAATATCTACTATCTGTATTTGGCAGTTACAGGCACTATGACACACATAACATAAGTTGAAGTATACGAGGGTCGTTCAACAAGCTTCTGTATTTGAAAACAGATGGCATTGCTTGGGAATGTTGACATTAACATTTGTCGTGTATTGTCATACCAAATTTCAGACTGATTCATATGTTAGTTTTTGAATAGCAGGCATTTAAATAGAACAACTTTTGTATAGCATTATATTTTAATATATATATAATACGTATGTGTATGGTTGATTCCCGGCTTAAACATAGGATAGTTTTGGTCACGTGTGTCTCCCCGTTTCCGAAATCCGGGATATTCATACAACCCCTAAAAATATTCTACATAAAAAGAAATAATATTCGGTTGGGTGCGAAGCTTCTAATAAGAAATAACATAAAAACACAGAGAGACAAAACTCCAGGACTTCTATATATTATTTCAGATCAATAGATGCACTAGTGCCTTAACCTTTATTATGTTGCTTCTTTCTTATTTAAAGAATAATAAGTTACCATAATATTATGAGTTTCATGCCAATAAAAAGAAAAAGAAAAGTTACCCCAATGCATTTTACTAGAACTATAAAGCGATATTCATTGAAACTCTATATTAATATGTTGCGATAAATGGAAATATCGATATATCATATGTTATTTGTATTTGATTACATTGTCAACTCATTTTATAAACTTATGTTGATTAAAGTGGTGATTGAGCAAAGTCAAACTCATTTTGATCTTTTGGCTCAAGCCAAATTTATCGAAATCCATATCGGATGGTAGCCCTATTATAAGATTTGTATTCAGAGAGTAAAGGCTATGCTTTCTATGTATTTCAACGGCAAAAGCTTGACAAATCGCAACTGCGTGAGCTTCTTGATTACCAAAACTCTCCAAAGTAGTCGATACTCAATGGCACGAAACAGAATTCACTATGTCACTGATTTTAAACTAGACCTTGCATCTTGGGTCTTCAAAATTTCGAATGTTTGGGAAGTTTTCAAGAGAATTCGGTACGATATATTGAATAAAATATATCAATAATAAGTATTCGATATCTGATGGTTCGAGTATATCGGATTGATTTGAAATATCGTGGGTTAAATATCGATATATAAAGAGCAAATCTATATTTTACTGGTGCTGAACTAATTTTTAGAATAGACTACTGGGGATCCCACTCGCACAACTAAGAAAAGTAACCCTTTTAATGGAGGATTATAACCCAAAACTATCTGAAATGAATACTGAAGGAAGCACAACGCGCTTTGGCTTCCTTCTCTAATTTCAGTAATTTGCAATATCCCAAGAACCAAATGCAGATAGTCCAGCCAGAGCCAAATTGCTGCAATATTCAGATTCCACCAGTCTTATTGCTATAAATTATTTATGTAGTATAATTCCAAATAAATCTTTGCACATAGTGCAGCCCCCGGAATTAACTGTTTAATTGGGTATGCTGATTTACACAGTTTATAACTCATCTTAGGAAATTAGGACCATCTAGGGATAACAATAGGAAGATTTCATGGTATGACAAACGCAACCATAGCCTCCTATATTCTTTTAAAATGCTAAGTGTAAACACGCTGCAGAACTTTTCATCTAGGCCTATGGCTGGCGATATCTCAACTCATTTATAAGACTCCTAAAAACGATGGGTTTGTTGGAAAATATTTATGAATACTAATTAAAGTATCTTATCACCCCCTTAGTTCAATTCACAGCACTTTCTAGTACTGTTGCTTGTTGTTAATCGACTCTCGTTTGTTTATACATATATTTATATCTGTGCTGAAACCAAGCTCAACCAAAGTGCTCGAAATTCGACTTCAATGCCCTCAAAACAAATGGGAAGAATATTTTGTGACTCTTTCACTATCTCTCTATCTTCCTTCGTACCTTCAAAACTTATGCATATAAAATAAACGAAAAATCCTTTGAAAATATTGCGTAAATTGTTCAATCTGTGCACAGACAATATTTGATTATTTCGTTTTAGAAATACTTAATACAATATTTTCGAAATTGTTGTTAAGGCATAAATAAATTTTACCAAAAGTTGACTAATCAACAAAAAACAAAAAAAAAACTATAAAACCTTATTTTCTATTGCACACACATAGCAAAAGCGAGCATACCATACTAAATATAAAAGGTCAAAATATTTTCAAAAACAAAAATTTTCATAGACCCCCACACATACATACACACACACACATGATATACATGATTTGAAAAACCCCATTATGTATGTATGATGATAATATGTATGTAAGTGGAAGTGATGCCTATGATTGTATTGAAACTACTCTACTAATGCTTTTTATCCGAATAACTAAACGTTATTCCTTGCTGCTGCTCTTGTCGCCGGATTTTAAGCCCACGGCATGAATTTCAATTACGTATTCGTTTAGTTCGTGTATCTGGTACTGTTGCCGTCAACGGCAGTGCCGCTGCTGATGTTGACTTTATCAACGACTTCTATGTATTCTCTTTCTCTGATACTATATGGTTAGTACTAGTGCCTAGTATATCTAGGTATTGTAGTACGGTATGGTATGATATTGTATGGTATGGTATGAGTACATTAAAAATAGCCTGAGTCTGTGCAAATTTTCACATTAATTAAATTTCACGGCCCGGTTTCTTCATCCCGCGACCGATACTATGCCGAGTATTGCAATGTCGCTCTATTTGCCGTACATAGTAGTACAAAAACAACTAAGTCTAGTCTTCTTTCTAGTACATATATATATGCTGTGCAACCGATGACATATTGAAGGAAAACGACAGATTTAGTATACTTACAGAAAAGACAGCAGACAGAGACCACGACAATCCATTGGTCGGACAGACAGCTAAAGATACGACAACATTATGTATGCATACATATATCTGTTTATATAGTACTCAACTGTTGTTGTTGTTGTTGTTTATAAGCACTTTCTTAGTGATTTTTAGGTTTATTTCTTAGCAAAACACAACAACACAAAATAAAGAAAAGAATATAAAATACAAAATCGTGTCTAGCTGCCGATGCAACAGATACATTTGGCGCTTGTATGTTTCTTTATTTATAGTTTTTGCGAAAACATGCAAAAAATTTTAAAGAAAATAAAATTGCTGTAATTATTTTTGAATTGTACCCCGAAGTACCAAAAAAAAAAAAACCACAGAAAAAAAATCAAAAATGTCGTGCGAGTACGAATGAAAAATAGAAATCAAGAAAAATAAAACTATATAGTACTTACATATTATTATACCATATAATATTGTAATATTTGTCTTATCTGTGGACTGAGAGAGAGCGAGCCTAAGAGAGAAAGAGAAACGAAAATTGGCAAAAATTAAAATTAAATTAAACATTATGAAATCTATCTACTACAAAGGATTTCTATACCATAAATCATTTTATTAAATTATAAATTTTGAATTTTGTTTTTTTTTGAAATAAAATATTAAAAAATTTATTAAAAATTAACAAGCAGAAAGGATTGTCAATTTGAATAGTACTTAGATACTTACAAGTATGGTAATCAATAATGATGTAGTTAAATATGAATAAATGCTGCTTCAAGGTTTTACGATATATTGTAGTTTTCTTTTCACAAATCTGAAAGCCTGAAATTGTTAATTGTACTGAATAAATAAATTATAATGGAAAATCATTTAAAAAACATTCTTGTATAAATTAAAATTTAAATTTTGCATGGTATACAATTTATAATTCATAAAATTTTATTATACACTTTACAACACTTGGTTAGAATCGTCCGTCGTCTTCTGTTATTTACTGCCAGTGTGCAATATGTAAATATGTTCATATAAGTATGTGCTTTTTTATTTCTCCCTTCGATAAGTGCAATGCAACATTTGTTTGAGATATGCTGGATTTTTTTCATTACTCCTAATGTTTTTTTTCACATTATGAATAAATTAATAAAGACACGATTTTCTTAGGAAAAATGTAATATATTGTATGTATGTGTGAACGTTTATTTATACGCAAGAAAGCTGTTTCCAAGCAAGTAATGCGAACTATTTTAAATTTATTGAAAACAAAATCTTTGGTGAAACTATACATACTGAGAAATTTTGAATTTAAAAGATATACATGTTTATCTTTTCCATTAGCTTTCATGATAGCTATAATTTCGCATGTAAATACTGAAGAGTAGTCAGGTAAGTTAGCTACTTTAAGGATTATATACAATTGACACTGAATAGAAAAGGCAAAATTTACATCTGCTCCGACTCCCTTTCTGCTCTAGACGCTATCTCTTATTTGCAAAATGATACATATTATCCCATTATCTCCTGCTAATAAAACAAACTAAAATAAAACTACTTTGGGTACCTAGTCATGTGTGCATTAGAGGGAACGAATTTGCAGATCAAGCGGCTAAAGACATCAACAAATAAAAACCGAACAGACGTCAACAGACTTTTAGAATGACATTTTTCTAATACACAATACAATCTGTTATAAAATACTTACAACCAATTTGTATCAAAACATTAATTACAAAAAATTGGGGACTTTCTAAAATGCAAACAAATCACAGTGTTACATAGAACCACTCAATACAAATTGTTGAGATTACGTCTCGGCCATACAAGATTATCGTATCAACATTACTTTTCACCTAACACTAGCAATCAATGTACATACTGTAATCTAAACATGCCTATGACCATTGACCATATTCTAAACCAATACTTACAAAAATTCCATACAGCTACGCCTGATAATCAATTCAGCCAATTACTCTCTCTCCCTTCTGCACACAACCTTCTAAGAATGGTAGAATTTCTTAGAACAGCTAACATACTACATACATCTCATATAAATTTATATATCTATAATTATATTATTTATTAAATATGTACCTATATATTAGTTATAAATAACTTTATATAATTATTATTGCTATTATATTGTATTACTAATCTGCACACTAGTCTGGCTGAAGGCCACAGCAGCCACGGCCACATCACCTCTTGAGCTTTAAGTTAACTTTGAGATGTAATAAATAAATATATAAATAAAATCTTTTCCATTAAAATTTTATGTGGAACGTTGGAAAGGATAAAGTGATTTGATAATGGGATTAAAAGAAAGCAGAGTACAAAAATGTGTGAGAGTCAATTACCATACGAAAGTATTCTTCATTTTTTTGAAATACTTTATGATTTAAGGAAAAATCAAGCGTAGACCCACAAATATTGACAACTGCTGCAAACGGGAAAATTGGCGCCTATCTATTCAAAGGAAAGTTGAAAGGAAATGAGGACTCATTTAGGTCTTAATATAAGTATTTACAAAAAAAACGTTCAACAATTCTTAAAGTAAAGCAAACAAGTTTGCAATAATTCTCATGCCCAATCGACTCATATAATCTTGCTTTTTCCATTGCGAATGCGATCCTAACATCAACCTTCCATCCTACCAAATCCGTTCCACTTCTCGAAATTATCCAGTTATAGAATGACTCTTGGTGTCAAATTTTTGCACAATCTAATTGTTGGCAGTATCTTGTATCCATCTTTGCTTGGTAGTATACATTTTAATGTTCCTTCTTTGGTTACAAGGGATTTTTCCCCTATATTTTTGGGAACTGTAAAACCACTCATTTGCAGCATGACCCATTCTGCGTTTTATGTCAATCATACAGCGTATATTACGACCTAGTATCTAACTCTATTTCTTCCAATCAGTTAAGATCTAATCTTTTAACTAATCTTAACACTTAACAGTATATTAACCGATTAACTTAATCTCATTTGGTTTATTTTTTGGTAATTTGAAATGAGTTACAGCTTATGTATCTTAATTGTCTTAAGTCTAAAATTTAACTTTATTATGCATGCTAAGTATATGTGGCTGATGACGTTACGACTATAGACGTAAATTAGTCACTAAGTTTGTATTGCATGTCCCATTAGTTCAGTACCGAAGGAACTTGTGGTCGATACCCCGCCTTGTTAGGTCTTTAAAGACCGCGCAGGATCTTGGGAGAAAGTGGCATGGGATAGTTAATAAGACGCATATCTTGAGATTTGCGAAAAATATAAATTTTCGACAAATTAATTTAGGCAAACACTTTTTTCTAATGAAGCAAAGTTTACTTTATACTACTCAGGCGGCTGTCGAAAGTACTGTGACGATTTAAGGCATCCACGACCATCCCGACTAAAGCTGTGGTGGATTGATCACTATATTTGGTCTACTTTTCGTTATTTAGGAAACTTTCCACTTAAAAAATACATCAATGTTTTCAGTATACTTCAGCAAATGTTATTTTATTTATGTCTCACCTGTTACCTTAAAATCGCCAAAAGAAAATGTGGCCATAATTTTATATTCACCATTTATTGAAATATTTCATTACATCATATCACACCGTTAATTTTGAAGTCTGTAATCACCAATGCTTTTTAGGCAGATTTTGTAGAAATAAATGTTTACTCAATCGTTCACCTTCATTAGAGCAGCCTTCAGAAAAAAAAATAACGGTCATGATTTGTCAAAACTTCGAATTGATTCGAAACATCAATGTTTAGTGAATATCCCTACTTTATTCTAGACAGAATGAATTTTTATAGAAGATTTATATAGAATTGTTGGGCACCATATTAGTTGAGTTTGCTGTCAAAAAGATAAAGCCCCAATTCACACTGAATGAACACACAAAGGAATTCTTTGCAACAGGTGTTGAATTAAACACGATTGAGGACCTGTTGGGAATTATTTCAACGCAGGCTGACAGTTCGACACTACTGAACATCTGAAAGACTCCTTAGTTGTGGATTCTTAGCCATTCTACATTAGAAGTAATAATAAATTCAATGCCAAGTAAACTAAATCAAGTTATTATTGGCAAAGGGATCACAATTATTTATTAAAATGTGTGTAAACATTATCAAATTAAATGATCTCAGCTAATGTTTATCTTACACTTTCAAAGATATAGGATTCTCATTCTTATCATTTGCATTGAATCAATATGCTATTGTGATGCCATTTTTAGAAAAACATGAATAAGAAACAAACACATCACTAAAAATCTTGCAAACTGATTATAGCAATAAATTTCAATCAATTTCTATTACTTTATCAATACTTATTTTCTTCAGCTGAAGACGATGATGGGCGACCAGCTTTGAGGCAAATCTATTAACTACTTTGGCTCTGTTATGAATATGTATGACAATGCACTGAGCCAAAAAACATTTTTAACGAATATTCACTTTAGATGTCATAGATAATAGAAAATTTCTGATAAATTCTTTGCTTTACAATGTATTATCTAAAGTGAAAATCAAAGATAATACCCAAAACTTTCTCAAATCAACTGTTCGTTCTGCTCAACTGAATTCCAACATTCGAATTTATAGCAAAAACTTTTTGAGACAACTTTCTATTCAGGTTAGACAAACAAAAGGCATAAATTTGTTTGAAATACAGTTTACCTTAAATTCTATTTATATCCATCGAATCAATCAAAACATGACATCATAATTAAAAATCTTTTCCTTAAGGCATCTTACATATTTACAATCTAAGCGACATAAATACTTTAACTACTTCGAAAACCCTTTTCTAATCTTTTGTATACAAATTTTCACTTTTGTAATTCAAGTTTTTTGATGCATAAAATACAAAATCCTCTAATTAAATTGAGAACAACAACAACAAAATACATAAGGAAACTTTGCCACACTTAACCAAGTCAAACGAAACCAAAGAAAACTGAACTTTACTTTACTTACTTACTTACTCACTTACTTACTCAATCATTCATTCATTCAGCTTGGCATTTTCTCTCACTTATTTACTCTTCATTTTCTTATTAACGTACACTCCTCTCACCATCATCATTGCCATTTCACCAACCACCTGCGCTCCTTTTCATTATCCTTCTACTGCTCGTTCAAATGCCTTATCCTCATCATTCATTTGCATACATTTTAAACTTTTCCAACGCTTTTCTCTGACGTAATCGACTTTTGCGGTGCACCAATTTTACAGTCAAGTTCCAAAATTATTTCCATATTACTTTTCATTAATTATTTACACGTTGAAATCAAAATATTTATTTTAAAATTTTAATGAATGCAAACACGATAGAGAATACCACCATCATCATTACCAACATCATAATCAACATCATAATCATCATCGTCAGCAGCATCAGCATGGCGACGGTGAAGGAAGGCCCTTCCTTCTCGAATAACTTAGCTTTGAAAGGCTTTGAAGATTTAAAATTGGGAGCAAGGCAAAAAACCAAATTGAGACCACAGAATTCTGTTGGTTTGGCAGGCAGGCAGTCATGTTGTTGTTGTGTTGAGTTGACTTTAATGTCACAGAAATTCACCAGAAATGCGGTTGAGTTAACTATAATTGCCATATTTTTGCCTTGACAAAGTTAAAATATTCCAAAACTCATACCAAAATAAACGAATATCAGCATCATCTTGCATGATATATCATATATTATATGACAAATGCTGCAATATTTGATGTTGTCATGACATTATTATCCAATGAACGTGAATATCTTATGTACAATATATTGCATTTACCCAAAACCAAAGACAGTCAAAGATTGCGTATATTATTTTCGCGCTTAAATGACTTGGCGAATGCGAGATGTCATTCAAATATGAGTAGAAACGAAAATGCAATTGCAATTCTCCAATGGCAAATATCATATTGACATAAGCTTGATGGATGGCACCGACCAAAGACAGTAGCAGGCTTCCAGAATAACAATCATAACAGTAACGCAACAACAACAATGTTGTATTCTCAATCAAATGTCGATCTATGCCACGCAGCTCCAGCCAGCCATTTTTGTTTCAAAAAAGTCATTATTTAAGCTACAAAATGTTATTTTCATTCATTTTACATGCAATACATATTTTTGTTTTTTTACGTTCTTTATGCAAAACTACCAAATTTCATTTCCCCAGACAGCATCGTCGTAAGAATAAATCTTTACTCAAGCTGTCATTCATTTAAAAGACAAGACCAGACAACCAAGAGAAGAGAAAAGAGCGTGGAGAAGAAAAATGAAAGCTATGTTTTTTTGACATAGAAAAGAAAGAAAAAGAAATACCATTTAACTCTGCTCCTTGTTGATTGCAATTTGAAAGAAAAAAAAAAAAAATTTTACGCTTTCACTATTGAGAGAATATACAATTTTTCATTTTTCTTTTTCCCCCTTTTTTGTAAGTTCTTATTTCACAAACTGACTGTGTTGCTGAAGAATTGAGTAAAGTGGAAAAAAGCTTGACTACTAAAAGAAGCCATCGAATAATCAAAGTGCGTTTGAGAAGTAGCAGACAAACCATGAATTTGTGTTAAAATTGCAAAAAAAAAAAAAAATATTACAAAAGACTGAGCATGAGAAAAAAAAGTGTAAAATTGGCCAATTTACAATTCGTTTGCAATTTGAAAGAATCCAAGAATCAAGAAAAAACTGAAAGGAAGGTTATGATTGAAAAAAAAAAAATATTGCTACAAACATTTGAAAGCAGCTTATGCAATGCGTACTACAAGTTCAATTGGTAAGGTTAACTGTGACCAATTTCAGAGTAAAAGTGAGTGAATCCAGAATTTTTTTCCCTCTTCCAAGAATTGGAAAACCTTCAAAGTGTTTGATGATTGTTGAATGGATGACATTTGCAATAGAAAAACATACATATGTATGTGTATTTTGATTGCTCTAATTAAAGTCTGTTGCCGCCTGAGTTAAGTTAGCAGCAATGAATTTTGTCAATGGAAATGGCATAACTCTTTCTCTTTGCACTTATGTACATATATTTTTAAATTCCTAATCGAAAACTATATTGTCTTTGACTATTGAAATGGAAAGATTAATTACTTTTCAATAAATGCAAATAGTACTCGTACAGTAGGGCGTGCGTATACTTAATTTGACAAATAAATGAAGATATTTTCCAAGAAATATTATACAGTTTAATAAATTTTCTGTAAATTCTTGGAAATGTAAAATCAGAGCATCATATGAAAAGTTATCCTTCATTGACAATAAAATACTGTAAAGAATTATATTTGATTGGTTTTGCATTCAAACAAAAACTTAAATTAAAACAGTCGTAAACTGATAAGAGAACTAAAATTCATTTATTAAGTTTATCTCAGTCAGAAATATTATATATTTCTAATTTATTGGAATCTCAAATTAAATCACAAACATCATAAAGCTACATAATATAGTACTTACTAACATAATATTAGAAGAAGAGTATAAAGTTTATTCAAGCAAAATGTAATAAATATTCTATTTTACTTGGAACAAAGGAATGAAAAATATTTCATGGAAATTAAAGGAATCACTAAAGGAATCACTGTAAAATAAGTTTTTTTCTTTTAATGAATATGCAAATTTAAAGTTTGAAACTCATAGTACTAAGAAGAAAAAAAAAAAGACTTATATAAAGGCTACGTGGGTCATCTTTTAAGAAAAACTTGTTCTTATATTTTTCACAACAGATACTTGTTTGCAATAAAGCAACCCTCAAAACAGAGCCAGCTGAAATGCTTTAAGAAGGTTGCCCGGTGTAAGGTGAATGAGGTAAGCATTTCCAAGGAATCCAATGAAAATCTTGGCATCTGTTTTTGTGATTGAAACAATTTTGGTTAGAACTCTTAAATATCAAATTGTAGCAACTTAAAAAGAGAAGGCTTTTCATCAATTGAGTAAAGAAAAGCAATTCTTTAACAATGAGACCGTATATGTTCAATTAATTTAAAACTGAGGTACACTTTGTGAAGAATCTCTTTTTCTACAAGAAATGAGAGAAATGATTTTTTTCAACATAAAATAAAAAAAAATGCTTAATTACTTCACATTAATTTTATTGTATAGAAAATATGTTTGCTTATGCATAAATAACAATTCATTAAAAAAAACTTACCTACTTAAGGGAAAAGAATCAAAAAATAGAACAAACACAGAAGATAGGTACATAATTTTTTGACTGTCTAGTTTATCTTTTTACAAAAGAATTTGTAGTTGAAATAGGCAGCGTATTTTAAGCTTCTCCATAAACTTACCATATGAGCCCTATGCTTCGGGATATTATTCTAATAAAACTTTAAATTTGAATTGTTGTCCTTTATAATCCAAATTTAATCAGAATGCTTATGAAATGAGTTCCCAAAAAACTTAAATAGTCTTGTGGATCGATGTTGTACTCTATAAATACCAAGGTTCGCACACTCTGGCTTGAAATGCACTCCCAAATTATTATAGATAATATTCGAAATTTAACAGAAGAACTGAACTAATGTATGTACTTTTTTTTAATTGTGGGGGTTTGTATGGAGGTACAGGAGGGAATATACCAAAGAACAGAATTGAATATAGTGAAGTGAATTGATTTCTTGACATCGATCAGTCCATACAAATTATAACGTCAAATGTTTAAAAATGAAGTTGCTGTCTTAATACTTAAAAGCACTACAAATTTAAATTATTTGAAATCTTAAATAACCTTCCCCCTTTGAAGTACTGCTGCTGAGTCCAATGTCTATCTCATCCATAAGATGCAGAATTCTGCCCTCCATCAGATCGCCCCTTGGAACGTGTATAATGAGGTAATTTCCCTGCGAATATTTTCGGTCCGTCCCAATCAACTGTCACACAAGCCGGTACTTAAGATCCAAGTCAACAGGCTAGCATCTGCTGTGGCTACAAATACTCCTCCTTTTCAGAATATGAAATTATTGTTGTTTTTGTTAAATATTTCCTTTAAATATTATCAAGTCATTTTGTTGTTCATAAAATAAATGCTTTACATCCGTTAAGTCAGTGGTTAATGATGTCCAATTACTTAAAATATTGTAATAAAATAAAAATTAAATATCCTTTTGATAATACAATTCTTATCTATCAAAGTATTTAATACGACCTCTTATTCTGTCAATTTATTTTTCTTTTTTGATCTTTTATTGGTAAATTCAAGTTAATAAATTTTTAGAAAAAAAATATTTCCTCAAAGTACAATAATAAAAAAAAAACGGACGCACACTTCAAAAGAATATCGCTCGCGTATCATAATGTTGATGACAACAAGAAATCTCGTCTCGTCTCTAATTTCCAACATACAACATTCAATTTCCGACTGTCTAATAAGTTTTTCTGCAGTTGATCTATACTACTACATACTACTTTTCTTTTGGTCATTTTCTTAATTTCCTTTTTTCCAGTCTCTTGGTCGCGCTGCTTACCCTACCCTCTGTGCCTCTCTCTCGGTGTGTTTATGTTCTATATAAGATATAAAAATCCAACATGACTTGGTAGTAATCGCTCGCTTTTGAAGAAAAATACATAAATATTTTATTTATATACATACATATGTATATAAAATAGTATTTCCATTTTAAGCGGGGGAGTGGATCGGAGCCTATTAAGAGAAGAGAGGTCAATGGCTATGATAAATTTATATTACTCATAAATGCAGCACCACAAACAACAACATATCATAAGCTTTAAGAGTTTTATTTGAAAATGGAGGAGCACCACTTTAATGAATACCCCAAAGAATAAAGACGAGAGAATCGTAAATGGAAAACTTTAAAATGTGCATATGAACAATCATTTGGGAAATATGAGTACAAATTTTCAACGAGTTGCGACCAACCGACGGACCGACCACCGACCAACTAAGCGACCGGGAGTTGGTTTTTCATTTTGATAGAGAGAAGAAGCATTAAGCGTTTTGCATGTGAACGAAAAAAAAAAAAAATTTGAATAGTTTGTGCAGAGTGCGCGCTACCAACGCGAATTCTACAAACCAAGGCAGACATCATTCTACCACTTCATAGTTAACAATCAAAAAAGGACTAAAAAGGAACAGAATTGTAATAAAAACCATGTAAAGTTGAATAAATAAAAATTTTTTATATATTTTTCGTATTCTACAATATTTTTTACACATGTATATGAATATGAGTGAGTGTTTGTTTGTTGTGAAGCACCAACAACAAACCAACCAAAGTAACTAACGAAATGACGAACCGAGTTTGCTGTTGAAAAATTCACTGAGGGCCTGGAAATGCAATGTGCATATGCATATGCACACATAAAGAAAGATATGTAAGAAATAAGTTCAATTTTGATGGCAAGGTACAGACAGATACATACACGAATAAAGAATTCTACTATCTACATACATACATACCATACATACTATATTGTAGAAGTGAGTAGTTTAAACGTTGTCGTCTAGCTTGAAATTGAAGTATTCGCTTGGCTGATTTACTAAGTTAACTCTGACTATGTTATATATGATATGTAGTACATGTGTTTAGAGATATTTGTAGTATATCAGAAAAGGCAAAAGATGATAGTATGAGTGTGTAGTATATGTTAAGCTAGGTTAAGGGTCGTGTTTTGTTATGAGACAACGAACGAAATTGCATGAAAATGACAGACGATGTAACAGAGTTCATTAATATTATAATCTCTAGACGAATGACAAGGACAAGGGAACGAGCAATGGAGATATATGTTGGATAGAAGAATAATCATAGTCATACTATTGGTAGAATGGACTTGGCCATGTCATTAATGTTAAAGCAAATGCACATTAAACAAGATTGAAGACGATGTTAATTTGCATGACACTGACAGCGATTCTTCATTCAACCAGTAAGCCAACCAACCATCTAACCAACCAGTGACCCATTCCGTCAGTTAGTCAGTCATCCAGTCAACCATTCTGTCTGTCAAACATTCATCCATGCCATGCCAAGCCAAGCTAACGTAAGAAGGAGCCAGTTAAAGTCTCGCCTAGCAGCAAAGTCAAATTATTTTGTCATTTGTCAGAAGAAGAACTTGAACTAGCCAAAAACATAGTTGCATATTTCTTCTTATGAATAAACACAATGGCTGGCATACGAAAGCACAAATTTGAAAATTTGTAGAAAATTGCGCATTGGTGGGTGGATGGTACTAACAAGGTGGATTGCTTTAGGTTTTGAGATGGTTTGAGATTCTTTAAGTAAGGCAAGGCAAACAAAAGCGAATACGCAGCAAAAAGTAAAACGAAAGAGAAAAAAATTAAAGGCAGAAAGCCAAAAAAACACTTATCTGGCAAAGTAAGCAAAAGCGAGCGAAGAATACAAGAGTGGCAAATATAACTAACCGTCGACATCGTTTTGGGCTCAAGCCTAAGCACCATAGAAGGACACACAGAGCGCTAGGGACAAAGAGAGAGAGAGAGAGAGGTGGGTCAGAGCAATGTATATGTTTTACTAGGCGGAAAAGCAGGCTATACACAGACAGTTAGACACAGAAACCAAGCCAAACCAAGCTAAGCCAAACCAAGCCAAGCCGAAACAAGAGAGGCACAAGCAGGCAAAGCAAGGTAAATGGAGGACAATCGGAGCAGGAGAATTCTTGCATATTTACAATAAAAATACAATATTACATGCATCAGTATATGGTAAAAAGAAAATGCAGCAGCAACTAACTGCAAGTCGCAGTGCCGAATAAGCACAAGGATGCATATGAGTATGGATGACTATGGAAATAAGTAGACGACGAGTACAAGTATCAGAGTATATCGTATATAAGTATATGTATGTAAAAAATGGCGACTGTGTGCCATCACCACCACCACTACCACCGCCTGCTGACAGCAAGTATAATTGTTTGTATTTTACGCTTTCTCACATGAAAGCTAAGCAAATCTTTTGTTAGGCACAGGCATACAAATAAAATTCTTTCGTTTCGTTTCGTTTCTTTGCCTTGTGTATTTTCTCTTTTATAATTTTTGCTACTCGTACTACACGAAAATCCTTTTGTTTTATATTGTTTCGTTTCGTTTTGTTTGTTTCTTCAATGATGCACAACAAAGTCCAATGTTCTTTAGACTTTGGTCTTTGGACGCGCAAGGAAGTCCTGCTGCATGAAATGAGACACAAAATCAAGTCTCAAGCACATCATGAATGACAGTGTCGTGTTGTGTTTTGTTCTTATCACCATCATCATCAGCATTATTATCATCATTATATGCCTCTCTTTGTACCAACAACAACAACACCAGAACAGTATCATCATTGAGACAAGTTACATGCAACACTCGTTAGGACCTTAATAAGTATAAGTCACAAGGAATGTTGTAGTCTTCTACTAATGTTACCTACTATTAACCATCATCATCATCATCATCATCCATTTTAACTAGTTGACTGACTAACACTCGGCGAATACCGCCGGCTTTTGTCCACTAGTATGGTACGAGTATATCTGTCTGTTTATTTTCCTTCTTTACTTCCTACCTTTATATTATTTAGACCTAAGTCTGCTGCTGCACTTGCTTCGCTTCTAATTGTTTGTCTCTTTATCTATTCATTCATCCTTCTACCCATTTCACTAACTGTCTGTCTGTCTGTCTGTCTTTCTGTCAGTCGGTTGGTCTTCCTTTCACTCATTTGTATGCAAATAGACATACTTTTTTCTGCATCTCATTGCTGCTACTACTACTACCGTGTACTCGTACTGTACTGTACACACTACAAAATTTTTATTCCTACAATATTTTTTTGTTAAGTTCTCATACTTTTTTGTTTTAATTACATGCACACACAAATATTTATTTAAAACTTATGCTCGAGGCATTTCATTACTGTGCGCAAAGAAATTTTTTTATTATTTTTCTGTTTTTTTTTTTTTTTATTTTTTTCATATTTTTCTTTCTTTATTCTATAGTTTTTACTACTACTACTACTACCAGTGTTGGGTCTCTACTATATAACATTTGTGCAATGTTTTTATGCAAACCATCAACTACCATCACACGCACCCCATTCTAGATTATAGAACCTCCTTCGACATTCAACATCTACTGGCAATTTTGTAGTTAATTTACTTGTAGCATATTCAAAATTCTTCAAGCGATTTCAGTTGATTTAATTTTTTTTCCTTTTACGTTTTTCACATCCCCTTCTCAATTCCTTTTTCTTTCTTTAGATTTCAAGTTTTTCCTCACATTTTTTGGACCAAACTTTTTAATTAGAAAGCAGTTAAGCACAAAACACCTTTGAATATACATAAACTGCTGCTAAAGAGATTTTTCTTAAGAAAACTATGCACCCACCACTTCTGCACATAAATCATTTGCATTGGCAAATTGCATACGCTCTTTGAATCGTTGAATGGATCACATAAATTCTTAAAACAATTAATATACAAAAGGTGAAAAATGCATATAATTAATTAAATGAAAGTGTTTTTCTTTGTCTATTAATATCATATAATTAAAGAAAATATAATCAGCTTAGAATTCACAAAAGAAATATCCTTTTATAATACTTTTGAATGTGAGCAAATTTAAATGTGTGTGAAGATTAAAGAATGTAATTAGCTTCAATAGAATACTAAAGATTCATTTATAATGAAAAAAAATCTATTTCTATAGCTTAATTACATTTTCTTCATATATATTGTATTTAATCAGATTATTAAGGGCGATTTTTCACTACAAAGTTGACACTACTTCAGTGTAAAAAGTTAAATAGATGCAAAAAACAGTAAGTATATACTCACTTCATCTTAGTTCAACGACATCATGTCATAACATGTTTTCTATGTTTTTCGCTAAACCATCATATCAAACTTTACATAAACGGGCAGTGCCACCAAGAAGAACAGATGTGCTCATCATTAGTTCATCACATCCTAATGGTTTAATCTCTTTTCTAACATTTTCTGTCTTGCAAATTGGAAAGTTTTACTATGTGTTCGTAGAACAGAATGTTAAGAATACATAGACATAAAAACCCCATTACATTTGTAGCCCTTTATTAAATTTTTTTTTTTTTTTTGATGAAATTAGTTAATGGGACGGCAAATCACCTGGCAACGTCCCATCAAAACCAAAAGAAAGCAATTGGATCTAAAACTTATAAAAATGAGTTTGGTCTTCAGTTGGAAATCAAAGCTGAATCTACGTAACAAGCTAGTATGGACCTACGGTATTCTCCTGCTTTAAGGCACTGCTTCCAACACAAATCCGGAAATTTTTCAGAGGTTCCAATCCAAACTGCTGCGAAGGTTTGTCAATGCGCCTCAGTCATTTACCGAGACTAGAAGATTTCAACAATCAAAGAGGAGAGTGTCAGGCATAGAAACTGACACATATCACGGTTGGACCATGGTAATCAATTGGCAATCAACATTCTGGACAACAGCATGCACACGCGTTGCCTGAAAAGGCAACACCCTTTGGATCTCCTATTCCGCTTCTCAAACGAATGATTCACCGATAATATCTGCTCTCAAGGATACCCTCAACCGATAAAAATATAAACATGTGAAGCTCTGATCCAGGGCTGTCCACCATTTTTAGTTCTGTGGGCCGCATTGGAAGAATCCACAGTGAGTTATGCCGCAGGTAAAATGGTCTTTCCACCTTTGCACTTCAGCAACGAGCAAAAAAGAAGACTAACGAAATTTCTGTTTATTCCCTGTTGTCACTTCGGATGCGTCTAGTCCACATTCAGACCTGACTTGGCCGCGGGTTAGACAACCCTATTCTATTCCATTCAAATTCGGCTACTGTTGTCATTTAACAGACACATTGCATATACAATATAAAGAAGTAAAACAAAAAATATAACTAAAACTTCGTTTTTGTTTAAATAAAATAAATAAATGTGATATTTTTGGGAAGGTATATTCTTCTTGCTAAAGTTCAACAGTTCCAAAAAAACCCAAATTTCACAATTTTATACATTCACAGAAGATATAAATAATTTTTAAAATTGAATAAGTCTGCTACAGTGAGAATAATATTTGGCTTAACTATTTTGTAAATTATCTTCTAATATGATTTCATATCTCTACTATAATTATTATTACTCTTTCTATCTATGATTTCCTTCTACTATTTGGGAGAAATTGACTAAATTTGAAAGCCATTTACTAATCTACTAGTAAGTACTTACTATTTAGCTCTTATTTCCATTTATGAAAAAGTAAATGTATTTCATCAATTTTTATGTTGAACAAATCTCATATTAAAAGAAAATTGCCATTGATGATAAAAGTGTGTGCAATGAGTTAAGTTACCACCATGTGGCAAAAAGCCATTAAGAACCCATGGGGTTTATTCTTCAGACTTGGCGCCTTCCGATTACCATTTCATTCTGTCCATGCCTCATTTCTTCTTTGTGAAGTAACATTTCAATTACTATTTAAAGATGTCAAAACAAAAATAGATACTGAAATAGATTGAAATATTTTTTTTCGACAATAAAACCACATTTTATCTGAATAAATTGAAAGAATACGATTTGATTTTGAAAATAACAGTTTTCCTTATAAATCCCTAATAGTTTCTAACTTTATATGATTTGATGGAAACCTATTCGTCAAAGTTTTAGAGGGTTTCATGGAATATCCCTTTTCTCTCATAGAATTCAAATTGATTTTAAGATTGGGTGACAAAATGAAAAAGGACATCAAAAAAAAGAAATTAGATTTGAGTACTGAAAATTCTAGTTTAGTTAGTGAATCTTAAAAGAAATCATAGGAGTATGACAACATTTTGTTCCCAAGTATTGTTTAAGAGAAAAAAAATAAAAGTGCTGCCCCACGATCATAGAAATATGATGTTTATCATATTATATGATAAAAAAATGATGAACCGTGTGGCAGGCAAAGTTATGTCATAGAAATATGATGTTTGTCATATAAATGATGAAAAAATATATCATATTATATGATGCCACACGATCCAAGTCGGAAAATAAAAAAATATGATAAAAGTAACAGGCTTGCCAACAGACTCTCGATCATATCCGCAAGTTGACAAGTCCTTTATCATAGTTTCTCTTTGCATTTTCATCATATTTTTTATGATCGTATGGCAACAAAAAAGGCTACATCATATTTCTATGTCATAGAAAATTATATCATATTTTTTCAACATAGAAAAATATGATGAAATATAAAAAGATATGACATATATCATATTATATGATCACCTTAAATATTGTACATACCTGATTTATTTCAAAACACCCATATACATATGACGAAATCTTTGATAATGGTTATATACTGTTTCTTCTTTTGTTTTAACTGTTCATCTAGTAGCTTTCACTTTAGTTTTTTTTTATTTTATTTTGAAAATCTTAAACCTTTTGCAATGTCAAATGTTCAAATGGACACACAAAAAAATGTTTACAAAAGTTTCAATTGAATTATCAAGAGTTTCACAATAAAAAGTGCCACATACACAAAAAACAGGAATGGACTACAATTGAACCAAACCTTATTGTTCTATCATATATTGTATAAGTAGTAATAAGTTATAAGTAATAACCGACCGTAATTGTACTTGAAGTACTTGAAGCCCTTGAAGCTTAAGCTTAGATTCAATTCGATTTGATTTAATTTGATTGATACTGGAGGATTGAGTGTGTATGGGTGTGCGTGACGTGGCAATGCGTTAAATTATGAATTTGTGACGCAATTTGTTAAGCGGTTTTGATAAACTCACAATTGATAGATTTATTGTTTGATTGACTAAACTGGTCTGGTCTGGTCTGGTTGATTGATTGTTTCTTTGATACGTAACGATACAATTGATTGATTGATTGATTGATTGATTGATTGTTGCAATAATGTGATTTGACGCAAGTTAGCTATTTTGTTTTTTCGGTCTTTTATATTTATACTTTAAAAGTAGCTAATATTTTTGTTATTATTATTGGTGTATTTTGGGATATTTTGGTTAGCGCGGTTGGCTATTTGGACTCAGTTTATGTTGGTTGGTTGGTTTGGTTGATTGGTTATTTGGTTTTAGTGGTCGTTGGGTGGCTTGAATATTGCTAAGTACTTGACTGCTGACTTTTGTTGTTTGCTGTTGATATTGTTATTGATGTTTGTTGTTGTTGATGATTTTGAGATTTTACGGTTTAAGTATATTTTTGATATTTGAGATGGCGGAAGCGAAGCGCACAGGACAACTTGACTGAGCGAAATTGCACAAATAACTGGCAGAGACTAAATGAATGAGTGACTAACTAAGGGCGCCCGCCGCCATACATAGCAGCACAACGGCAACGGTGTTGTTCACTCAGTTGGTTTATCATTTCACCAACCCCCCCACTCACAGTCACAGTCATCACCAGAAAGATATTACAGGGTATGCATGCAGCAATCTACTCATTCATACTCATCATACACACACTATTGCCAAACTATATGCACTTATTTTCGGCGCGAGTCTACACAATTTTTGAGTACAAAATTTTCGTATATTTTTTCATATTTCATACAAATTGCAACTAACTTGCCGAAGATCCATACGAACATTGTCGGGGTCTGTCGTTGGTTTGACAATTGAGTGTATTACAAAAACCATAAAGTGTAGGCGGCTAGGGTGTTAAAATCACCTGCTCTCTTGCATCAGAACGAGTGTCTAAGGGTTTGAGGTTGAGTGAAAGTTGAGTGAATTTTAATTGATTTTTTTTTTGTTTTAGTGCATTTCTCTTGTGTGTTTTGTTTTGCTGCTGCATTTTATTTTAACTCAATCAATCACTCATTCTTTCACTCACTCTCACTTACACTCATTGCCTCACTCGTTCTTTCTTTCTTATATTTCCTTATTAGAATGAGACAACAATAGGAGCAGCAGCAAAAGCAGCAGAAGAATCATAAATATAAAAATGCACTGTAACAAGCGGCGTATGCGTAACATTAACACTTTATGTTGAGTTGTTTTGAGTGGCATTTGTTTCTTACCTTCGTAGTAAAAAAAAAATTGAGCTTGAGTGTGAAATTGTAATGACGCAAAGGCAAATTTTGTTATAGCCATTCAGTTATTGTTGTTTTTATAAGTTTATTTGCTTCTTAGCATATACAAATGTTAACAAAAAGAAGAAAGAAAACAAAGCAATCGTTCTAGGTCAGTTTTTGTTTTTTTACTACTACTACTACTACTTATATACATTTATATAGTCATTGTTGTTGTTATTATTGTTCACCATCATCAGCATCATCATTATCATCTTCACAGTATCATCGTTATCTTCTTCATCTTGTATCTGTCACATTTTAAGTTTTAATTAGCCTCACTTTCGACATCGGACAAGTACAATTTTCGACACAACAAAAATTATAATCAAAACGTCGCAATGCAAAAGTTATATTTCAACAAATTTTATAATTAATTACATGCACAAGAACATTTTCTGCGCATTTTTATTTTAATTTTATTTCTTCATGATCTTTTCTTCTATTTTCGTTTCTTTTCTGTTCTTTTATAATCAATTTATAAAGTTGATTTTAGTATAAAATTTGAACATTTTGTGATTTGAGAAGACAAAAAAACAAAGATAGTTTTCTTTGAATATTTTAGATGTTTTGAAAATAAGAAAGGAATGAAGTGTAATTGGTTAAATATTAATAAGATTAGTAAGGATATTTCTTAAAGAATATGTATACCATAAAAGATACTATGTAAAAGATCAATAAAAAAACCATGAAATGAAGAAAATTTATTATATTACGACAAAGATTAAGTTGTCAACAAATCTCGACTTAATTTAGAAGATTTATTTACGTATATTATAGTAAGTAGTTCTTATCTTTGTTATTCCAAAATAGTCAGCTTTGAGCCGCAAGAACTGAATGTCTATTTAGCTACTTAAACTAATTTGTGTTGTCACCTCATCAAAAAGATTTCGAATTTTGTGGTCTCACCAAAGAATTAAAATACGATTAAAGTACGATTTGCTGACAATATTTCAGCCACGGTCATTATTTTCACGACAACAACAACAGCATAATTGCTATTACTATCTGGGACCAACTTATTCAGCACATGTTATATCATGTGGGTGCCTAGTCATGCCAAAATACTTGGCCATGAACTAACAGAACCACTACACACAGTCAACATATTCCATAAGGACGACATACTTCATTCAGTTAAATCTCATATTCAGGAGAAAGATCGGATTTCATGGGATTTCACAATCCATCACTACAATCATTTTAACCCAATTAACCCTACTCAATGCAGAGTATTAGCATTAAACATTTAATTAATTAGATAAAATTAATCATGATTAACATTTTTGATTAAAATTATGAATAATAAATCATTAATCGTCAGGCAGATTAACTTGTGACCAACACTGCCTCAATGCCACCGAATTGCAATAAAATTATTTGTTCAACTCCGACTCGGGCCTACCGTCATACTCATTAACACTTACGTGATGTATGCCCTCTCTGTAAAGACGTTGCAACTATACAGCACCTGCTCTCAGGGTGCCATGCAAGACAGGGCTTTCGAGTTCAAGCCAAAAGTAATATGGCAGAGCTCCTATTTACCGTACTTATTTATCTAAGTTTAAGATTTTAATAACAACAATAAATATAGCAGGCCATGATAGCGCCTAAGACGTTGTTATACTCAAAAGGTACAGTGGCACATTAATCCTCCTATTGGGGATCAGCTTATACTAAGAATCTTTTTCGGGGGCCAACATTCGCCCAGTCACGAGGATTTCGAGAGGATATGTAACCTTTAAAATAACTCCTTCTATTCTTTCCGCTCAATGAAAAAGACTTGTCCAGGCTTTTCATTTCATAGTCTTTATCAATAGTCAGGGACTCCTGCTTATTCAGTATTTTCAAATCTGTAAATCACTTATTACCCACCATTTGTGACACCCACACTAGCTTAATCAAAATTCAGAGAATATGAAAAACAAAAAGATGAATGAAGTGTACAGAAACTTGTTGACCACGGAGGAAAATACATACGCCCCTTTTGTGGAAGTTTCAACAAGACAAAAATCCAATGCATTCATTAAAATTAGTGTACACATATGGTTTCAAGAGCATAATGAGTGGCCAAGTTAATCTTCTGACATCAATTCTATCGAGAAACTTTGGTATGAACTTAAGTGACAAGTTCCCATGCAGATCTGCAAAAACGCATTTATGGGAAAATATCTAAGGTTCCAGGTATAATGTCCTTGTAGAGATTTGTCGTTAGTGAATATCAGATATGCTCAAAAGAATCGAAGCAGTATTTAATAATAAGGGCGGATATACAGGCTATTAGGTCAGTCTTAAATAATTCAAAAGGAAAGAAAGCATTTTATTTGAAATTCTTTTGTTTTTTATCCAAATTTCTCCGGCACACTTATACATTTCATGAATTGATATATACTAGTGGAGCCCCCGGCCCACACAATCGACCGCATTCTAGAAAAACGGTTTCTTTATAAAAGTGCTAATACAATATTTTTCTCTATAAACAGTGTTCTTTGCGAAAACTCTATAAAACGGCTTCACACAACCAATGAGCGTACAGCAATAGAACATAAGAGAGAGGCACACAAACTTCTCTATTCTTCCCTTCTACTGAGCTCACAACATCAACGACAATAGAACAAAAGAGAGAGCACACAAACCTCTCTATTCTCCCATTCTATTGCGTGCACACACGCACACATTAAAGGCTGTGTGTTGTTATTGTTGTTATAAAGCAGGTATTGTTAACACCTTTTTACGCCTAAACCTTTGGGCCTATCAACAGTACACATCTAGAGAAAAATACCTTTCAATTGTTATTTTTTTTGTCAAAATAGGTTCAGTGGTTTAAGCAGGAACGGATTCACAAATTCAATGTTTGCCGTTTAATTATATAGATATTTTAATAGTCTTTGACCAGGTCCAACTAACTCCTACCTTCTCTCTTCGATGTACTGCGATGCACTTTGCAATCTCCATATTAAAATGTTAATTCATTACACATTAGAATTGTGAAGTAAAATATATAAAAATTCGGATTCAATTTGACCCACAAATTTTAAGTTTTATCCGTGTACTTCCGTTGATCTATTTTTAAACACTGGTGTTGTCAATTATTGTTTCTTAGATTGATTCGAATTCTTATTTTAATCAGGGTCAGGGACTACTTAAGATAAGCTTTTAAACTTTAATTCATCAAATAACAGAATAAACAGTTTGCAGAATAAACATTTGTACGACAAACAAAATGTATACAAAAAGTTTTTGATCTAACTATTGTCAAGTCAGTCAATTAGTCAATTAATTTAAGATTATTTAACTTTAAAGCTGCAAGTTTTTAATAAACACGATACATTTTAAAGTCGGTCTTTCAACAATTCTTTTTATACTAGGGACGATCAATAAGTACACGTATTTGAAGACATGTGGCTTTGCTGAGGGAAGTTACCATTACTTGGTCGTACATTTGTGTTTGATGAAGAGCGCCCTGCGACAGTCAACGCAATGGATTTGCCGGGGTGAATCTGTTCCAAAGAAGGTAAGACGGTCTGGAAAGGTCAAGGCCACGATTTTTTCGATTACAAGAGAATAATCCTCATAGACTTTTTGTAGAAAGGAAGAATATTCATAAGGCAGTAGTACAATGAATTATTGGAACGATTCGTTACAAAACTAAATGAAATACGGCCCCATTAGACTAAGAAAAAAGTGCTATTTTACTACGATAAAGCACCAATTCAAATTCATCAAAAATTATCACTGCCAAATTGCATGAACTGCACTTCGAATTGCTGCAGCACCCACCGTATTTGCCCGACTTGGCACCCAGCGTGGGTAAAAAAATTCAAATCAAACGAGGATATTATTGTCGAGACAGAAGCGTATTTTGAAATTGTATTTTTTGGAGGATTTAAAGACATGACAGAAATGTTGGGAAAAGTGTACAAGCTTGCCTCTTCATTCTCAACTTCTTGATCCACCCTCATTAGAACATAAGAAAATGGGAAAAATTGTTGTTCATCTTTCATTAGAATTGAAAAGGTCAATATGTGTTTATGCTTTTATCAACATGTAATTGGAAAAAAGGAAAATAAATTGAATTTAGTTACAAAAATCTGTAGCAATAACGTCAATGATCTTTCTCAAAATACTGGGTCACTTGTATAAACATTGAAACAAACACCTACGCCTTCTACCATACAAGATTGAGTTAAAATATTTGAGTTATTTCTTCTTATTGAAACGAAAAACTCACGCCTGCGCAGCACAAAATGTCACTCAAAAGGAAGCAAATGCTTATAACTTACTAAAATAACAACAAATAAACACAAAACGCAATCATCATAAAAAAAAACTCAAATCAACCTACGATTATTTTGTTCATTGTAATGTTATTTCACTCAGCTGGCTCAATTTGCCCACCTGGTTTATCAACCACCCACAAACCACTTATGGCAACTGACACACTGCCTTTCACCTATCCTACTGTATACCAATTGGAGTGAAATTTTTGGCCGTTACCATTTAAATTGTCGTATACCACATTCGACTAAAGATTAAAAATTTATGAATGAAAACTTTTGCAATGTTGTTGTTTGCATACTAATAAACAAAGGTTTATATATACTAGTACATAGATGACGACAGCAAATTCTATCTATGGATGTTTCTGTGTGGGTGTAAATGTATCTGAGTGTGTGAGAGATTGTTTCCGTGTGTGTTGGTTTTTTGTTATGTACAATTATACGTACGTGTATGCATTGCAAATAAAGAAAACCTTAGATTTTCCTTTATTTTTTATTTTATTTGTAAAAAACTTGCAAAAAAAAAAAACGAACTAGAAGAACAACAACGATTTGTCAATTTCAAAACACAACTCAAAACTACTGAATAATTTAACAAGGCTTACAAAATAAACATACAATAAAAGAGCTTAAGAAATTACAATTTACAATATACAAAATGCCATAATAATGTTCTACATGACCCAGGGGCATAAATAAGGACAATGAGGGGGACACGAAATTTGTTTACTTTAGAAATTTACAATATGTGGAAAAGAGGATAAAACTCTTCTTCGATTCACTGAAGTCTATTTATCTATGTTTCACACAATTCAGATACTAGATTAACTCGCTCACAAAAAAGCTATTGAAGTCTCAATAATATCGACCACATGCTTTTATTTTTATTATGATTATTATTATTATTTTATGGTCCCACCAGTACAAGTGATGTCGAACGTTCAGGTTGCCTAAAAGATGTCATCACTCCAGAAATCGTCTATAAAATCTATGGAACGATATTGGACGAAAGGAAATTCAAAGTGCGTGAGGTAGCTGAGACTGTAGGCATCTCAAATAAACGGGTAGCTCCACATTTTACATGAATATTTGGATATGAAGAAGCTATCCGCGGGATGGCTGCCGCTTTTGCTCACACTCGACTGCAAGCGCAATCCCAATGAGTTTATGCAAGTTGGACGAAACTTGGATCCATTACAATACTCCAAAGGTTAAGGAACATTCAAAGCAGTGGACTTTTTCGGGTGAACGTTCACCAAAGAAGACCAAGGTGGGGCTGGCGGCCAATATGTTAAGTTTATGGAAACAGTTTTTTGATCGGTATTACTCACATCGATTACCTTGAAAAGGGTAAAACGATCCCCGATATGCTATTGAATACATTCGACATTGATTTGAAGCAAAAACGACCGCATTTGGTAAAGAAAAAAGAGCTTTTCCAACTTTACAATACACGTGTGTTGTCGCCATAGAAAAAAAATAAATCAAATTTAACCCCCTGCGACTATTTCCTGTTTACATACCTGAAGAAAAGTGATTTTGGTCGAATAAAGAGGGAATTACTGAAACAAGCGTCTATTTTGAGGACTTTGAGAGAAACTATTATTTGGGAGGGATGTAAAACTTGGAAAAATGCTGGACTTAAATGTATCGAGCTGAAAAGAGATTATATTGAAAAATAAAAAGAAAATTACGAAAAAGAAAATTG
Source organism: Amiota communis (assembly GCA_037043315.1). Classification (NCBI taxonomy): domain Eukaryota; kingdom Metazoa; phylum Arthropoda; class Insecta; order Diptera; family Drosophilidae; genus Amiota; species Amiota communis. Next base: position 1,653,426 of record JBAMAV010000393.1, read on the forward strand.
TTTTTCTATATTTTTAAGCAATTATTGGACGATCCACGTGTATTCTTGGGTGTTTCATATTAATATTGAATTGTGAATGAAGTTTATTGGTAAAAGACTTACATATGTAGCTCTACTGGCTTTCACAATGCGTAACAATTTTTTTTTTCAAAGATTTAAGACAAGTGCGCTATCTTCCGTTATGCTTCTACACAGTAAACTATAGGTGTATGCCCAACCCGGACAACAAAAAGTCCAACCGTAACAACAATGTGCCGCTATATGGTAATAAAACTTTATTTCTTCTAAGACAAGTCGATTATCTTCCTTTATCCTTCTACACAAGAAACTATACATATGTAACACGATAAAAAATTAATTAATTGTAGAATCCATGTACCGCAAAATGGCACAAGAAACTATAGGTATATACCCAACCCTGACAACAAAAATTCCAACAACAATTGCTATTTCCACGTCGCTACACTTAACAACCAACTGAATGAAGAATCGAATCATTTCAGAATGCATGTCTTCAAAGACAATTGTATTATGTTCCATTATATTTCTACACCAAAAATTATATGTATATGTATATCCAACTCAAACAACGAAAGTCCAACTCTAACAACAAAATTCCAACCCTAACAATGATCGGTATTTCCGCCTCGCAACAATTCACAACCAAACACGATGCAGAATTGATTTACTTTAGAATACATGTACTACCTCAAAATGGCACTTAAAGTTTACTTTCTCGAATTCAAGTGCATTATCTTCCGTCATCCGTCTACAGAAGAAACTATTGATATGTATATGCCCAACCCTGACAACAAAAAGACACCCTAGCAACAATTGTTATTCCCGGGTTCAACATTTCACAACCAAACACGATGAAGAATTGATTAACTTAAGAATACAGGTACTGCAAAATAGCACCCAAAGTATACATACTTCCTGCACTATAGATTGGACTGATTTTTTTTTTAGATGTTTCAAAATAGGTCCATTTCTAGTTCCATCAATAAGACCATAAATAGTTCCATCTCTAGGCACATCTCCAGTTCCATCTCAAGTTTGATAACTTGTTCTACCTCTGCGTTCATAAGCAGGTGCATATCTAAGTCCATCTCCAGGCCGATAACTAGTTCGATAAATAGTTCTATAACTCCCATCTCTAGCTCCTATCTCTAATTCTCATGCATGCTGCTGTTAAGTTTCTTTATCGATCCTTATGATTAGAAAACTATATCTAATACATAATATTGCTTATCCGCACGCATTTTTATAAACAGCTGCATGTTACATACAACATACTGCATCAAACATGTTGGATGTAAGCTGTTAAAATTGTCATGTAAGATCCTCAAGCCATAATTGATTATGAATATGAATGAATATGAAATCAATTATATTGGTTACAGATTTGTAGAATTATAAATTGTATGAAGGAGCACTGAATTATTGTATAATAATAAGTATGAACATTGTTTTAAGGTCACCAATTATGTATATCCGCCAATCTTTCCATCTGTTTGTTTATGTGTACTTAATACCCAAATAATGAATATCTTTATAGAAATCTATGGTGTATTGACTGAACATTTGTATAATTTTGATTTTTATCCTTCACAGTGAACTACTACACTACATTTCTTTGGGTCATTAATTATATCAGGCAATCTTTTTAATCTGTATGAACCCTCAATAATGTGGTCTATTTTATTGTGTAGAAGATTTGTATATGAAATTATAACTTGTATCCTTCACAATGAACTATAATTTTATTGTTATTGAAAATTTGTGCTCATCACTTACCGATATTTTTATTTGCATGAATAATTTTTCCATCATATTGACCTCCTATGACCATTGACTTTACAATCATAAGTATATTCTCCATTGAACTTCTAATGTTATTAACAACACAACCTATGATCATGACAATGGCAATCATTGGAAAACCAAAAGCCGCATAAATACTAAAAATAATAATTGAAAAATATAATTTAACTGTAGGTTTTTGTTTGATTTTGTGTTTAAAGGTTAATGACAGAATTTTGTTTGATGAACCCTTACAAAAAAACTGTGTTAAGTATTCAATGGTTCAATTACATGTTGTACTAGTACAAAACGTTGATGAACTACCTCATGGAACATAAACACTTAGATTAAGTGATATTTATTTTTTGGGGTTTTTAGTTTCAATTGAATGTCAACTGTTGGTCAACAAATGGTGATGGTGCTTACTACATTGTACGATTAACTAGAATAAATTGTATGCTTCAGTGGTTAAACAAAGTTCGAAATACTATTGATGACAATGGATGAACACATAAACGATTAAGCATCATTAAAAAGATAAATGTTAACAAAATGTTCTAAAGAAATACAAATTATAACTATAAATATATAAACAGATTAAACTTTGGAATTAGTAGTACTAAAACATTGTGCAAGATCAAAACTAAAACAAACAAAATCAAACATTTTACGGAACATATACAATATTTTAAAAAATTTACAAAAGAAAAATGTTGAAAATCCAACAGCAACGTCAACAAATTTCATGCTTTTATGCATTTCTAGTGTTTCTAACGTTTCTGTGTCGTTTGTCATATGCCCAATATGGATTTAGTGGTTATCCTTTTCTATCAAATTTCGGTAGTTTTGGCCATGGTTATGGTGGCCTAAGCAGTGCTGGTTATGGCTTTGGCAATTCATTATATGGTGGCTATGGTAGCCTTTATCCTAATTATAATTACTATTCAAATTATTATCCTTATTATGGTATTTACCAAAATTTTGGTGGCTATGGTGGTGGTTATGGCGGTTATCCTGGTTATAGTTATCCATCATACTATAACAATGGCGGTTTCAGTAAGTTGGTATTCTCTTCAGATAGTTGACTTTTCATTGATTTAACATAAAGATTTTTGGTTATGTTTTCATTTATAGATACAGCAGTTGCAAGCAGCTCCAGCGGTTTTGCCAGCGCATCAGCATCAAGTGGCGTTGGTGGTTACTTTGGGCGATGAGACAAAATGATAACTGTGTGCAAATATATAGAAAATGTTAATTTTAATTCTAAATTAATATTAAAAATGTATATATGTTTTTGTTATTTTTATTGTTATATAGGTTAATTAAGCAATAAATATGATGACAATATTTTATACAAAAAATTAAAACAATATAGTCATTCTTCTTTGTACGAAGAAAAACTGTAATAAAGTTTAGTCACACACATTTGACAGTAATATCAACAAAGCGAACACTGGACAGTTAACAATAACAACAACAGAGGTTCCAAGCAATCAACATATCAACAAATACATATTTCGATTTGCCCTTTTGCTGTTCTGCTTGGGCTACGTCTACATAGCTTATAAAAATCTTAAAGATACATACCTTGTGACTTAACATTCAAATTGAATTTGCATTTGCATTTGCGCTCAACTCTCTGATTTTCTTCTTTGCTAAAAAAAAACGACGAATGGATCTCAAGAAATTATTGAAATCATCGCTTTCCCCATTCTTGAATTAAGCCGTGTCCTATTTGATATGGGATCAACAAGGTTCCTGTAAGATAGTAAAATAATTAAATCATTTATTGATGTTGTTATTGCATCTTATAATAAGAAATGAAAGCAAAGTTGGTTGACAGTACTATATTAATAAAAGTAGTTATGTTATTTATTAAAGTGTGCACCCATTTCAACTATACACTTTTGCCATTTAAGCAGAAGAATGTTCAGGACGGTTGTATAAAACCCCATCGGTCAAGAGTCAATTTATTTCTGAAAGTCTAGTTTTCTGAATTAAATTGTTTTTTTTAACAAAAAGTTGTCCATATTTCGGAACAAATGGTAATCGTGGAGTGAGTATAAGTTCCTACTCCAATTCCTGTAATTTTGCCACAGTCATTTGTGCAGTGTGAGGTATTAAGCTGCCATCAAAGTTTTTGTTGAAGAGAACGAAGTAAATTTCTTAGATATGAAAAACAAAACATTTAAATGCTGTGCAAGATCCTTAATTATTAGTTTTCAAGAAGTTATTGTTGATCAACTTTTAGGAGACCTGATACCATTAGAAGAAGAAGTAGGCAAAAGCCATTGGTTCCTCTAGATTCTTGACGAAATGAGCCCTCAGATTAACACAGGTACCCTCGCGTCGTAGGAAATCCTCACGGCACTTAGAGTGATGGAAGTGTTCAATGCGAACATTTATACGCTTAGCTAGTAGAGCTGGCCACACATCAATGCATTGATTGGAAACATTGATGGTTTGTATGGAAACATCGATGTGTTGCCAGCTTTATTAGCTAGGATCTTTCCGCTACACGTTTGTTTATAATAACACCGACAGCATTTTGGATGACATTGAAAATGCGACCAGTCTCGCCGTGATATACCTTGTAGGGCAAACCGATCTTGACGGCCCGCATATATTGTATGTGCCCAATGCGACGACACCATGCTTGCTGAAGGGGCGAGAGAACATGTGTCTGGTGCCGCGACGGTAACCTATTTAGTAAGTCATTTTGTTGCCCTTTTACGTTTCAAAGTCCACGCGGTCGTGATTTTTGGGAAAAAGTGGCAAGTAAAAATCTACTGAAAAAACTTCAAAAATGTAAGATCAATCAACTTCTAAGGAGTTCCAATGATATGTTATACTGACTATGAGTGGTTACTGAACCTCAGGGAAGTGGGATATGGCTTTTTCTGTTTTATATTGATTTTATTGCTGCAAATAAATTCACGTTGAATCTTTGTGAGTGTGTGCGTGTGTTTGATTGGGTCTCTAGATCGTTTAGATTCCCAATTGGACTTGGTAGGTGTCGGTGTTGTCTAGTTCCAGAAATTTGTCGTCTCATTTACTAATAACTGAGTACGCAGACTTTTTGTGTTTATAATTCTAGAAAAAAATACTTGTCTGTCGTGGAAATGAATTGATCATTTTCTTTCCTTGGGGAAGACAATGACTGTAGTTCCTTTTATTAAATAAACATTACAAAAGCATAGCTTGCAACTTAAAATCATATTTCTTATTGCTATACTTGTTCTTTAAAATTCAAAAGCATACCAAAGCCTGTCACCTCATTCGCTATAAGAATACCGATAAAATCGGAATCGAATCATCTCGACATATTATGACTTCACCACACAACATATTACGTACGCTATAATACTCAATATAATCAAAGATCATTAACTGCATAGACTGGACAAAAAACAGCGTCTTCCTCAAAATACTCAATTTCTTCTTCTTTCAATGCTTACCACAAATACCGTTATGTGAAGTAATTCATTAAATTAGCAGCATAAACAATTGTGCAGTTGTGAGAAAACATAAAAACAATATAAATAATATGTACCTGCATCATTTGTTTAGATTTGCAGTTTATTCAAATTCTATTACCATTTTTATAAACTAATTTTGTATTTTTTTAAATAAATTGCGCACTCACAAAGCACATGACTTGGCCAAAAGAACTTTTCAGACTGCCAACTTGCTTAAAACCCTTGAAAAGTAGCGCTTACCCTCGAAAAGTTAACTGAGTAGGTTGGCAGCCTTATTCTTCTTCTCAGTATAGATGGCGTTACAAACAAATGGTCATGTTTCTGGCCATGATGTTGAATTAAGTGTTGTAAAAGGACAAACACATGGACATTTTCATCACTTCCCCACAACACTCTGAAAAGCTCTATTTGTGTATTTTCAAAAATTCTATTCAGTCTCCAACAACAAAGCAAACAATCGGGTTTACGTATTCGAATAAGCGAACAAAATTATTTGTAAGTAAATCATTAAAAACTAAAGTGGGAAAAAAAGTGCACAAACAACAAAAGCAAAAGTAGTAAAACGCAACAAATAGTGATCACAAAATCAACTTGTGACTAGCAACAAGCATCGCAAAGCAAAATGTAATGAAATCAAAAGTTCAAATGCTTGCCAAAAAAAAAAAAAAAAAAAATAAAAGAAATAGAAAAGAAGAAATAGTAAAAGCATATAAATCAAAAACAAGCACATAAAATAAATGAAAATTGAAATTGATTGGTAATTGATTGTGCACCTAAAATAATACGATAAAAGTGGATAAACTTCAAATAACAATTGCGTAATAATACCGAACGAAATGAATTGCATATTTGTATTAATCGTGTGTATCTATACACATATTTTTTTATTTCTATTTATTTATTTATTTGTTGCTAAATCGACGACGACAACGACACGGCGACAAGTGAATGAAAGCAACAAATTTAAATTATTATTATTATATATTTAATTTATCTTATACAAGTAAAAAAAATATGGATATATACAGATATGAAGCTCTTTTAAGTAGTGTGGCGAGCCCCTCTCCACTGATATCATCATCATCAATACAAACAAACACACAGCACATACAGAAGAGAATAGAATGTAGTAGAAGACACTAAAGAAAGCAAAAATTGTTCTCAACAAAAAGAAAGAAAAAATTTAAGATATTATTTATATGTTGTTGTGGTTGTGTGTATTTGGTTAAAAATCAATTGTTTCAGCTGAAGTAGATTGGGTTTTGTCATTCTAGTATGCACCAAGTAGTGTGCCACATTATATGATAATAAATACATATTTACTCATTATTCACAGAAGAAAATACTACTACTTGAATGTGCTTATTTTACTACTAAACATATGTATGTTATGTACATATACGCAGACAGACAGACAGACAGACAAATGGCATATACATATGTAGGCAAAGACAAGTACTCATACTCTTGCATACATTAATAAATACTTATATTATATTGCTACACTTGATATATTAAATAACAATAGTGAAAAGTTTAGTAGCCATCAGCAGCTTTGCCTTCTGCTTCTTCCTCTGGTTGCTGCTGCTGCTGCGCTGTCATATGTTCCAAAAAGTTATTGGGGTGTTTTTCTTGTTTTGTCTTGTGTCTCTTGTATGTGTGTTTGCACACTTTTTGTTTTTTTAAATTCCATGTGTATATGTAAGTGGATGTGTTAGTGTGTGTGTGTGTGTTTGTGGTTGAGAAAATTTTGAACGTGATTTGCCATGCCAAAAGCTTAAGCACCATTCTGTGTTTGTATACTCTACTATGGTGAAAAAACACAATCAGTGGAGTGATTTTCCACAATTCATAGACAACAAAGGAAATTTCCAAACATACAAGCATAAGATTCTGTTACCTAATGATTGGTAGGGGTCTTATAATATCAGCATGTATCCTTTGTTATACACAACAATCATAATCAGTTGACTCCCCAAGTCATTACAGTGTAAGGCAATAAATAATAAAGCATGGTGCTTTCAAAACTACAGTTCTATAGCTCAATTACTAGGAGACTAGTTTATATAGAAATGAATGGGCATACAAGGTACAATCTATACAATTCTCTTTATAAGTCATAGAAGATAAAAACTTTGCTACACAAAGCCATTCACAGTTGCAATCAACTGTTTCCAAGTCAATTTCAAAATTCTATAAGAAATTCCGAGACATCTCAGTAAAAGATTCTCTTACCTGCAATAATAATATGTGTGTATACCAAATTTCAATTCAATAACTCAAATACGTGGAGACTAGCTTACATAGAAATTAATGGGGGCAGACAAGGCATAATCAATAACTTTCTTTTTTGAAGTCTTAGAAAATAAAAACTTGGCTATAACAACTTTCACAGTTGAATGAATTTCCATTCTCAAAGTACTATAGGAAATTTCAAACCATCCAAAACTATCAGATTCTTAAACCTAATAAATTACTCTAAATAAGAAGATAAAAGCTTTGCTAAAGTCGGTAGAGATCTTATTGTATAATATCAGTATAAATCAAATCACCGACTCTTCAAGACTCATTGTCAAGATCCTGTAAAAAATGTTCCAATGTGAAATTCCTTCAACTAAAAACATCAAAATAAGTCTTTAAATATAAAAACATATGCTATTGCTATTGATATGTATTTGGTAGGGTTCTTATAATATCATCAAAGCCTAAAATTAGCTTTTTGCGGTTGTTTTTGTTTTCGTTTTAGTTTTTTTTAAATTAAATCATCCATCGCCTGACTTTGACTACCTACCTCTACCTGAACACAACAAAACAATACCTCACAGCAGAAGCATTGAATATAAGTATACATATGTATATGTAGTATGACCTCAAGGTCAGACATTTAGTGAAAAATAACAACCGCGATAAACATTTTATTTCGCTTCTTTCGTGGGACATCTGGTTTTTCTAGTCTAGTCTAATCGACGATATCATTTAGAAAGCTTTATCTAATTTTATTTGTTTATTACTTTACATTTCTATTTCTTTATTTTGGACACAACACGCAATTCACAAGTTAATGTTAATCAACAAATCTTTTGACGTCTTCAAAATAATAAAAGAAAATAAATTTTTTATTCATTCAACATAAATCCTTATTTATCTATCCGGTGATAGATAGATAGATAGATAGATAGAAGTGAGGGTGTGTCATACTAACACCTACTACAGTTGAACTTCTCTATAATGAATTCACATGGGAATGCAAAATTGTTTCATTAGTTAGAAATGATAAATTTTTCTTGCTTCATAGAAATTCTGGAGTTTCTGATAGAAAAAAACTGGAGCAGTACCGTTTTGCAGACGGTTAGGCCTTTAAGATAATGCTGCATGGTAATCAGATGGTGCTAGGTCCGGACTATATGCTTCATTAACACTTCCCAGCCGAGGCCTTCAATTTCTGCTAAGTCAGAACAGAAGTGTATGGCCTAGCTATGCCCTTTCTGTTGACCCATTCTGACCGTTTTTTTTTTCCTTCAGCGCTTCATTTAGACTTGTTGATAATAGAGTTTTGAATTTATCGTTTGCCCAGGTGGGAATAACTCATAATGCTCAAGACATTTGCAATCCCACCAAATTTACAGCAACAACTTCCTCGCAGTTAGTGTCGTCTTTTCAATGCTTTGGGCTGGATCACCTTGTTTAGACCTTGACCTTTTCGGCACATTATTGTCGTATGTTACCTATTTATCAATTTGGACCGAAAAGATTGCAAATCATTCCGTTTCTGTAATATGTGCCTGTGTGGTACCGAAATATCTAGTTTTTTTTACATATCCAGCCCTTTTGAAATAGTCTACAACTGTCGTATGGTGCATGCCAAGATCCTTAGCGATGTCACAAGTACTTAAGTGTCGGTTATTCTCCACTTTTTCAATAAGTTGGTCCACTTTTTCATTCTTCTGGCAATTCAAATTTTCGGAAGATACTTTTCCACCAACCCAATACATAAGGAAGATGTCAATTTTCACCTCCAAAAAGGATCGAATTAATTCAATGCATGAATAAACTCGGACCATTATAGAATTTTCTAATAACCCCTTTCATTTTTTGGGAATCTTCTCATTATCTTGAAACAGAATAAAAATCATTGAATGGAAATCAGAACACACCAAAAATGTAGCAAAAACAATATCAAAACATTATTGTATAAAAGTTCTTTATATAAAAGTTCAACTGTATTTCTTAATTCATTGTACTATATAGTACTAGATAGATAATTTCTTATCTTGAAAGCATACGCAAGCAACTCAAACTAAGTAGTAGTCGGTAGGCGATAAGAGTGCCGCCTTTCTTCTATGAATGAATGATGTATGACGAATGATTTGGTGGAAGCCCCCAATAAAGTTGTGTGCTGATAAGTGCAGTCAGTCAGTCATTCAATGCCACTTGATAACGATGTTTATTTGAGATTCTCAATGTGACTGATGAAAGTAAATCATAATAAACTTAAATCTTTCTTTGCAGAGTTTTTGATGTGCATGAGACATCAGAATTAGAAGAAGACATCTGAATTTTATATATTCTATACGAACGAAGTGACATTATTTTTTGTTTAAATAAATAAATTAAAACTGCATTTAAAGCAATAAAAAAGAGTAGTTAAAAACCCACGAAACCCATAAGCAATATGATGAACTTTACGCGTTCAGCTTTGAGCTTGAAGCCTCAAGCAACCGCTGGTTTATTGCAGAGGTAAGCAATATTCAATTAAATCTATATATTGTATAATCATATCTGTTTCATATGTTTTAGCTCTGCCCGTGGCCTGGGCTCTGTTGTGCCAGAAACACGTTTACGTGATTTCAATGTTGTCAACGAACCCGTCTATGAATACAAAAAGAATTCCCCGGAACGTAAGGAACTAGAGGAGGCTTTAAAACGTACCGCATCGAAATGTGAAGAAGTACCAATTGTAATTGGTGGCAAGGAATATAAAACCGATCGTGTTGTCCATCAAGTGATGCCACACAATCATAGCCATAAGCTAGCAAAATTCTATTATGCTGACAATAAGCTTTTGAAAACGGCCATTAAGAATGCTGTAGAAACACAACCCAAATGGGATCGTGTACCATTATCGGAACGTTTACAGATATGGGAACGTGCTGCTGATTTGATGGCTGGACGGTATCGTCAAGATTTGAATGCATCCACAATGTTGGGTCAATCGAAGACCGTCATACAGGCGGAAATTGACTCGGCCGCTGAATTAATTGATTTCATACGGTGAATCGGTCTTTTGGCGTTGCTTAAATCTACATGAAATTTACTGACATTTCATTTCATTCATTAGTTTGAACGCATTCTTCCTCAAGGAGTGCGCTAAATACCAACCGATTAGCGAGAATATAAAAATAACGAAGAACTCAATGAGATATCGTGGCATTGATGGTTTCATCGCAGCAGTCAGTCCATTTAACTTTACAGCAATTGGAGGCAATTTAGCCTATACACCAGCTTTGATGGTAATTCACCAAATATTATAGTAAAATATATTTGATAATTGTTTCTATATTTCCTGGATAGGGTAATGCTGTTCTTTGGAAGCCGTCCGATACTGCTTTATTATCAAATTGGCGTATTTTCAATATTATGCGTGAGGCTGGTGTACCCGATGGTGTGGTTAATTTTGTACCAGCTGATGGCCCAGTTTTTGGTGATACCATTACAGCATCACCACATTTGGCTGGCATCAATTTTACTGGCTCTGTTCCGTGAGTAAAGAGCACCGCAACTGATCAGCTTTAATATAGTATTTTATAATTTTGTACTTTTATATTTGTGTGTGTTTCCTTCTATTTATTTATATATTTAGTACCTTCAATCGTTTGTGGAAACAAGTTGGTAATAATATTGACAACTATGTCAATTTCCCACGTTTGATTGGTGAATGTGGTGGCAAGAATTTCCATTTTGTGCATAATTCAGCTGATGTTGAGTCTGTTGTAACCTCAACAATACGCTCGGCCTTTGAATATTGTGGCCAAAAGTGTTCGGCCTGTTCACGTGCTTATGTACCAGAATCTCTATGGCCTGAGGTAATTTTTCTCATACAATACAATATTCTTTGGGAAAAAGAAATCCATTATTTTGTAGTTAGTCATAGCATAAAGTAATGATCTAATTAGAAATGTTGGGTTCTCCTTTTAAAAAAAGAAAGATGCACCTCGCGCAGGTTTATAGTACTCATTATCGAAAATTGCGATAAAATCTTGGAAACATCTGAAGTAGACCAGCATGTCAGTAGCCTACAATTGCCCCCACAAAACAGTTTTAGACCTCGTACGAAAAGCTGGATTTAAGAAGAAGCCCGATGTGTGGGTGCCAAACAAATTGTCGCCAAAAAACATAATGGATTAAATTACCATCTGCGAATTTAGTGCCACATGGAATGAAATCGATCAATTTCTTAAACGGATGACGACTGGTAATGAGAAATGGGTCCACATATAACAAAGTTGTGGGAAAACGATCATGGTCAAGGCGCAGTGAAGCAAGTCAAACAGTTTTCAAGCCAGAACTAACTGCCAGGAAGGATTTGCTGGGACTGGAACGGAATCATCAACCGTGTGCTGCTTCCATGTGGTCAAACAATGAACTCTGACCTCTACTGTCACAAGTTGACCGTTTGAAGCTAGCGATATCCCAAAAGCGACCGAATTGGCTAATAGGAAAGGTGTTGAATTTCACAAGGAGAATGCCAGACCACACAAGTCAATACTGATTCATCGTATAGTCCGGATCGTGCGGAAGTCGTCTATCACCTCTTTTTGTTATTGCAAAATTTTCTTGGTGGAGCAGTTGGGAAGACTGATAAAATCGTTTGGAGTGGTCTTTCAGCAGGAAGGTTCTGATCCTTCTATGTGACTGGAATTATGAAGCTAACCTCAAAATGGCAACAAGTCATTGAACAAAACGTGAAATATTTCACATAAATCGGATAAACCAAACCATATAAAATTAAAGTTTCAGATTAGGGTACAAATAATGGATTTCTTTTTTCCCCAACCCAATATTTACCATAGTTTAAGAACATTTATTAATTAAACTTATAATATGATTTCGATTTAGATTAAAAAAGGTTTACAACGTGAAATTGAAAAACTGAAAATTGGTGATGTTACCGATTTCAGTAGTTTCACTTCAGCTGTCATCGATGACAAAGCATTTAAACGCATTACTGGCTACATTGAACATGCCAAGAGTAGTCCAAATCTTGAAATAATTGCCGGTGGCACATATTCAGATAGTAAAGGTTACTTTGTGAATCCAACAATTGTCCAATCCAAGGATCCCAAGGATAAAATTATGGTTGAAGAAATCTTTGGTCCCGTCTTGACTATCTACGTTTACAAGGATAGTGATCTCAATGCAACTATGAATCTTGTGCATACATCAACTAAATTTGCTTTGACTGGTGCCGTTTTCGGACAAGATCTGTACGTATGCATATTATTTATTGTATTGGGTTGAGGCAAAAAAATACGCAGGTTTTTTCAGTTCACTACACTTTCAAGTGTCTTAAGTTTTAAACTTTTGTTTCACAGTTGAATCAGGTTAAAATTTTATTAAGATATGGATTGTTCTATAAAATGTTATTAGACAAAATGAGTGAAAATTCGGGAAAAAAAATCGATACTACGCAGAAGGGCAACAATGCGGCGCAGGCACCTGAACAAATTTGTGCAGTTTATAAAGGTAAAGGTTGTTGCCTAAGTATCTCGGTCTAACCCAGGACTGAAGGCTCAACTGGAGCATATTAAGAGACAGAAGAAGCAAATCGTCCTGAAAATCTGGAAAATTAACTGGCTGTTAAGTCATGGGTCCCAGCTCAGCAGGCGCAATAAAGTCCTATTGTACAAGCAAATAATTAAACCAATATGGACATACGGCATCACTCAACGCTTTCAAGTAAAGTTTCTATGCACGAAATTCTGTGCTGCACAGACACCTTCGGGTACACCTGGTCAACGAAGAAATACGACGGTATAGTGAGCTACATATGACTAGACTGGAGAATCACTCCATCTCGCTGACAGAAGGCTACGAAGAAAGCATCCCCTTGACCTCCCTTTTCGTTTTCTTTATCGGAACTAAACGCTGTATGCTGATGTCTGAAGTCTGACTGTTACTCATATTCATATCTTTGTTCACGTCATGAAGTTTCACGTCATTTTCTTTTTTCCTATGTAAATAGTTTTATTGATTGGCTATATATGGACAGAAAAGATATAGTGAATGTAAAGAAATGGTTCGCTCACTTGCATTCTGGAAATCTTGATGTGAAAGATTCACCACGCTCAGGTCGGCCTGTGTCTGAGAAAGTCGATGAAATCATGCAAAAAGTTGAGCAAAACCGGCATATAAGCAGTCATGATATTGCTAAGAAACTTAACATCGACAACAAAACTATTTTAAGCCATTTACAACAAGATGGTTTAAAAAGAAGCTCGATATATTTGTATGCCTCCTGAATTGAGTGCTAATTTCCATATGCGAATCGCTATTGAAACGGAACGAAATCGAATCATTATGAAGGGAATTGTAACGGGTGATGAAAAATGAATAACATACGAGACTGTTGTACGATAGTGGTCTAGGTCGGAGCGAAATGAAGCTTTACAAACAGTAGCAATGTCAGGATTGACAGCAAAGAAGGTGATGCTGTGTGTTTGATTGGATTGGAATGGTGTCACCCATATTGAGCTGCAATCGTCTGACCAAACGACTGATTCGAATGTCTACTACCAACAATTAATGCGATGGAAGCAATCAATTGAAAAACAGAGGCCAGAATTAATCAACAGAAAAGGTGTCGTGTTTCATCATGATAACGCTAGACTGAACCACACATATCTTTGACGACCCGGCAAAAATTAAAAGACCTTGGTTGGGAAATTTCGATGCATCCACCGTAAAGTCTTGACATAGCAACATCAGTTAATCATTTGTTCCGATCTCTGCAACACTATCTTGTTCGCATAACATTGGCTTCAATAGAGACTTGTGAAAATTGCTTGATGCAGTTTTTTGATGAAAACCCTTAGAAATTCTATACTGATAGCGTACAGGAATGAACATGGTTGTAGCCTCGATGGCATTGGCATGATGAAGCCTTTCAGAACAAAGAAAAAATGTTTGATAGGTCTCCTTTTCATCTCACTAAGGCGGAATTTGTTGTACGCAATCATAGTCGTTCATATCAAGGCCACCAGTAGAACATTCAAAATGGAATAAGAAAAACTGATAGAATAATGATGAGGACAATACAATAAAAATTTCATTTTAATATATGAGCAAAAGATCTGAAAATGCTGCGTATTTATTTTTTCTCCACCCAATATTTATTTATGTATTCATTAAGATCAACAACTAAATATCCAAACCTTTAAATTTTAGTAACTTTGTGAATAAGGCTTTGGATGAATTTAAAATGGCTGCAGGCAATTTCTATATTAATGATAAATCGACTGGTTCGGTTGTAGGTCAACAACCATTTGGTGGTGGCCGTATGTCAGGTAACATATACATTTACAATCGAATGAAGACTTTGAATTTGAACTTTTCCTTATTAATATGATTATTATTTTTAATATTTATTAAGGCACAAATGACAAAGCTGGTGGCCCTCACTATGTCCTCCGTTGGACATCACCGCAAGCTATCAAAGAAACCTTTGTACCATTACGTGATGTTACCTATCCATATATGCAGGAATAAGTAAACAACACCCATCAAGAAAGTAAACTCAACTAAATGAAACAAAGAACAACAACTCAAAAAAGACAACAATAATAAAAGAAAATTACAATTCGAATTAGAAAAAAAAAGACAAAAAAAAAAACAATATTTAAATTATCAAAATTATATCGAATTCGAATGCATTGTGAAGCAGAATCAGAAACAATTACAAGAGCAGACAAAACGAAGAAGAATCTCATATATGTAATTATGTTAAATTAATTTTAACCCAAGAAAATATGCCACGAAAAATTTAGTAGGAGGAGAAGGAGAAGAAGATACCATAAATATAAAGACACCTCATTCACACACATACAATACAACAGTTTTAGCCAATTGTAATTGTGTATTTATTAGAAAGAATTCATTTTCAAATTTCATTTAGAAATTCTTTTTTTTTTAGTAAAAATGATTTTTAAAAATCATAAAATTATCTGAGATGAGAGAAACTTTTAAATGTGAAAAACAAGAACGCAATACAATAATAAGTATGATAATACAATTATGCATTACAAAATAATTACTAAACAAAGAAGAAACATTACATATTTCAAGGAGTTTTATGTAACAAAATAAATACAAAAAGAAAAAATTGATATGCTGATTAATTAATTAAATAAATAATTAAAACATAAACACAACACACAACAAACAAACAAACAGTCAGACAAACACAAACACTAATAAGTATATAATATTTTTATTAATAATAAACAAACAGTTATTGATTGAGCTTTCTATCTTTTCTGTTTAAGGTGCTTAATGAAAATATACGACATTTTTTTGTTTTTTTTCCATGTTTAACCGACTGTCAAGAAGTGGGTTATGTTTTTTTGTATTCTTTATTGAATAAGACACTCATGACTATGGGGTATAAGATTGATATTTACAACAAAGTGTGTATGTTAAAGGACCATTATTTAAAAGTTAAAGGTTTAAAGATTCAAGGTATTTTTTAAATTATTTAAAAAGAATAAGAAAAAATGCATTATGACTACATAAATCTTTAAATCTAATGGCTTCAAAAATGAAATCGAACATTGTGCATTGTGCTTTAACAATTTTCTTCAAAATGATTTGGACAAGTTTCTCTTTATCTCTCAAAATGGAAAATGTGCAAGTTAAAGCTCTCCAATTGCTTCTTTGTACTTGTTATTTTCGGTATAAACAAAGCAAACAAGCAAGTATACTCCAGATGTTTGCGATTTAGCTCCAATCTGAGGATCACATAGTCCAGTAAAAAGTGTTAACAGAAGATTATAATAAGAATACCTTTATATGATTATTGGTATGAATCTCTAAATGAACTCATTATAGACCTACGTACATGGAGAGTGTGTGGACTATTGTCTTATGCTCCCATATGCTATAAATAATAAACCAAAATGCCTTTAACATACTCAATCCTACAGTCATGAATTTTTATTCAATTAAAAAAAATAAAAAAATAGAAAAACAAAAACTTTTGTTAAGCACCTTATAAGTATATCTAAACACATATATATCTATCTATTTATCTATATACATATATGAAAGTATCCTCTGCATATACAATATTTCAGATTCAGTTTTCATATACATAAATATATAAACGACGACAAGTATATGTGATTATTAAAAGTATTTTTACTTTTTTATTTTTGAAAATTTTGTTTTTCATTTTATTTTTGTTATAAATTTTTTTTTTTATTATTTTTGCGTTTATTAAAAATTTTTAATTGATTGATGAGAATATATAACATAATAAAATGATGATCATAATAATGATGATGATGATGATGATGTTATTGAGTAGAAAAAACAAAACAAAATAAGCAAAATATGGTTATAAATCGAATGAATATCGATTTATTGATTTGATTGCGAAACTATCTAAGAGAAAACACTTGACAATACATTTTTGAAAATTAATGTGTACACACATGCATGTATTTATTATAACAATAAACAATAATATATTCATAAAACATAATGATAATGAAATATATATATAAAAAAAAAATCATAAATAAATTTATTAATTAATGTCAATAAAAATGTTAATAAAAAAATTTAAATAAAATTTTATAAATGGATTTTTGAATAAGTAGCAAAAGGTTTTCAGATTTTAAATAATTTAAGACAAGTGAAAATGATTGAATATTTTATACTTTACATCATTTAAGATTAGTTAATGGCGGAATTTGAAAACAGATGTATAAAGTGTAACAATGTCCATTCTTTTTGGGTGCCAGCAACATATTGACATATGAACTCGCTATTGGAAAGCAGAAGTCAATGTCTCAATTGGACTTGATAGCTTTTGCAGGCTGCCTTGAAACTAAAACAGTATTATTGAGAAAATTTGCATCAATATTAGATGCAAACAATTATTATGAGGTTAAGAAAATCCAACATACCACAAAGCTCTCGCAGAACATTTTAAGAGATAGTGTAATTAACCGAGAATGGTATTTGTACAGTGTCAGGCTTCTTAACAGGACATTGTAGAATGAATACATGCAAATAAATTCAAGTCATGTAATAATGAAGAGGAAATAGCAGACCACTTGCTAAGCCATTGTGATAGTCTATATTGGAACATATTCCAATATCTAGACAGCCATTACATAAAACCATTAGAAATTGTATCTCTGAAGAAAATCGTGGAATTTTTAATGAATACCACAATCTCGGAGGAGCTGTAACTATGAAATATGTTACAATAAGCTCAATTTATGGTGCAGTCACAAAGTGATTAGTTCACGCCCTTCCCTAATCTAATCTTAGTAATTCTTTAATGGGTGTGCCACAACCCCAAAGATTAATAAAATGTTTAAGCAATATAAATATTGAAAACCAGAAATATTTCTCAGAGTCTCAACGAAGTACGTTAAATACTTACTTGGCTAAGGGCGAAGGTCATAGGTTAGCCAGTGCTTTATCTTTAAGTTATGTACTCTTAGTTCTGGAAATCTTAACTCAGTAAGTTTTTTTTTTGGACAAATAAAAGATTCATTTACAGGCTAATAGTGGCCCCGACTTGGGGTATCTACGCCGCGTACAACATGTGGAAGGCATCAAAGCCGTGCTTTCACATAAAGAAGGCGTCTCAAGAACAATTCACGGCAGCCCCATGGTTTGTCCGCAACACAGCGATATCCAAGTACAATGCCAAACCCCGAAAGTGTTTATAATTTCTTTTGAAAATAAATAAATTTACGTGGTTAATTCGATTTATCTCTTCACATTTATCAAGCATACTTGTATTCACATAATGGGACCTTACTCCCTCAATTCTGTATGTTATACGAGTATACACATCGCTTAACCACCCTGCAGTATGCTCGGTGGCAATTGTCCCCTTTTCGCTAGTTATTGATCGGTCCCTTTTGTGCTAGTAATTTCCTAGTCACCTGGTAAGCTGAGGCGAGCCAGTAAGAGAGAACTATTGAGAGTCAAAGTTCAGTGAACGTTCATGTGCATATATGGAAAAAATCCAAAAGACTACTGTCTTCTTATTTGCTGTCGGCGTTATACAAAGTAAGTAAAATAGTGAAAAAGTGAATTTGTTCATATAATTATTGTGTTTTCTTTTAATTCTAGTTGTGATTATCAAAGGAAAAAACACCAAAAAGAAGAAGAATCCATCGCGAATGATGGTAACAGTTAACCCATTTATTAGACTTAAAAATTGTAAATTTGTGTTTCTTTTCTTCATATTTTGTATAGATTTTAGTGAGTTGTATAGTATTGAATGAATTAAACTTATGAAATCATTGTTTTTGAAATGGGCGCAAAGCTAGTAAAAATGGGACTAGCACAAAACTAGTAAAAATGGAACTGGCGCAAGACTAGTAAAAAATGAGACTGGCGCAAGACTTGGAAAAAGGGACAGGCCCAACGTAGTGAAATGGTATGCTATGCGGTGGCAATTGACTCCGTCCAATGACATCGCCATATTAAATACGCCACTAAGATACATGTACTAGGGGATTGGCTTTCGCCAATGGTGGCGAAAAAGAGACTAGCCCATGATAAGTCTTGGATCAATCCCTTCTTACTGCAGGGCAGTAACTCGTTGTAAAATTACACCAAAACCACATGGTTTGTCCGCAACACTACCATACAAAACGCTCTTAAGATGACTATAGTGCTTAAGAAAATGACAACACAGCAGCCGTTACGATACGGTGGCCATAACAACAATAAAGTCTGGGAATGTTTTCCCTTGAAACAACTGAATTCTGATACTTAAGAGCAAATTTCATTATACATAAAGCTATAATGGAGAAAACTATTGAATATGTATATGCATTTAAGATGGAAATTCCAGCAGAATAATGAAACCATAAAACCTTCAGATTGGTGAAGGATTGGTTTGAAAACAATCGTATGACCTTGACCTTGACCTAAGCTTGTCAAGTCAGACATCAAATAAGTGTTGCTAAACTTAACTAAAATAATTTTTACCAAAGTAAATAGTCATTTCATAGCATATCATATTATGGTCATGATATAAAGATACTCTTTTTATTTTTTCCATGTCTTGAGTATGCAGGATACTATCGGAGATTCCATTTATTCTAATTTCTACAGAATATTTTCAACTGACTACATTCAGTTAATGAAAAAGGAAGTTCGATAATACATAACAATTCTTATATGGGTTAAACCCCGCAACAACAAGATCAAGAATGTTGGTCGGGATGGGTAATAAGGAAATTATGTAAAATACATATGTTTAACTTACCCGATTATATTAACGAAAAATCAAATCAAATAACTTCTTAGTTTTTGGATGTTAATTCTTCTCTTCTTTTAAAAATAAAAGTAGTTCGAAATTGATGAATTTGATGCTAGGAAAAAATTATTTACAAATGACATTACTTATTTTGTTTTTCTTTGAAATCATAAAGAAATAAATAGGAAACTTACCAATTTTGTCAACATTTGATTGAACAATGATTTCAAATTTCGCACACTATTGTTAACTAATTGATAGGAATTGTAAATAGATTGATCCCTCTATGAGAACTTAATTTTGGTCTATTGCAGTTCATGATACTATTGTACTGTATTGTATTTCAAAAGTACCTTTCCATTATACAAATTAAGAAATGAATTCGGTTCTATTCTAATACTTTCAAATCCATGAAATCCATCGAAGATTTTATATTCCAAATAGCTGCTTCTCTGATAGGCAATGCAAAATATTGACTTGAAGTTCTGTAAGCAAGTCATCCAATCTATATGTTTAATAGTTTTATGCGGCCCACACATTATGCAATCGATTACACATTTTGCTTGTTGAATCTCACAACGTGTGCGTTTTGATATTTCATTGTACAATCAGTCGCATAAGACTATTAACATATAGACTGGACGACTTGCTCACAGAACTTCGAATTCTCTTTTTTTCAAAAGTATCAAAAGTTGTTGTTGCTCCTTGAGACATAAAATCTGGAAAGAGCACTTAACAATTTTGTGAGAGTACACAATGACATGAGCGAGTTGTCCAGTCTACATACATATAAGTATGTTTAACAGTCTTTGGCTCATTAATTCTTCTTACTAGTAAGTTTTTTGATACAAGTTATTTAAAGCTCATTTTAAATATTTCTATCTTTACCAATTACAAACATTCTTAAATTCTTTCTCTTCTACATGATTCATAATAGAGGCCTGCATAAATGCATTCAAAGCGACATGAATGAATCATTTACTTTGAAAATGATTGACATACATATAAATTCATTCATGGAGATCTCTAGTACATAAGAACATACTATGAATTACAGAAATATATGTATATATAAACTCGTATCTGTGAGTGTTACATTAGACGACTGCATGAATATATTCAAAACGACATGTATTCATGCAGATCTCTATTTCATAATATTATTTACAATATTCACAATTCGATAATATTTTACAGTAGTAACTCGATTTCTTCACACACCTCAGTACTCAGCGATACAAAAATACATCCACGGACCTGCGAATCCTCTCTGTCCGTGAACAGATTTGCACACAAGCCGGTATAAGGACCGGCTAAAGTCTTATGTTAATAGCTGCTGTTTTGACTATAAATACCTCCAGGAGGAGACTCAAGCGTCTTCACCCTGATGACGCAAAAACATGTTTTATTACATACGCATAACTTATGACATTTAAAATTTGTAGTATATTTTGTCTGTTTTCTATGTTGTATTTTATACTGAAGAAAGTTTGGTAAAGTACCCTTAGTTTTCATATTCTGATGAAATTAGTATGAAAAGGAAAAATTCAGTACTTGCGACACAATCTTCAAACTTACAACGAAGATCGGTTTACATGCTACTACTTGCTAAATCGAGTTTCTACTGTAATCAATTTGTTCTGCCATAAACATATTTCAATTCAACAATCAATGGCTTTTAAAAAATTAATTCAATCTCTCATTCAACATTCGATTAATGACAATAAATTGGTTTTAAACAAAGTTTCAATTATCAATAATTGTTTTTAAACACAATTTAATCCTTAATTTGATTAGATGGTTGATACAAAAATCAAGTCAAGACATATGATTGATTGTAGTATGTACCATATGTATTTTACATTATATAAATTGTAGGTATTGTTATAAAATTACATTTAATAAATCATAAGTTGTGACATGAAGTCATCATTAGAATCATATTTTAAATAATATGTAATTACATTTATTTTTCTTGTTTTATTTAATATTATAATTATACTTTTATTATATAATAATTTTAAATCTTAACATAGTCTTTTTTTGTTTCTTTTTTTTTTATATAATTAGGTAGGGAGTGGGGGGAGGTGGATGTGTACTTATTGTAGGCAAAAAGCAAGGAAAATTAAACATTTGACCAACATTAATATGGAGTGGAGTAGAATATGCATGCCTCTCTATTTTCACAAACCATGTGAAGAGTTGCAAGTTAAGTTCTTTATTACTTATTATTTTATATTTTTTTTATTATTTTTTTTATTGTTCAAATTTTATTGAGTTAACACCCATGTCAATTTGTCCGCCGCGATAACCGCCACGTTTTTTCTTGTCCTTTTCGTGTTTAAATGATTTTCCACGTGTGAATTTCAAATCTCTATTCGCACGATCGCCCCAAGAGCCGGACGAGTTTTTCTATAAATATTCAAGTTAGAAGGTCAGTTGGGTTTATGTTAAAAAAAAAATGGTTATATAAGCGAGGTATGTGTTGTGTGTGTTACGTGTGTCTGGAAAAAGAATTTGGTTGGTCATATTTAAACTTGTCTTATTTTTTATAGATCTCTAATTAAAAACTATGTTTCCTTTTTAAACATCTCATCTATAATCTCTAATCATCTATCTAATCGTCAAATGTTATTTTTTTATTCGATGACCCACTATCAAATGATTTGTTAAATGAATTGCCACCACGTCCGCCACGGAAACCACCGCCTCCACGACCACCGCCGCCACCACCACGTCCAAAACCGCCTCGACCACCGCGATCGCCACCAAAACTACCTCCTCTACCACCACCACCTCGACCACCACGATCTCCAAATCCACCACGGCCACCACCGCGTCCACGTCCACCGCCGCGATCACCACCACCACCATTGAATGGCTTCTTATCAAAACCTCCGAATGATCTGCGATCACCCATTTTCTTGAAACCACCATCAGCACCGCCTTCTTCACCATCACCGGCATTGCCACCAAAACGATTAAAACCGCCGCGACCACCACCACCACGTCCACCACCGCGTCCTCCAAAGTCTTTCTTGAAACCTCCATCATTTTGCTGAATAAGAAAAAAGAAAAAAAGAAAAAGGTATCACAAATTAGCAAAAGAAACATGACAAAATAATAGATCAAAAAAATGGTTTTAAACTTCAAAGATTTCAAAATATTTGTTGCCTTAAATATTAACTAGAGGAAGTAAGTTTCGTAGTTGCTAATTTGTGTAACTTTTTCCAACAGACCCACCCACCCCTTACCAACCATAAAGCTATAGACAACAGACTAAAACCAACCAACCAGCCGACGACACCAAAATTGTATCACTTCATCAGTTATTTTTCTTTTTTGATGATTTTTACTCAATGATCCACACACAACACACCACCAGCACTCTTCAATTTGAAGCACTCACCTTTGCCTCAAATGACATGTCTTGAACACGTGAATCGACCTCCACTTCTTCCGTACGAACACGTCGGAAGGGTGAACGGGGTCTTTTAACACCGCTACCATTAGCTGTCTGATCATTTTGACTATTATTTCCATTAAACTTATTATTGTAATAAGGCGATGAAGAAGTAAAACCATTTTTCTAATCAAATTTTAAATGAAAATCAAATCATTACAATTTTTAGGCCATAAAATTTAGCATTCTTTAGCTTCTTCGGTTAACCGAAGGTACTTCTTTCACATCCCGATTCTATATATTGTGATTTGAAAAAAAAAAAAGGTTATTTGTAGTAAATTTTGTATGGGGACTACCTATTCTAGACATTCAGATAAGTCTTATGCGATTACGTTACGTTAAATTGATCATTTCCATGTATACCTAATGGGGGCTCCGACTCCCGATTCTATGCTTTACAAACTATCAAAGCAAAGTTATAATATGCAGATTTTGAACCATAAACAATCTCGAAACTTATAGATGGAATAATTTTATGCAGTATGTAATGCTGACAACAATTAATGATTTTAATTTCAGAAGACTATAGGCTGGTACTACCTCTTCCAGACATCAGAAAACTTTGATATCCGACATACCTTTTCAGCTGCATTTGACAATAAAAATTACGCAAAATTATAGCTCGTTATCTGCAAACATTGACAGCATAACATTTGGGGGAGCATGGACAGAATAACGGATAGGACATGGTTTTTTGTCACCCTGTTATTATATGTACATACAAGAGCACTGCACAAGTGCGCACTAAGTATGTAGTCTTTACAGTTGACAAGTAAACAAGTGCACACTATAAAAACGAGTCATGTGTGTTTTGAAACGAGTCATTCTGAGTCATGGTATTTTTGAAACGAGTCTTTACGAATCATGGTAGTTTTGAATCAAGTCTTTACTCATTTTGTCTATGCTGTCTTTCGATTTGTGCCTTCTGCTTTGACTCGGTTTCACACTGTCTTTGTTAACAAATTCAACATGTATGGGAAAGCAATACTATGTACAGTACCAAACACACACACTATGAAAACGAATCATGGTGTTTTGGAATCCAGTCATGATTGTTCATGAAACTAGTCACTCAACTCAACTCTATGCTGTCGTTCGATTCGTGACTTCTGCTACGACTCGCTATCACACTATCTGTAACATACAAAACTAGAGTTGATTTGTGAAAGAGTTGCTGCAAACAGTGTTTCTATTGATAGTGTTGCATGTAGCACAAGATCCGTTTGAATGAGCTAGGATTATTAAGGGCCCAAGATATGAAACAACGATAGTAATACAATTTTATCATAGTGAAATAATAATGTTTCGTCCGTCATCGACATTGTCGTCTGCACAATTCAAAAGATAACAAAAAATGGACGTTTTACTACTTCATTACATGTGCTGTATGCTGTATCAAACACACATACGTAAATGTTGTATTACAATCATTGTATCGAGTCTTGGCCGCTTTATTTGTTTAGTTTTGACTTGTGCAGCGCTCTAGTACATACTATATCATTTTTGAAAAATATTTGTGCTTTTAACAGTGATCGAACTCATTTATAAACAGCCAGGAATGGGACCGTTCAATCACTTCGCTATATCGAAGTCTTTGCTTTAGGGAAGTTTGGACTCATATATAAGGAAGTCAGTGGAACTGTTCAACCATTTCATCTCTAAAGATAAGCATTTTCTGTTGGGGCAGTTCACCTTTTCTATAACGAAGCCATTGAGACCGGACAATTACCTCACTAAAGGGCAGTTCCTTATAGATTATTCCGTATCTGTCTTCTATTTAAAGTTCAATAATTTTTCATATAAAACCTTTAATTTTCAGGCCTAATCATTTCAATTGAAACATCCCATCCCCACAAATATCAAGGATAATAAAAGAATATGGTATTCGCATTATGTTAAAAAGGGTAGAAAATTGAAAACCTTTGTGGCTTACCTGATTTTCGCCAGATTTTACAAAATTGCTGTATTTGTTCTTTTTGAAATCGTTCGGTGTCTTTTCAGCTTGTGAAGATTCACTTATTTTACGCTTTTGTCCTGGTTTTGGTGCTGGTTTCTTTTCTTCTTCATCATCATCACTGCTACTATCGGATGAGCTGGAATCGTCTTTCTTCTTTTTGGCAACAACAGGCTTTGCTTTCGGTTTAGCTTCTTCTTCATCATCTGATGAACTATCGTCACTGGATTCTTTTGCGGCCTTTTTATTTGGAACAACAGCTGCCTTTTTGGCTGGTGGTGCTGCATCTTCAGAACTGTCAGAGCTATCATCATCTGAAGATTTAGGTTTCTTTGCAGCAGCGGCTGCTGGTTTTGCAGCGGCAACAGTTGGTTTTTTAACTGTCGGAGCATCATCTTCGGATGATGATGAATCATCTGAACTTGACTCAGCTTTCTTAGCAACAACAGGTGTAGCCTTTTTAACTGTTGGCTTGACAGCTGGAGTTTCCTCATCACTAGAATCTTCTGAACTGGACTCAGCTTTCTTAGCAACAACTGGTGTAGCTTTTTTAACTGTTGGCTTGACAGCTGGTGTTTCCTCATCACTAGAATCATCATCACTGCTAGATTCTGCCTTCTTAGCAGGTGCTTTTGCTGGTGTAGCCTTAACAGCTTTGGTGGGTTTTTCATCTTCACTGTCGTCACTATCATCAGATGAATCCTCAGATTCTGCTGGCTTGGTTACCTTAGCAGCAGGTTTAGCAACAGGTTTAGCAGCTGGTGTCTTTGTTTGTTTTTCGTCTTCATCAGAGCTGCTATCTTCACTTGATGATTCCTGGTGTTTTTAAATAAATAAATATATAAAGAAATGATAAATTTCATTAAACATAGAATTTCATCCTTTTTTTATTACCTTTTTAGCAACTGGTTTAGCTGGTGTTTTTACAACAGCAGGCTTTACTGCTGGCTTCTTGGCCTTATCATCGTCACTGCTATCGTCCTCGCTACTGGATGAATCTTTTTTGGGTGCTGCTTTCTTTGCTGGTGTAGCTTTAGCAGCAACTGCTTTTTTGGGTGCTTCATCTTCATCACTGCTGTCATCGCTACTTGATGAATCCTTCTTCTTAGCAGCAGCAACAGCAGCCTTAACTGGTGTTTTAGCAGGTGTTTTTACTGCAGCAGCTGGTTTCTTTGTTTGTGGTTCATCATCATCTGAAGTTGAATCCTCACTCGAAGACTCTTGCTTTTTGGCTGGAGTAGCTTTAACAGGTGCCTTCTTAGGTTTCTCTTCTTCTTCATCTGAACTATCTTCCTCGCTGGAAGACTCTTTCTTGGCTTTTGTTACAGGTTTAACTGGTGTTTTGGCTGTTGGTTTAGCATCTTCTTCAGAATCGTCACTATCATCTGAAGATGAAGCTTGTTGCTTCTTGGCTGCTGCAGCTGCTGCTACGTTACCATTTGTCAAATTAGCTGATTTCTTCGGTTGCTCTTCTTCATCACTAGAATCATCACTATCACTTGAATTTTCAGTGGCCTTAACAGGTGGCAATTTTTTTTTACTATTTTGTTGATAAAATTGAATGATTTCTTCAATTTTTGGTGAACCTTTACCAATGGCAGGCTATGAAAAAAAGAGAAGGATAATATTCAATCACATATCGCCATCTTTGTATATTTTCAATTGTTGTTTATTAAATCAATTTACATAAATACAAATGATTTACATTTATTGTTAATTTTTCTGTATTTTAAACAAAAGCACATTGTTCTTTTTATGGCAGCCGGTCGTGATCAAATTTTACCACGCCGCCTTTGCCACATTGTTCTGCGGCAAACGATTAGATAGCAGATTACTTACCGCTTTAGTTTTCTGTTGAAAAACTGCTGCTAAGTTTTTGTCTTTCTTTTGCAAATAGTCTAGAACTAACGCAGCATATAATTGTTCATCTGCACCCATTTTTATTTTATAAATTTTTATCAATTAAATTATATTAAATATTCTATAAATTGACTTAACCGCGGCAAGTTACAAAATGCGAACCAACACCAACACGTGCTGAACAAGAAGGGATTATGCAAGACTGCCAATCTATGCAAATATGTAAACCGGTTCGATAAATTGTTTGTTTGTTATCGATTTGACAAGAGCGAGCACATGTTTGCGCAAGCACATGACGATTTTGTTTTTATTGATAACAAGAAGTTGGCAGCTCTAAACGATAAACTCCCTTCCACCCTCCAACAAATCAGCTGATTCAGTTGAATGCTCTTGCAAAGTTTTGGTAAATTATTTATCGATTTTAGTTTTTAGTTCAATATTTGAGTAAACATAATGAGCAATAAAGAAGAGCCTAAGCCTGGTGAAGGTCTGCGTTCAGTGCGCACTACCAGTGTATTCAGACTAATTAATTTTGAATTGTACACAAAACCGGTGAGCAGTCAACAAAACTTAGCATTTATCAACGATAAATTATATAAATTCATTACAGAATAAAGTGATTATGGGTATTGGAATAGCTGCCATTGCCGGTGTTTTTGGTTATATTGCTTATATGCGTGCTAAATATGATGGTCTCGGCTATTATGCTGCAGTCCAAGAAAACGGCCAAGAAGTATTCACAAAAAAGACATCCAAATGGGATACTTAAATTAAGTAGAAATAAAACAAATTTTGTGTGTTTGTGGCCAATAGAATTTAAGTAATTTAGTTTTGTATAATTGTTGTTGTTTTTTTACCAAAGAATCACAAAGGAATTTTTCTTTCAGATGCATAAAATCAATCAAACAGCAAAATATAAGACTACAAATTTTGAACTTAACATACAATATTATAAATTGATAGATGATGAATATAGAGATAAAATATTCTCAGGTCTCCAAGTCTCTCTGACTATGTTGTGCCAATAACAAAGCAGAACGACAACGAGAGGGAACGATAAAGGTAAACACAAACGACAAGACAAAGGGATCCGAAAACAAAACATTTAAATAAGTTGTGTCGTGCGAGTTTCATTTCAACAGCCTTTAGCAGAGCTGGAGAATTCTTTTTAACCAGATAATTTTAACGCTTTTAATTCCTCCAAATATTTCGATTCCATTCCGATTTTGTTTAATTGATTTAACTCCAAGGTTTCACCTTGTCCTTGGCGCGCTTTTAGTTTTTTAATGTCGGAAAGTTTTTTGGCAACATTTCGTATTTTCTTATCTTTATCGTTCTCGTTTACTTTGTTATTATCATCCCTTGGATGTTGTTGTTGTTGTTGTTGTTGGTAATGATGTTTTTGATGATCTTGAACTAAAAACCCATTATTGACACCATCAGCCGGATCCGCTAGTTGTTGTTGTTGTTGTTGCTGCTGCGGCTGTCTAGGGTGCCTTTTTTGAGGTTGCTGTCTGCGGTTCGACGGCTGATGTTGTTGTTGATTATTCTGATGCTGCTGTTGTTGTTGTTGTGAAGCATCTGTGCCATTACTGGTGTCACCACCATCAAGCGAATTTCTCGGTTCAAAGCTTGTACAACTATCGCGTTTATTTTTCGATTTATTCTTATTATTTGACTTCTGGCCCTTTTTGTTGTTAGCTGCTTGACCTTGGGTATGATGAGATGAAAAAGAGAGAGAGACACCAGTCACTTATCATATTTATTATTATTGCATTATGTATGAGTATCATAATTTATTGGAAGTATGTATGTTTATCTAAGTAAATAGTCTATAGGTCTATGGTCAAACTACTAATATCGTTTATGTTGATAAGGTCTATAACGTCGATTTGTACGATTTTGATTACTATTATGATTACTAGTACTCGATTTCTGATTGTCGGTGTCGGCCTGACGTCGCATTATTGGATTTGTCAAGTCATATTTCCTATTCCAAAATTGCCTAGGATGATGATGATTACCTGCTATTAAACCAGGTATACTGCCTGTTGGCTGAGGTAAATAATTATCCGGGTTCTTGCCCTCCTTCATAAGCCTCAAATGTGGTGGTGTATAGGCCTTCTTACTGGCTTCCGGTTGACTTGATTTAATGCCCTCCTGCTTGACCTTCGTAATCTTTGGTTCAGTGAAGGTATTGTCGGGAAATTGTTGCCATTCAACACCAAGCAACTCTTGACCCTGAGGCCATAATGTTTCATGCATTAAAGCACCAGAGTAATGATAGACCTTGAAACTGAAATAAACACACATTTTGTCATATTAATAAAAATTCCCTATTCAAATTTGGCATAATCATAAATGAAGGACTTAAGAGAGGAGTGCTCACCCATTTGAAATGCGTAATCTTGGCGCCGTCGTTGCCGTTATGAAGTGCTCACCATCTGGATTCCATTCAAAGTGAGTAGTATCAGGACACTTAATATTGGCCAATTGTTCTCTTTTTTGTACATCCCAAATTTCAACATTACCAGGCAAATTGCCAAAGCCCGCCAAGACAACAATGCTGCCAAATGGATTGAAATAAGCGCAGTTTCTTGGTCCCTCACCAAAATCGAATATAACATCGCATTTCAAATTATATAAGGCAGCCTTTGAAGGCATATATCCATATACAACAACAAACTCAGTAGCTTTCGGGCTCCACTTAACACAATGCACTGGCCCCTCCTTGGCTGTAACAATATAAATGTACAAATTTCTCAGTTAAGAAATGGATTGGTATGTTTATGAACTTACACAATGGCACCGAACAGGTATCTCCTTTTGTGGCCATAAAATGTAACGCCTGATTACCATAATAAGACGCTCCACTTTTGTCCACCTCCGTACTAGTTAGTAGCAATAAACCACTACCGCGTTTATTCCAAAGCATTTCTACACGATCCGCTTGAAAGAAACTCTTACACGCCACAGTTTGATTCTGTCCCAATGCTGGGTACTTATACATTTTGCACATTGAAGGTGCCCCTTTGGACCCGGGCGTATAAAAAGCTATAAATGGTGGACTATTGCCTGGTCCCAGTGACAGCATGCCTCCACGACTGCCTCCTATTTTCCTGGTCGTAGACTTGAAGCCTTCAATACCGGCAGCTAGATCGTAAAAGAGAGCTTCACCGCCCACAACCATTGCAAAGATCGATTCATCCGATGACCAGGATGGCTCCCAGTCAGTCTGAGTCTTTTGCACTATCGCAAAAACTTCTGTACCGCTTGAAACTTCATAGACAAACATATTCGGTGAACCATCCGGTTTGTCTTTCGTAATGACATACAGTTCCCATGTACATATGTAATTGCCGCGCGGCGAAAATTTCAAATAGAACGCCTTTGGACGTGGTAACCTGCATTTCAATTGCCAATCACTGGTCTGCAGCACTTTAACTTCCACGCCATTCGAATAGGCGAAATATCGTCCATTTGGACTAAATGAAATCGATCGAGAATTCTTCGTCTCCTCTCGTGGTAAGTGTGGTTGGTGTTCATACGGGAGTTTAGGACCCAACAATGACCACAACTCAATACCAACGCTAGAGCGAACTGCAAAGAAGAAAAAAACGCAATTACATACAATTATTGTTTTTTATTCTATTCGACGAGGTCGACGCCAGCGCCACGCATCCAGCAGGCCAACAACTCACAAGCGCCGCGCAGTTAATCAATCGCCTACTAATATTTTGTTCGTGGCAGAACGTACTAACACAGATTGCTCCGCTGCTGCTGCTGCGCTACCACTACAGCGCTTTACAGTAGTAATGTATTTTTTTTTTTTATGACTAAGCGCGTTTATCATGTTTACTCTAGGATTGGAAAATGAATTGATGACAAATGGATAGCAAGTGCTGGCCTTACTTCAATGCGATGTGTGAATGATGAAATTATAATAAATAAACAATTTTTCGCAATATTTACTTGCAACAGCAGGAGAAACACCGTCCGCAGCCATTGTCTGAAATTCTAACCTCAACGGTGACCAACAGTGATCGAAAACAAGCAATGAGCGTGTTTATTAAAAATTTTGCAACACTAACACTAAGAATACGTTATATATTTGTCACTTAACAGCACTTGGAACTGTGGCGCCTGCAGTTCGCGCATTTAACATTTCAAATGACAAATTTAAACGAATCCATTTAACTGATTATAACAAAATATACTTAAATATTAAATTATATGTATATACGTCAAATAAAATTTAACTTTAAAAATTTACCAAAGAATACATGATCTAATATAGAAAACTCATTTAAAATATTACAAACAAGGAGGGAAGGTATCAATTTTATGTGATTTTATTGGTTTACTATTGGAATTGGTATTATGTATCATTATAAGAACATTCAAGCTAGAGTACCCCAGGGCTGAGTGCTGGCACCCATACTCTGGATGGTAACCTACCTAATTCAAGTTATAAAAGAATTTTAGTTGCAACAAAAGCAGATGATTGCCTAATGATAGTGATCCCGGAACAGCCTCAACCATTTTGCAAAACCAGATAAATATTCTGGATCCATTGCCGTGAACACATTCTTCTAACTTTCACCATGAATCGCAAGAGTTGCCCTCCTATAAACCTTAATGGATACACGATTCCGGAAAACACAACAGCGAAATACCCTGGATTAACTCTCGATAGAAGACACACAAAAAATTTAAAAGGCAACAGCTCGATCTAATACTTTTACAATTAACCTGGCTCTTAAGATCAAGCTCGCAGCTAATCTGTTACTACAATATATAAATCCATACTGAATCTGGTGTGGACTTATTGAATATAGCTTGTGGGCACTGCATCCAACTCGCAGGAATTAGTAATAAAAAGATCTTCAGGTTGGCAAGTCATAAAAATCACCTTGCAGTCAACCTGCTTGACAACAGCCAGTACATCCGAAGGTTCAACGGCAACATCACGATTACTAAATACTAAAAAAAAAACAAAAATGGTAAGACGAATCCTTACTGTAATGATAAGATTTGGTAACCAAGACTCATCAGCCTCGCTTCGTAGATACATTATCCATTCAAAAGAGTAACATCAGTACAACAACTAAATACAATAGTTAAAAATCAAGGATTGGCAGGTTCACAGGAAGGCTTATCTTGAGACCATAGTCCATCAACTAGCCTACGTAGGAGCTTCGAATGAGATTTTTGCAGAATTTCTATGTTAGATGGCAGAGTATTGTCATGGGAAGAATTAGTTGCAATATATGTATATGATATATGGCAAAGAAGACGGATCATTCTCCTTTTACTCTGGATGTAAAGACACTGGTTTTTGGTGCTGTAAGTCAAGCAAGCAAGTACACATGAAAGTAGATTAGTTTAGGTTAGGATGATAGCCGGTAACATCATCAGCACATCCGTTGTTATTTAATGAAGACAAAGAGAGTGGTATGGGATTGGTATGGAAATGATATTCCGACTTCCTTTCACTCACCACCTGTCAGAGTGTTTGACATTAGGATAGGAGAGGCTATAAAGACATTATCACTGTCCTACACATGGAAATGTTTGTAAAAAAAAAAAGAAGAGAAATGTTTACATAGACATTTATGGAAAACAAGAAGAAGTGAAAAAAATGAAAATGTATAGGGTTAAAATTAAACTAAAATGGTAAAATGTGTAAAACAAAGCCAAGGTACAGAGCTCAAAATAAGAAGACAAACTTAGAATCATGTGAATAGGAGTCAACAGGCTCCGATTTACAGTATCACATGAAAAGCTACCACACTGTGAAAGAGAGTTGCAAGTATGTTCCCCATCATTTTGTTCAATGTACTGGCTAACGTACTATAGCGGAGTCAGGTCCAAATTAGACCATCTCTGGTCCAATGAGGAAACAAGCAGCTCCTTCCGTGGTGAGTACATCTGCTTCATCGTTCCCAAGATAATTACTATACCAAGGTATCCAGATAAGATTTAAATGCTTATTTGATCCCAGTCATATACATATTAAACATACAATAGATCAATTTGTGTTCGCTATCCCTGTCCTAGTAATATGAAGCGGCCTTATTTCAACAAATATCGGACTCTACATTGTTGTGATGAATTCAAATCACTTTTCCCACTACCATTGGCAAGTTTGCAATGTAAAGACCTTTTCAGTTCAGGCTTCTTCAGTTTTTATGGTGAGCCACAGTGATCTTCATCGGAAGTATTTTAATTCATTGAACAGTTTAAATTCATATAATGAATTACAAATTCACGTGTAATTTTGCTTTTATTACATGGTAATAGTTTAACAACAACAGTAGCAAAGACTATTAATGTATATAGACTGGACAAAAGCCAGTTGATTCCAAAAAAATTTTCAAACCAATTGTCTAGTCTATATACATACATAAATTGATATTCTCTGACAGTAGGCAGTAGGCACAGTGCAACGATCAGCGATCGGCAATAGTACATATAATAAAATAAGTAGCATTTGATCATTTGGTTGTCTTTCTTTTGGCAACTAGTATTACGCCAGTAAATCATACGGAAAACATTAAAGAAGCCAAACCAAAAATGAAACAGAAACAGAAATAGAGAAAGAAGAAGAAGATACCTACCTAGATGATCAGTGACCATTACAATTATTATTACAATGCAATGGAACTTGTTCAGTTACTTTCGCTAAATGGCATTGATGGCAGCGACAACGACACTGGCAGTGACAACGGTAATGACAACAACAACAATATATGTACAATAGTACTGCTGTCGATGACACTAAATAGCTGTTGTTGTTGCTGCTGCTAAAGATGTTTGTTAATTTATTTTTTATTTGTTTGAAGTCTTCATGGTCTCCGTTGCGCATTTATTTGTCTTTAACGCACATTATTCACATTATTTACTTTTCGTTGACAATATTATCTTTTGCTTAATGTTTTTGTTATTGTTGGTAAAGTATTATTGTTGTTATTGTTGCAGTTACTTTTGTTAACTGTTGTTAACGCGCTTCAACAGAAATTTGTTTCATATCAAAAGTAAATTTTCTCACTTGGCAGGCAGGCAGGCAATCGACTTCAAATGGTCGAAAGAAAAAGTTATAAAATAACAACAATGAAAGTCTTTCAAAATAATACTCAAAATTGCCTCCAATGAAGGTTCAACGAGGGATAAAGTACATACATAAATCTTTCTGTATGTACATACCACATACATACATATTTAGATTTATATTTTATTATATTATCAAACCAAAAAGCTAATGACCATCATAAATTTTAAACAAACTTTCTCAATAAAAAAATAAGATTATTATTCCCTACATATACTAGGTACATCAAACACATTATATAAGTACATAAAGAGAAATGTGACTCCCAAAAAAGAGGAAAATGATTAAAGAGAGAACATTGGTGGTAAATCATGTACTTTTAATAAAATATTTAATTGTAGTAAATTCGTCAATAGAAATGACTTAACATATTTAAAAAATAAATAGAATATGATATGATAATATGGTTATACAGAAATGAATTTAATTTTTTTTGCAAACTTTAGTCCTTGCCCTAGACCTTCAATAATTTTGGGTTCTTTTTAATGTGCATGGAAAATTCCCAGCATTAATGAAAATTCTATTAATGATTTAGTCTTATATGTTTAACGTGCAGAACAAAACTTTATATACTAATAGTATTAGCATGATCTGCATCTCAAGGTACTTGATCACCTTTCTGTCCCATCAGGCAACTAGTACAATAAGTTTTTGGGATTTGAAGGCACAAACATGTATCTACTTTATGTCTATCTGGTCATTTATCACAGTCATCATGACTTGATCTCTGAATGACATATGCACCAAATTAGCAAATCAAAAGAAATGTATCTACGATATATGTTATCAGATAAAAGATTAAATATAACCATTGTGAAAGGGTTTTATAGGAACAAAAGTTGGTAACATATAACGTGTAATTCGATAATCCCATCTAATAATAGCAGGCCCACTTCGTTCGATATTTGTACTCTAACTCTAATTCTTCATTTCACAAATTGATAGAATTGTACACCTTTTTCCTGCTCTCTCTTTGGTAGGCCTATAGAATGCATTTGTTTTAATAAATAAGTACATCAGCATTTGATATTTTATCGTTTTTTTTTACAGATATTTTAGCTTTATCATCTTATTACAGATAGTCTACCTATATCTTCTTCTTAAATGGTTGTCGAAATATTTTCCATCCGAATTATATGACTGGGCATAAGCTGAACGGACCTACCTGTGTGTTAATATGTCTGAGCACAGACTCAACAGGTAAGCGTTGGGCAACGTTCACAAATAAATCGAAATTCCAACCTTAGCCTCCCCTAAATTTGAATCATAGAATCGCTACTGTATGAAAGGAACCCTTTGGATTACTGGATTCTGGGTTCAAAGAGTAATCAGATTATCAAATTACTACTGTATTTATATTTTATTATAATTTTTACTCACATAAATGGAAACCCATTCTTTTAAGAACTGCAGAAAACAATAACAATTTTCAAATAATGTATGAAATACACATTTGAGTGAAGACCCTCAAACAATTGATTATTGGATTTTAAGATTTTCTTAACACTAAGGTATACTTTAGAAAAAAAAAACCAAAAGGAATTAGAAATTTCAACAAATTTATAATAATAACTCCCTCCCTGCGATCAAAAATTATTTACGGTGCACATTTTTGTCAGTTGCTCTTATTCCAAAGTACCTAGGAAATTCCCTCTCTCCTAACTTGAACTCGCCTTCATTCCTTGTTACAGGTCCCAAACCAAAATAGACAAGATACATACTATTTCTATTCCTAACAGCATGTCACTTGCTACATATATGTACTTACAATAATATAACGAAGGAATGCCTCGGCGGTGCCGTAGGGATTGAAAGGGGCTTGAGGCGATAGGGGTTTTTTTTTAGTCGGTAGGCTAATGAATCCGACATAACTTGTGGCACGGGCCATAGGTATCTTTGGAAGATTTTTATCTCCTTGTTTCGTACAACAAAAAAAAAAAAAAAAAAAAAAAATATAATGTAATAAAAATTAGGAGTATCATAGATTTGAAGGTCTAAAAGCTATTGACTGCTCTAACTAATTAATTAGTTATAGTGTATATAATTGTTTTTAAATAATTAAATAATAATTGAATGAGAAATATTATAAATAATTTTTTGTATTGCCATAAGCTAAACATCTATCTATCTCGTATATATATAAAATCGAAAGCCTTTTCGTGTTTGTGCATGCTAATCTCAGAAACAGGTTAACCTATTTGAATGCGGTTTTGATTGATATATTTTAGCAAGCTTCGTGTAACATTTAGTATTTATTTTATCGAAATCGACCGGCTAAATCAAAAGATATTCATATTTTTAATTCTGTTACCTACTTTTTGCAAGATTCATTAAAGATCTAATAATTAGGGAAAAGGATAACAAAATACACGCTTTTACAAACATATTTCGAATACCACACGTACGAAGTCGGGGGCACAGATAGTTTCAAATATAATTTGTTGATATTTTGTAAGAAGTCATTCATGATAGCATTGTTATAAGTAAGTGCGTAGTGTTAAATGTTATGTAATAAATATACAATCATCACCTTATATCTCATAAAAATGATGTAGATGCTATTTTCTTTAAATACAATTATGTCTATGCTTTATATTTATTGTATAATGATATTGTTAACATTGAGAAATGTAAACTTTCGTTTAAGAGATAAAAGGCCAATTAATAATTTTGTTTTCACTCAAAGCAAACAATTCACGCGTGTATTAAGTGAAATTTTTTGATTGAAATTTATTGATATACTATATGTTATACATATAATATATAGTTTTTTATACTCCAATATATGTATGTATATTGTATGCAGTTCAGTTATGCAATATGTTGTACACACAAATTGCTTTTGTTTAATCTATAAACAGATTAAAGATTGGTTAGGTCATCAGTAAAATGTACATTATTTGACATTCACATATATACATTTAAAGTAAGTAACATCCAGGAGATGAGAGTAAAATACATACTATAATTGTATACATAGTGAAAAGAATCGATCTAGCTATGTCTTTTCCTGTTTGCTAAAAATTCAAAATTTAATATGAAGACAGTGGGGCCTCCATTCAATTAGGTACGTAGGTTCTTATCATCAATTACAGTTCCCACTATAGCGTATTACTAACTTATTTAAAAGAATTAAACATTTTCTCCCGATATTATTGCACTACCTACAACAAAGTAATCTCTTTTCCCAAAAAAACTTAACAAAAGACATTTTGTAGATCTTGTGTAAATAAAGAATGAAAAATATTAGGAACTTATGTGAAAAGCCATAGTTAGTCTTTCAGGTGTGTCACAGAAATCGAGAGAAATTGAAATTAAATTAATTTCGAAGCCTAAAAATATGCAATTAAAATTTTCATAACACTGATACTTTAATTATTGAGCAAATAAATACTTGTATACTAAAATTATGAAAATTTTAATATTTTTAGGCTTCGAAATCAATTCAATTTCAATTTCTCTCGATTTCTGTGACACAACTGTTTGTTTTTACAAAACTTATACAATAGATTTTCATCTTAAAAAGATGAACACTTAAGTGGATGAACATTTGGTTATAAAACGTATACTCAATTAAGAAACTTTCCAATTACATATAATTTTTAACATTTTACTGAGATTTTCATCTCTGAAATTTTTCTCTTTTAAGGAGGAACACTTTATTAAACAAAATATGCAAAATTCAAACGATTATAACTCCCATCGAAATAAACACTTGAAATCATGTCTTTGGCATTCTAAAAACATAGTAACCCAGAGCCATGGATTACTAGTTTTGATAAGAATAAAATAAATTGTATACAAATTGTATAAGTAGAGATAGATATATACATATAAAAGCATAGCTCGGCGCGCTTTGAAATTAAAAAATATTGAATTCATTAATCGCGATAAAAACTATCAAGTTGGACCAAATGACATAAATATATAAATTTCATTAAGATCGGTCCAGTAGTTTCGGAGTCCATAAATGACAAACTCTGTGACACGAGATTTTTTTATATATAGAGAAGATAGATAGATATAGAAGATAGATATAGATACTAAAAGAAATTTGTTCTTTAAAAACTTCCTTGAATCCATTTTGAATTAAAATATTATGTAATCTGTAATTTTGATCTGAGTTTTCCAATACATTAAAGGGCTGCAAATATAATGTTTGGGACACCAATCTTCATTTTCGAATAGGATCGAATTATTTCCATGTATGAAACTCATTGGCACTCGTTAATTTTTCTAAATCAACCATTTTTTTTTTTTTTTGAATCCCCTAATTATATTTTGCACATTTCTTGGCAATGTTCATAGCAAGAAAAATATTTGTTTTTAGGGAAATTTCAATCTAAAAAATTTTATTGAGGGTAGAGAAAAATTCTATGTACAGAAAATCAATCAATATACAAAAAAAAAAAAAATGGAAAAACAAATATGTGTGCGCGAAATCAAATTGTAATCGAAGAAGTTCTTTATAGAGAGATTATATTCTATTAGGGACTGAATTTCATGGAAATAATTTTAAAACTTATTAAGAGAAATTCTTTAAGCTGTTCATAGATGTATAATATTGTTGAACACTACTTGGGTTTATGCAGTAAATTTGATGAAATTAAAAGGTTGCGGACTGTGGGCAATCAACAAGAAATATTAATTGAGAGATTCAAAATAATAATGGGCATTATCGAGTCAAGAAGTCAGTTGAAATGATGAAAGCTGATGGAAATACTTATATGCAATATACATATGTACATACTAGGGATGCCAATCCCGGGATCCCGTCTTTTTTTTCAGTCCCGAATATCCCGGGATTAGACAATGTGAGTCCCGAGATATATTTTATAAAAATGTACCACCCAAAAATATTTGCAATTCTATTTGACATAAAAATATTCCCTTAAAACGTGGAAAATTGACGTTTATTCAAGTTAAATAAAATTTACTGTAATCAATGCAAAGTGTGTGTACTGTTATTTGACCTCGAAAGTAATATAATAATAAATATTTTTTGAGCTCCATGTGAATACTTATGTTTACTTGATCTCGTAGGTACTTGTGATATGTAAGCAATGTTCCTTTAAATATTTATTAATTCATTAAAGTAGTAACTAACTTGTACTTCTATTTACAATATAAACGTTATAGAACATCATCCAGTTGTAATTTCATGCTCAATCGAAAGAATCACTCTATGAAATTAAGTGAAATTCATTTAAAAAATAATAATTTGTGTCTATTTAATGACTAAACCAAAATCGGACCAATAGATGGCCACTCTTTACAATGCTATTGAATTTTTGAAAAGAAAAAGAAAATATATTGTTGTTGAAATTATTTTTTGTGTGTAAATTAGGATAAATTAAGTCCCGGGGCTTATCCAGGGATCCTGGGATTGACATTTTCAATCCTGAAATCTCGAGATTGACAAAAGCCCAGTGAGATTAAACAGATAGCGACACCTCCGTATTGACCTCAAGCTAATGGGGAGGTTGAAAACATGAATAGATCGTTAGTGAAACGTCTGAAGATAGCTAACGCTAATAAAGTCGGTTACAAAAAATATATCTAAAAGTTTGTCATGATGTACAATGCTACACCGCACGGTACTACTGGGGCACCAACTGAATTAATGTTCAATCGAGTAATAAGAGACAAAATTCCAGGGGTGCAGAATATAATTGATGAATTAGCGGAATCAGAACAAAAGGACAGAGATCTCATACAAAAACAGAAAGGGAATGAAAGGACATATAGCGCAATGAAAGCAAAAGGGAGTGGTATATCCTCATAAACTGACGCCAACATTTCACATTACCGTATGTGTGGTAACAAAGCGAGAGGGTAATGTGGTGCAGGTGTCTGGAGGGGGAAGGTATTATACTAGGAACGTGAGCCATCTGAGAAAAGTTGTAGACGCTGGGAACCCGTTTCCTAGTTTAAAGTCTACGAATAACAAAGCAGTGTTTCCACCGACTACTTGCCAGTCTTCCCAAATAACTCCGACAAGACAAGAAGATCCGGTCCTGGAAGAGTTGGGTGGCAGCCCAGAGGAAGGCGTAAAGCTACGTCTAGAAAGGAAAGGAGGAGTGTGGAGATCGTTACCAACACAGGAGAACAATGCTGACGTTCTTAAACCAGATGGCAAGGCTGTGCATGATGATTGTGCAGAATAGTGAAGTTGATGGCGAGACTCGATGCGAGCAACACGTGTATAAAGTAGGTATTAAATAAATAAAAACTATGACCATCTAATCTATCAGTCTTTAGTTTCTTCCTTAATTTTTGAAAATATTTCTCTTAAACTTAGTATGTTTAATCAAAAAAATTAAAAAAATTAATCAGTTTTTTTTAAATTTTAGTTATAGTAAATAAATATTTGATAAAGAGTCCCTTAACAGTATATTGAAGTATATAACGCAAGTATAGCTATTAGCTATAAAGGACAAATGAAAAATGTTTATATCCATGATTGTCTTGTTCCTCACTGTCTTTATAATTTTTTTGGTTTGTTTATCAGCTTGCCTTTGTTGCTGTACCTTGGATTGTTGCAGATGTTTCCACCGGGTAATATCAATGAGAACATTGCAGACCCAACAAGCATGATCAACAAATCAAATACAAAAGTATCAACATCATCATCATCATCAACAACAACAACAACAACAAGAACATTATGATTGCCAACATATATGTTGCATTTAATCTTGTTTCTCTATAAATTGTTAGTTGTTATTGGTGTTTGCCGTCGTCTTTGTCGTTGTTGCCACTGTCAACGCTGTTGCTGCTGCTGCTATTGTTGGTCGAATTCGTCGTCATTATCATCATCATCACCATCATTATGAACATTGCCATCGACAGCGTCAGCGTCATCATCATTGTCGTCTTGTACTCACTCACTCGTATTCTTCGTGTGCACAACAAAATGCTTAAGGAATGGTGAACGATATCTTGGCCATCAGTCTAAGGTAAGCTGTTGACTTGTTCGGTTCGCGTTTCGCTGCTGTCTTGACTCATTTTTGTTCGTTTGTTCGTTCGCTTGTAAAGTTTCGTTGTTCATTTTACTTAACTTAACTTTTAAACTTATTTCTTGGTTTCGTTACTTTGATTTGATAAATTTAAAATTCACGCGCTTTACCAACAACAAAATATCACGCATTCATTCATTCGTTGTTTGATTGATTCGTTGCTTGCTCGCTTACTTTCTTTTGCTTTCCCCCAAAGTGGCAGAGAACTTTTGCCGTTTTTTTCAATATAAAATAACATCATCAACAGATTGTGTTAAGATCTTAATTTAAATTGACAAATTGGTTAAAAAGATAAACGACAAAAAAAAGTGTATCTCTTTTAGAACAATTTTTGTATCTTCAACATAACATAAGAAAAATTTAACCATCACACATCATCCAATATGGAATACCGGTGCTTAAACAGAAGTGCTGTCAAAGTAAGTGACCCCAATAAAGATGAATGGAAGAATGAATAACACAAACAACATACTACTTACTACTATAGAACAGCAACGACAAGAACAAAATGAACAACGACAACAATAAACGTTTTTTGTGTACTCATATGTAAGAGAACGAAATGGTTGAAGAGCCAAAGGTGCCACACTGAATTTAGTTATGTGTGATCTGCTGGTGATGTTTGTTACCTAAATATTTTCATACACAAAAACCCAAACTAAACAAAACCCAAAAAAAAAAAAAGAATCTTATAACAATATCCTACAACAACAACAATTATAATACAAAAAGCAACAAATTCGACAGAGAACTCGAACTTGGCATTGGCTTTTAGTAAGGTTATATTGTTGTTGTTGTTGTTGTTGTGGCATAAAGCAAAAAAAAAATGCAGTTGTTGTCATCATAATCATCATCACCAGAGTCATCATCATCAGCAACACCAGAATCATCATCACCATCAGCAGAGCCATCATCAACAGATTCATGAACATCATCTTCAT
Organism: Amiota communis; assembly: GCA_037043315.1. NCBI lineage: Eukaryota > Metazoa > Arthropoda > Insecta > Diptera > Drosophilidae > Amiota > Amiota communis. Next base: position 1,695,565 of record JBAMAV010000393.1, read on the forward strand.
TAGCATCACCAATGTGTGATGTGTGTTAGTGTGATGAAGTTTTTAAGATGAGTCGGGTGAAGCTATGAAAATGTATCTGTGAATGTGTGTAAATGTATCTGTGTTTATGAGTTGAGCATGCAGCATGCATCTTTTGCCTGCCTGCCTGCTTTGCTTGCCTTTTGTAGCAGAAACCAGTCTCAGTCACACTAGTAGAGGAAGAAGAACTTGAAAAAAAATGTATCAACTTGACTTTTATTTATGGCCAAAGCTTTTAAATGTTTGTTGTGTGCCATTATATATATGTATATGTGAGTGTGTGTGTGTGTGTGTCTGAGTGTATCTATGTGTGAGGGCGCAGCAATCTTGAACTTGTTGCAAGATATTTACACAAAAATTGACTGTCACACAATGTGTGCAGCATAACATACTCATATGGTATGTAAAAACATCACACCAGTAATAGTATCTATGTCTATTTTATGGCGACTATATAACAGATTCAAAGCGCCAAATTCTTGAATAGTCAACCAACTGACCGACCTATTTATTGTAGTATTTCTTTTATTGAAATGTTGTTAGCACTTTTGCACTTTTTGGTCAAAAAAACTTTCTACTTTAGTAAGATATTATAATTTAACCAAATTCTTGGCATTGGCAGATACTATTTCATTTGGTTTGATGTTTGTTGTAACTTTTACTAAACAAACATACGTACATAATTATGTACAAACTAAGAAGAACGCAACACCTCGGTTAACATTTTTGCCTTTGTGTATTTCTCTCTGTCTCTCTCTTTCTGTTTGTATGAATTTAGTTTTAACAACTTTCTGATTGTTAATCAGTCTTTTGTAGTGACTTTGGCATCATCGACATACATTTTCATTTCCATTTCTGTTTCGATTTCTGTTCTACTACCAATATGCCTTAATCCAATGTCCCCACCGACTATCTTCTGCATAAAACTTTATTGTATTGTAATATTATTTTAATCTCTTTCTCTCACTCTCTTTTAATACACTTGTGTTTTCTGATTCTTTCCATTATTAAAGTTGATGATTCAAGATACACACAACATTTATGGGCATATATTTATATTATTATAAACAAATAACCCAAGAGGACAGTGAACAGTGAAAATAAAATATTAACATCAAAAACACCAAAAAAAAAAAAAAAGAAAAAGAATTCTTTAAAAAGTAGGCTAAACGTATTCATAGCACTTTTCTTTGATTTTGGGAGCGTCACTGGCTGCACAGTGTCTTGAAAATAATAAAGAGATTGAATTGATAGTATTATACTATTAGGAAATGGAAAAAAATGTCTTAAACAGGTTTGTCATTTCACTTTTGTTATTTTTCAGCAATTGGGAATGACAAATATTTCAAGCTCTTTACATGTAAAAAAGATTAATCCATAATATTTTACATTCACTGATTTCCTCCAAAAATAACAAAGTCCCAAACTTTGCACTCATCAAAGCTTACAAACATACACTTTATGGAACATAAGTGATTTGTTCCATTAAATACACAACAATGAGACCTTTTCTGTTTTATCATTTAAACTAGTCTTCCAATTTCGGATGTTATTTGAAGGTTCCACCTTTAAAAGTTTGGAAAAAAATGAGATTGAATAAAACTTTAGTCGTCCAATTATTCTGGCTGAAAAATAAGACTCGAGTAAAGCAAAAAGAATATTCTGTGCTCTCCAACATAAAATAACTCTACTGTGAAAATTTCAAAAGTTTGTGTGTTGATATTAAACGGTCCGGCATGTCCACATATCCATACTTATATTGATATATTGGTTTTTTTTTAAGGAGGTGAATATCTTCTTAAGATACTTATTGGCCCTTGCCACAAGTTATGTAAGATTAGAAAATCTTTACGAAATTTTGCGAAAGCATTCCATTGTAGGGAGGAATAAAAACCTTAGTTAGGTGCTGTCAATCGCTAGTACATACGAGAGCTACATATTATGCTACTTATTTCGTCAGAGAAGAATGACCAGTCTTTTGTAGAAGTGATAATTTACCTTACAATCTCCTGTGAATTGCAGGGAGATTGAAGGCACGCACGTTCTACTTCGTGGTGATTCTAAATGAGGGCACTCAAAATCCATGTATTTCACAACATAGATGCCTAGCGGCAGAGATCACACTATGTATTCAAAACGTGCCCAAATCTTTGCAATTGGTGCCTGTAGCATTGCCAATTGCAAATTGTTTAAATTCGAACCCTAAGTCCTCGAAATAGCGACGCTTAAGCCAATCTACAATACTCGTATTTGGGATGAGCTCGTGGATTCTCCATGGCTCTGTACTATTCCACTGGTGCGTCCATATATTCAGATACCTGACCCTAATCTCTGCTTGCCCTCTTGGAAGTTATTTATATTTATAATATTATATTTAGATGCGTTGTCAGCAACTGTACGACAGATTCTACCAATTCTCATGTTAGAAACTCTGTTAGAATTCTTAGTTCCGCGCAGGAACAACTTAATTGCGGATTTCCCTGCCCTAATCGGAGCTGCATAAAGCAGTATAGATTTACTCTTTTTGTTATGCACTATTCTATGTGTTACAAGTCACACTTAACACCAAAATGATAATACGAGTATGTACATTCCACACCAAAGCTAAAAACTGTATACTAGAAATGTTGCTAGAATAAAAAACTGCAATACATCAACACACATAAAATATAGGATTCAAACAAATTTCTTAAGTCGTAAAACTTAAATTTATCATAGAATAAACTATGCTTTGCACGAGTGCATTAGGCAGCCATTTTCCCATTTCCATTTCTTCATCGGTTTCATCATTCTGAAGCAAACGATGTCTATTTGTGGTTCTTATTGTATGATCTATATAATGCTTAATGTCTCTAAGCCACAAAATCTAAGTTAGAATTAGTTAAAATGTATTTTACATGAAAACCTTTCGGAAAAAATTCTTGAAATATCAATGAAAATTGTATCAATATCCGTTGCGTGGTTTAGAAGTAATCAGTATCCAAACATTATAGAATTTTGATTTTGTTTTATACTATGATGATGATTCAATATAGATTCGAAAAACGTTATAATAATTCATAATTTTTATACTCTTTTAGATGAAAGTAAAATTAGATTTAAAATGTTTAACAATATCTCAAAAGATGAGTCAAAAGATCCAATAGAAGTTTTTTAATTAGGACACTTATTCTTATTGCAATCTAATGAATATTTTTAACATTATAAGGAAAATTTTCAATATTTCTTTTTCTTTTTTGCAAATTTTTGTTCATATAGCGAACCAATGTTTAATATTTTTGAAGTTCGCACTTAAGTTTGCGTATTCATTCAAGCGTTTTAAGCTGTGCATACCAAAGAACCCAACCTTAAAAATAAAACAAATTTCTTTTACTCTGTTTTTTTCCTTTTTTGGGTTTTTCAGACATATGAGATGAAGAAAGAATCAAAAGCAAAATTGTTAAAAATAAAGACAATAATTCTAGGTCAAATATAATATTGTTTTTACTACTACTTATATAAATAAAACAAATTTTTTTATTAAAAAATTATCAATAAACTTAAAAAGAAAGAAAAGTAAAGAAAAATATCTTTAAATTTGTTAATTTGCGTTAATTATTGTTTTTAATGATGTGTTAATTATTAAAACAAAAAGATGTGTTGAGTTAACAGTAATATATGAATGAAATAATGCCACAAGATATTAAAAAGATACAATAGAAAAGACCATAATGCCTTTGGGGTATTAATCAGTTACAAGCTTCAGGTGATTTCTACAATAAGTATTTATTTCAGTTTGCTACTGACTGCTATTGGTGAAATTTCTTTCATAAATTTCTCATTATTATGATTTTGATATTGGCTTCTATAGTACAATACGAGTATATGTATTTGTGTATTTAAATGACCATGATTCTCACGCCCATGTGTTCTCATTTTCCATTGAGTAAAAGTGTCAACTTAATCAAACTTATTCGCCAAGCTTCAGTTCCAAGCAAATTTCATTTAAATGTTGTATATAATTTTGTGAAACTTTGTTCACTGACCGCCACTTCTAAGGCTATCATATATAGTAGTTTTTATGTCACTCAGTCAAATCAAACGAAAGTAGGCATCTCTTCTAAGCCGGAACAAAAACTAATATACCGTAAGGTGGGTGGCTCCACTGGACATCTGGCCAAGTTTTAGACACAAACTGAACATGTCATGGATTCGCTCTAACTGTTCTAAGCCCATCACAAATGACCATTCATCTTTATTTTCTTCAGTTTTCTAATTTTTAAAATATTTCTCTTTAGATCTTATTCTTTTTTAGCTACTTTATTGCTTTGCCGTTGATTGTATCTACATATAAGTATATGTATATGTAAAAAAACGTGCTTTGCATGCACCATAATGCATGATGTTGGTAACGTACAAATAAATATAAAGAAAAAATCATTGAAAGTTTGACGCTTCGGGTTAGCACGTATACGTCGTCTTCAATGGCTCATAAACATCTGAAAAAGATCTAACCATAAGACGGACAGCATAAGGCATATAGGTAGACAATATCTGTCTTGAAAGCTTCAAGAATTTTTATAACAATGGCATCGGCGCTATATAAGAAGAGGACTCTATCATTAGCCAAAGAAGATTGGGCACAAAACAAAAGAGAGAATAAAAAGGGCAAGCGATTTGAGCAGGAGCGTAATAAGGTGAAAAAGATACATAGTTTCTATTAAGCATTCAACATTAGTATTGGGAACAGTTTCGGTGGTGCAATAAATAAGAGAAATGATAAGATAGATTTTTATTAAAGGTACACATCTATCAATTCACCCCTTTTATAAATTCTTCATTAAAAAGTTTTGATATGCTTATATTCATAAAATAGTGTATTGACTAATATGGCACTACTTCAATGGAAAACACTGTCAAAATAAAGCATAAATTTTATGTAGTACCTAAATTATCATCGTTGCAAATACTTTCTAAGAAATGATGCCCGTAATATTTGTAATGAATTAGGTTGATGGACAAATTATTTATCCAATAAAAATATCAAAGACCCAAATATTCATTTATTAAAATTTAATCAACAATTTAGTGGAATTCTTAAGAACCTTAGCCATTTAAGGTGAAAACTTAGCACATTTTATTTGACTTATCTCGAAATTTAAACCAAATTTAATAAAGGGATGTACACCTTAGTTTTGGTATTAACATTGCTGAAGGTTTATTTTGTAACACAATTATTTTATTTATTTATAGTTTACCGTCAACTCTCTAAACCCAACTAACCGCCTTCCACCTTATCTAAATTCAGGCATCACAATGGTCCGTAACTCCAATTCTTGCGCCGAGCAGCCTGTGTAACCTAGTCCATTACAATTTTCCAAGGATAATGTGTCTACGACAACTTTTGCTCCATCCTGGACAAATTACAAATCATCCTCATTGAGTTTTGTATTTAAATCGAGTTTATATTGAAATCCTAAACAACCACCACCTTCAACTGATATGTATCTACTTATTTCTTATTTCCCCCTTCTGGGAATTTTAGAAGTTTTGTTCAAGCTCTGTGATGTGAGCTATCCTCTATTTATTGGATTTCAAAGGCTGCAAGGATGAGTGAATACAATATGGGCCAGCAACCCATGTAATGTTTAGGGTGCAAATTGATATGAAATCTGACCAGAAGCTGTGTCTGGTACCACGGGCGGAATTTGTTCCGTACTGACCAGCGGGTATGGGAGTATCGTGGTGGCTGAGGTATGTTACACATATGCGGGTTTGGGTGTCGTCACATTTATTTAACCGGGTGCTGTGACCCAAACAGCGGCAGAGGTTTTAGATAGGCCTTGTTTCCGAACAAGGAAGGAGTCATACTGATTGACGCTCAATCCGTGTGCTTAGGACCGTGGTTTTAAGCCTTCCATGGCAGGTACCCATGTTAAACCATTGGACTTCTTCGCATCGTTCTTCATTTAATGATTTATTACTGTCATATGTGATGAATATTTTTTGAACACCTGATTACAAATATTTTTTGTTGGCATCAAGAATTTTTCTAATTCTAAAAAGGGACTTTTTTCGTTGTATTGTCCGGAAGCCATAGCCAATGGCTATTAGCCATAGTAGGTGTTCAGTCAGTTGCCAAAAATGTTATTTGAGTTAATTAGAGATGATAGTATCTCTATCGTATAACACCTCCTATCCTACTGCCCTTCACTTCGACCGTTACGCTGCTGGATGAACTCGCTTTCTGTGGCAAACCTCCTAAATATCCTATCTACCTCAACCTATCGTGTTCTTGAAATGAAGAAATTGAGAGAAGTGCTGGAATAATATTGTAGTATGGAACACTTAAGACAGTCTTTGACGGAATTGTTGTTTTCAGTTTAGATAACTAAATTGTGAATTTTTGATCTAGTTCTATCTTTAGAGTCATAGGCTTTAGTACTAGCTACTTAGTACTCTAATATCACTATTGTGTAATTAAATGCAAACTATCTTTTTATTATATATCTCTAAAAGAAGTTCACAACACTTTTTTTCTATAAACTATTAAACATAAAATTTGGTAAAATACTCGTATCTCAAACAGAATTGACAAAACTTCACTTAAACTTATTGTTAAAACTTTCAGACAAACGATTGATCGAACGTTAGATTGATTGAGACAAAATCAAGAAGTATACAATACTCGTAAGTTAGTATTATACGAGTACTACACGCATATGTGCGACAGCTAAGAGATTTGGGTCGTTCACCTTGTTATAACGGCACCTGATACGCTTCTTGACAGTTTTTTTTTTTCGTTGTTGCTGTTGCTGTTACTGTTTTTCTTTATTCTTTCGCTTTGCTTATACTAAGAGTGAGCATGTGTGTGACGCATATACATACGTATGTATATTGTACATAGTTTGTTATTGTTATTGTGATACTCATACAGTACATAAGCAAAGAGTTTTGTATCTTTGTATCTATGTTTATTGCTACGTAGAACGCATTTAGTGCAAAGAATCTTTGAATGCTTGAAAGCGTTAATTGGCATCACATCACAGATAGTTGGTCGTTGTTGCTTGCTACATAGTATGACAATTGTATCTATATACTAGATAAATATGTATCTCACTTTATGTATGTATGTATGTAATGAGTGAGTGAATGAGTGTTTTCATTCATTCATTTGCTAGTTTAAAGAGCAACATTAGTAAATATTTGTCAACTGTGAGATTGCCAACGAGAGTTCGCTGGCAGCTATTGTAGCTTTATTTCTATTACATAAGTGTTTATTATTATGGACTGATGTTGCTGTTGGCCATGTTTGCTTTTAAAATGGTTAATAACCTAGTTTTTCATCTGGTTTTTTGTTGTTTTCCTTTTGGACTTTAATGAGCCATTTGATTTGACAAATCATCAACGTCTTCATCAATATCATGATTATCATCATCATCATCAACATTGAACATGTAATTAACTTCAAACTGTTTAGACATGTTTCAATGAACTTCAAATGTGAAGAGAAATGAGAGAAAGACCCTCGGGGGACTAAGAAGAGGTAGTAGTTAGAAAGTGCTGATGCTGTTGATGCTGCTGCTGCTGCAACTGCAGAGCCTCATTAAATTGTGATTCATGGTATTTTCATTGGTATTATTGTTGATGTTGTTGTTGTTACAGTATGACAAAGCAATTGGTTTTGTTTGAAGTCCATCCATCCACCTATCCATCCATGTATCTTGGTTGCACTTGTAGTATTCGAACTATGGTTATGATGAGTGAGTTGGCGGTATGATGATTGAAATCAAACAACATCAACAATAATAACAAACATAAAAAGCAATTAAAAAATACGATTTTTTAATTCAAATTCTTGTGAAGAAAATGAAAAATGAATTATAAAAAAAATAACAAATTATATCAAAATGATTAAAGTAAAAAGTAAACAAGTTTTAAAAGTCAAATATGAAATGAATGGAATGAGATGGATATGAGGAGTGGATGGATGGCTGGACAGGTTCAAATGCCATCGTCTTTATTATTACATTTCTTTTACTTTTCAGCTCTTGTATTCAACACCTTAAGTTAGATAGATAGAATGACAGTAGGCCCCCTGTAAGAAAGCTATCTATCTATGTATCAACAACCATCTGTCATTCAGTTTGTCTACACCAAAATTAGCTGTTACTTTTGAAAGAGTGTATGAGTATGAGTAACTGATCGAGCGACTTTTGGGTTTCTTTTATTTTTGTCTGTTATTTGTTTGTTTTAACATTTATTAACTGAAATTATATTGTGGCAATAAAAACGGAAAGTTTTTCGTTAAGTCAATCCCCCCATGTTATTCTAGTAAGACAAGAAACAAGCAATTTAATGAATAAAAGCAAGTAAATTTGACCCCGGTCAGTCTACAACTAACCAAACTAGCGAACCTCAGACACAAAAGAAGAAATTTCAGTTGAAATTTTTATACACACACACATAAATGCACGTGCGTTTGTGAGAGCGACAAAACAATGAATGACTGACTGCAATTATAAGTAACAACAACAACAGTAACAACTTAAAAAATAAAAAATAATAATAATTTACCATGAATGTGAAAAGAATTAAATAATAGAATTTCGCTTTCATTTCCATGATTTTTCTCACACACACATTTTTCTGTTTCTGTTTCTGCTATTTTCTTCTTCTCATTTTTCAAAATCGAAATTTTTGTGTTTTGTTTTTTTTCTTTTTGATAAAAAAAGAAAGTTTGTCGCTTAAGTCTTTTGATTTTCACATTGTTCCATGCACGTAAAGGAAGTTTGTATCTACTTACATACAAAAGTAACTAAAAGAGGCCGCTTGGCATAACAAAGCATACCATGGTATGGCATGGTATCGAAAGGCATGTCGTGACATGTTTTTTATTGCAAATTCCAAATTGATAAATTTTTATTGGAATTTTTACAATAATGAAGAGGAGATTGCAGTACATACTACAATGGTTTGAAGGTGGTAGTTACCAGTACAATATATTGGTCTGTCATTAAAGTAGATACAATTTTATAAGGTTCAATATGATTTTATATGATCTTTAGTTTAGATAGAGAGCTGTCTGATCCATTATTAAATGATGAATATTTCTTGTTAAATTTGGTTTTTGAAAATTAAAAGGAATTTAATTTCATTTTACCAATCTCCAAGGTTGAAGGTGGCTAACTGTTTGACATTAAAGAGTACATACTGATCATAAATGTAGTTTGTAACATATAGTATGAAGGATTTAAAAGTCGTAAGTCAGTCTTTTATTTTATAGTGGTGATATTATATGAGCTTTTAGTTCAACGAATGGTAAATTTAATTTATCATTTAATAAATGTTTCTTGTAAAAGTTTTCCCACAGTTTGAAGGCCAGAAAGGGTGATTCATTAACGATATAGCATTCATATATTTGAGTTAATATAAATTTATGACTCAATAATTTTATTTCATACTCTTATGAGCTATATTCTGATGATGAAGGGAATATTACCAAGGCATTGCACCGTCAGACTAATGGTCAAAAGGATACATATTCCTCAGCATGATTTCTGTAATATGTATGTATGGTTTAAAAGTAATGAAAGTACAGTCATATAAGGTGAACAAAGGTGTAAACCTTGGAATTTAGTTAATTTATAATTATCATGTATAAGATATTAAAATGAAATAGTTTAAAATCATTTTAAATTTAGTGTAAACATTGAGGTACAGTTTAATTTTTCTATTCTTCATCACCGTCGTCCTCTTCTGGTCGGTGAACTTGAATTTCCAATTCATTGTCATCATCATTGTCTGTTATATTAGGCTCTAAACTAGGGCTGTCCAGCCCTAGTGAAGTCAGAATTCAGCCCAATTCTCACAAAAACTGTGATATTTATTCCTAACAAAATGATTCCCAGTTGGACTAACAATGGGATTTAGCTGCATTTTCTTCACAAGTTCGATAATGTGCATAGAGACGAGCATGACGATGCGTTTGAGTATTGAGTACGGAACTCTTCATGTGCTCCGTGACTGTTTTTTTTGATCGCAACAGAAGAACGCTGGAGAATCCTTTTTTTTTCTTTTTTAATCAACTTGCCGGCGAGTGGAAAATTTTTAAATTTTTTTTCTTTGCACATGCGGCCCAACTCGTAACGGATTCTTCCAATGCGGCCCAGAAAACCAAAAAGGTTGGACAGCCCTTGTCTACAAAAAAGGAGTCTGGTGATCTCTTGGTAAATGTTGAGCCTAAGTGTGACCCTTATGACCGCACCATATTCACCTTCTTCATGAAGAAAATGTGATTATGATTAAGCGTTGAGACATTTTGAGAGCATTGCAACCCTACTTTTCGACATCCACAACTCGAACAGCGTTTCTTGCAATTGCATAATATCATGTAGAGCAGTTCTTCTGGTGCTGATGATAGTAATACAGAACTTGAACATCAAAAGCCTGCTGTCATCGATGGAGACATGGTTCCTTTAATGCTTTTTTGCATTTAAGAGGCCTGAGTGACAGTTCGGAATGCCCTTGTGGCGCAATCGGGAAAACGTGGCAGCATGTTCTTTGTGAATGTTCTCTGTATGATGATTTGAGGGACTTGAATGCGTTCGGGTTTTGAGGGTTAATGGGGATTATGATTTTAGTCAGGCGCTTTCCAGAAGGGATAGTGTTAGGAGATTGAATGAGTTTGCAAGGGCAGTATTTATTAGGCATCGTCCGCTGGTAACCTGAGGGATCCGTGTTGTGTGTGTGTGTGTGTATGGGGTGGGATTAGTGTTGTCTGGGGGGCACCAGTCCCTGAGTTTCATGGAGCTGTACTGGTAGTGACTTTGTCACGCTACCTGACCAGAGTTATTTTTTCTGGTACCACGGGCGTTTAGAAAAGTAGCGGTCTCAGCCTACGATCCATTCGCTGAAGTCCTTGTGACAGTGGGGACATAGTTCGCTTTTGATCGTTGATCTAATGATTGCTGTCTTAGCAGAAGAGGTGGGAATAGACCTCGCTCCGAACAGTGAGAAAGCTATATCCATGAATATAGTGTATACTGTGCCATCTGTGGGTTCTGGCTGCATTCTATTCCAGCGAGCTATGTTCGATTTTTGGGACACCAACCCACGAACTATTTGGGGTTCAAATTGGTAGTACCTCGGGTACGAAGTCTGACCAGAGGCTTTTTTCTGGTACCACGGGTGGTCAGGAGCCTACGGAACTTGTTTCCGTCCTGGCCAGCGGAGGAGAGGGGCCTATGGCAGTTTCGTGGTGGCTATGGTTGTACCCAAATGCGGGTAGAGTGTGAGCTCGACATGGAGTTGCAAGTTATACAACCGGGTGCTGTGACCCACAAAGCAGCGGAGGTTTAGATAGGCCTTGTTCCTAACCAAGGAATGAGACATAAGACCAAATTATGTATGGCTTGAGATTGGTACCTGCGGATATGTATTTCCAAGGGGACGTTGATTGACGTTTATCAATCCCTTGTGCTCGGCACCGTGATATTAAGTCTTTACGACAGGTGTTCACGTTAAATAAATTGACTTTTATTATCATCGTTGGAAAAGATATTGATATTGAACATACTCAAACACACCTAGGTTATATTCCTACACATCCAACACATCCTATGTGACTGTCTTGAACTTCTTGGAAACCTCTCTTTAAAGCCCGGCAATCTAGCAAACTTACCACCACTATAAACCGACATACAATGACGAACAGCGCCCAATGAATCCAACTACAGATACCTAACCTTCCTACTAAGCAACTTTTCATAACCTTTCATATCTTATCCTGAATATATTGTTAAATGAATAGAACATTGTCTTTATAAAAGTTCTATATTGCAATCTAAAAGGAGAGCGACACTCATACTAGTTTGAAGGTTAACAAAAAGGTGATTCATCATCAATCAGGCATTAAATTATGTATGCAGTATGGTTCAATATGATTTTATACATATAAGGCTCAGCTCATACTCATATTAAGATTGTTTGATTTATTATTTAATGAATATTTTCATTACTGGAGTTAAAAGAAAAGAGCATTACTCATAGATTGAACGGCTTTAAAGTGAATATTTTAATCAGGCATTAAAGTATGTTATGATTCAATAAATAATATGTAATTTTTTATGAACTTTAGCTTATATAAAGAGTATTTGATCTGTTATTTAAAGAAAATTTCTTGAAATATGTTTGTTATGGGAATTTAACAGAACCATGCCAACCATAATTTGAAGGCCATGAAAGTGGTTATCAGTCAGGCATTAAAGTCAACAGAATTTTATGATTCATAAGAGCTTTAGTTTGGGTAGAGAGTCTCATACAATATTTACCATTTAACGAATACATATTTCTTGTAAAAGTTGGAATTCCTTTCTTTGCAATTTTATGCTTTTTTATTATATAGTTTTTTTCTGCATTTTTTTAAATTTTTTCAATTTAATTTGCTCGATTGTCTTGTAAGAAATTGTTGAAATTGTTTAAACGTGACGATTTTTCTTAATTGCATTGAATCAAAAGTGAATATGAAAATTGAAACAAGTTTATTTTGTGTGTGTGTGTGTGTTATCTTTTCTCTTCAATTCACACGTTTCATTCCTTGCCAATAATTTATTTCTTTTTTATATTTTAATTTAAATTTTCTGAGTAACAGAAAAAAAAAAACAAATTTTTGATGCCAAAAACTATGCGTCGCTTAGAGAAAGTAAAAAAGAAGAAATGGAAATTTAAAAAAAAAAATAAAGAAGTTACAATAAAACAAATAACCAAATAACTAACAAAAAAAAAAAAAAACAAACCAAAAAAATAGAAAATTTGTACTTTTGGACAATCATCATCATCATCATCATCACCAACACTATCATCATGATAAGTATTAGGAGAGTGCGAGCGAGGGTACACTTATTTAAATTTGGACACTCTTACTGACTCATACTACCATCACCATCACCTCCACCACTAACCAAGAAACAACCAAACAAACGACCGACCGACACTTGTTTTGTTGTAACAAAAATTTATAGCATCCAAGTTTGGAGCGTGCGGCCTTAGAAATTTAAATTTAAATTTCTTTTTGTTTTTACTTTCACAAAGAGATTCATTCATTCATCGTTCATTGTTCATTTTCATTAATTTTCTGCCATTTTAAGTTAAATTAGGTTGATCCCAAACAAAGGCATGGTTGCTAAATTGTTTTTCTTGGTCAATGCGCCGGTCCCACGTAAAAAGAATCGAGGTCAAGTGTAGTTCACTAATGTGTATGTGTTTCTTTTAAATTCTGGAAAATAAATGCGAACTCCCAAGATTGAAATAATGAAATTAGAATTAACAACTAAGTTCTATGGTTATCAAGTTAATTGGGGGGGTTACTAAATTAGTAAATTATGCAAATGTAAAGCAGACAGGGACTTCCGAAACATTTCACCTTAATTATTAGCTATTTTAAACTTATTCTTCAAAACAATTAATAGATCAAGATTATTACCATGAAGAGAGATGAAAAGAGACAAAGGACTTTTAAAACTTATTCTGTGTTATAATACAATAATAGAGGAAGGGGTCACATTAATTCTGGAGATTTATTAATGGCGGAATCTATGAAGACTGGAAGTGTGTTTTGACTTCCAACAAAATTATCATTTTATTCAGCATTAAATAGAACTTTTTATTGGATTACAGATTACTTTAGCCTTGAATACTCTATTGTCTCCGTTGTAATGATCAAATCTATCATATGAGTAAAAGTATGGTAATGATTAGGTTTTGTCACTCTGAGAACATAATTTTCATTGAATGCACTATGCGCGATTTGTCGATTTTTATGGCATAAATTCTAATTTTAAAGCTAGAGAGCTGAAATTTTCCACTTCTTTTTACCATATGCTGCACATTTGTCGGAATCAGCTGAATCGGACCACTTGAAGGGGTACCTCCCACACAAACCCCCATGCAATGCAATAAGAAAGACATTTTCGGGTTGAGCAGCAATGGACTTTCTATTAGAGCAATGGATGCGCTTTTTTAAGCAATAAAATATCATAACTGCAGTATAAACCACTGATCCAAAACTGCAATGTCAACTGGATGCACTTTTTTAAGTGTTCAGAAAGATATAAAATAACATACCTGCAGTATAAATCACTGATCCACAACTGATTCGTAAGTAGTCCCTTTGGGGACCAGTTCCAACTATCTCATTTTATATGTATTCAACTGGTAAATGTCATTAGAAGGGGTCAATTCCCATTGCCTGTCTTACCGTTTACGAATCATGTCACCGTTCTACTGTCGTGGCATCAGTCATTGCCACCGCCTGCATTTCGTAAGACTAGTAAATTCACTAGTCAACAGTAATGCGTCTCCTGACTTACTATTGAAACGCGTACTTACTGGTTCGACTCTTAATAACCTGCGACTAGTGAATTCACTTACCACCATGTTCTAAGAAAAGGGTCTAGTGAATTACTATCGAAACGGGAACTATTGCCACCAAGCATACTGCAGGTATAGCATAAAGAGCGTCCGATCTTATCAGCAGTTATATCGCAATGGGTTATTTGTCCTTCAACATTTTACCTAAATCATCAGCAAAGACCTTTTTTTTTAAATTATCCGCAAATACAAACAATAGGATAGGAAAGAAAGTCACAACAACCTTGGAGATCTATTGTACCATTCTAACGAGTGAATATCTGTTGGGACTGAAATGATATTACTTTTAGTTACAATATAACAAAGACAAGTAGATAAACAGTTACTTAACCCTTAGAGAACTATTTTGACTTCATAAAGAGACAGAATCTGTGGTAAATAATAGGGTATTTTGACTTCCAACAATATTTCAGGTAATCATTAGTATAGACCATGTTAAACTTATTCTTAGTTACAAGAAATAGAAAAAGATTTCCTGTGCCTTTCGTGAGAGACAGTTTCTGTTGACACTAATAATAACAAACATCTTCAGATGTCTTCTGTTTGGGAGGAAATCAGCAATCTAGCGATATGCTGTTCTCTCACTAAAATCCTCTTGATGACGAACTCTTAAACCATACCTGTCGTAGAAGTCTTTAAAAATCATCACACTTCTGATCTGCGGCGTGGTCGGAACTGTCGCCAAATTTAATAAATTAATTATTGTGATCAAATACATATACATATACCTACTTATATAATATTCCCCTGTTTATCGCATCCTAAATACAAAAGGGTAATAACTCAAAATATACGATTTTTCAGTTAATGATGCAGAATTATTCGTTATATCATGATTTACTTTTATTGTTGGGGTGCGTTTTGTATTTGATTTGCGTATTATGGTATGAAAAAAAAACTAATAGGATATATCGATTTCAAACAGTATACAATAATAATACTTAAGGATCACAACATTCTTGGGACTTTAACCTTGGTGTTCGTTTCTGCTTCTTTAACCTTAAGTCGAAAGCCTCTTAGTAGATAAAAAGAGCAAGAAAAACATGGTATAGTAATTTAATCAGTACTTTGGTTTTTACAATCCCACACACTACAATTGAATCTGACAGATTGTTTTATGGTCCTTTAATCCTAAAGAAATGTTACTAAACGATAGCATAAAAGGATACTCAGATAATCTCTCCCTCATAATAAAATTGTCTTCTTAATATGAAATTTACATTCCTCTGTCATGTTTCATTAAACTGCAAAGTCTCTACCTAAACATAAAGGAAACCATAAAAACATATGCTCGTAAAGTCCACAGGCCCAGTCAGTTATTTCAAATTCAATAATCTTTCTCTCTGTCTGTCGACTTAAGATAAAAGACTTAAACATGAAAATAAAATGCCTTTCATGATTAAGAATTATGATTTAAGGTATGGGAAGCAACGCCCAAAATTGGTTATGTTCTTTCATATGTCGTTCTTATTATACTCGTACATATGTTGCTTTCAACACATGAGTGGGTTCTTGACATTTTGACTCTTTTGTGTTTTTTTTCCTATTTTTTTTATGACTAAAGTAATGTTTGTCATTCACTTGGCTTGTTGCGTTATCATTATTGTTGTTGTTGTTTTTGCCTTTGTCATTATACTACTTAGTTGTCTTTATGACAAAGCAGTTTTTGTTTTGGCATTTACCTTATACCGTTATAAGTAAACCTCTTAAGTACTATATTATTTGCAAGTTGAAAATAATAAAAGAGAAGAGCAAAAACAAAGATTGAATGAATGAATGAGATACATTTGCTTCAATAAATCTTATGCTGATGAATGGTTTTCACACAGCATAAGAATTGGTATAATCACTTTTAAGTAAACAGAGTGTCGGAGACCCTCCCTTGGGTGGTAGAGTAAAAGTGCCAAAGAAAAAATTTATTATCGAAACCCCTGAGTGCGAAGTATGCGAAGAAAAGTTAAAATTCTTGTCCATTCCCATACGCAGAACTTCTATACCACGCAACGGATTTTGATACGGTTTCCACTATCATTTATGGATATTTTTGCGAAAGGTTTATGTGTACAACATATTATAATTCTAATTAAGACAAACACATATTTTTGTTAGTTTTTAGAATCAATAATATTTTGTGCGTAGATAATATAGTCAATTTTATTTTGAAGTGCTGCGCAAAGTTTGTTTTGAAATAGCAAGTCCGATTCGCACCAGGAACACTGTTTAGACTATGCTAGACATTCCCTTAAAATTTCATCAAAATCGTTTCAGCAGTTTCGGAATCCATAGGTATCATACATATCTACATAGATATATAGATAGATTTTGACATTATTTGTACTCAAAGTGGTCAAAACTTCGATATTACATGCCGAGCCAGATTAAAGTAAGTAGGATCCTTCAATAGAGGGATTCTAACTAGTATTTTACGTACAGAAATGAGAAATAGTTTTGAGTGGGTATCTTTTTTAGACCTTAAAATACACGTGTGGAGGGTAATTCTGCAGAAAATTTTCTTTGTTTGCATCTCAGTCCTACGAAGCGTTAGTATTTTAGTTTGGCTACGGAATCCACTGACACAATGACAATGATTTGACTCAGACCTTCTATTATTAATGCATATGCACATCATTTAATGCGGCTGTTGTATT
This sequence comes from Amiota communis, assembly GCA_037043315.1. Taxonomy (NCBI): domain Eukaryota; kingdom Metazoa; phylum Arthropoda; class Insecta; order Diptera; family Drosophilidae; genus Amiota; species Amiota communis. The sequence goes on from JBAMAV010000393.1 coordinate 1,712,640, forward strand.
CTGATCACTAGCCACCAATCAACAATTTATTCTCTAAACTTCTCAATAAGTTGATACTCGTATGAATATCATTTTGAATATTTTTTCTTATTTCTTTTTATATCTTTTACATAAATACCATTATCTTTTGCCATTCTGTTTTTATAAATACAATATTTCTTCTTAATCCTTACAGCACTCAAATACATGTCTTGTCATCTTCATTGCCTTTTGCCTGCATGCACAAATAGTGACGGCAGCTTTATGGTCCAGTTACAACAGTGAAACGGCAACTCAATGTAGTGGAGGTGCCGGTCTTAAGTATTTATCTGGTGATGCTCTTACGGATTCACTTGATTGTCTTGGACCTAATAATGCACCATATCCCAGGTGAGTTCACCATTAAAGATGCATTTACTAAATGAACAAATCAATTGAATAGAAAACTTAATCTTTTGATGTTTCTAGTGCGGCTGTTGCGCGAACATTTACAAATTGGAACGGAAACACGCGACGTGGTCGTCAAAGCAAAATTCCAACTACACTGGATCCCGCCATTACCAAGAGTGCGCTGTTGAGGGCATACGATGAGGTGAACAACAATGAGGCTATCGGAAATAGTCGTTATGGTAAGTCGGTCAGTCACAAACACTGAGAGTTGGTCAAAGTCATTTTGCATAAATGTTTCATTGACACTGAATTGAATTGTGTTGTGGAGTGGTGAAGCTGATTAATTGTTGAGTTTAATCGTTTGACCGATTGATTATTACTCGTATTATTAAAAATTAACCCACTGGTAGTAGATTGAATAATGAGAGAATTGTTCATTCATTGTTTTGTAGGTCGTTCTCTCAAGAACTCTCCAACAGTGGGTCAATGCAAGAGTGAGACACCGGCGCGTCTTTGCAAGACACGTTACAATACAACAGCGCCCATGTATGGCGTCAGTTTAACATCTGGTCAACCAGTGACAATTGTTCAAAAGTTTCCTGATCTTCTACAGCAAGTTGTTTTTGAGGTTTGCGAGTAAGTCTTCATTATACAATCTAATCTAATCTATATGTATATTCATTCAAATTTTTTACAATTTTAGATCATCTGAGTGTGATGTTGTACGTGGTGAATGCACACAAACGTATGTACCTTACTTATTCTTGGTTATACCTTTGGGTCCTGTGACATTGACTGGTCAGGATTATGTTCTTGTTGAAAGCGGTTGTGTTTGTAAACCAAAATACTCAACGGGAGTTGCCCAAGAACCCAACATGATACCATAGTTTCGACAATCTTAAATCTTAAGCGCAACCAAAAGAACTGAAGAATGAATGAATTAAATTGAAAATTGAAAAGGAACAATTAAGCTTACATTGTTGTTGTGGTGGTATTTGCTAATGGGACCCTCACACCCACACAGAAACAAACATAAAATACACTCACACACACACATGTATTGCAATATTGTGTCAAAATTATAATTGAAATTATTTTTTGTAGCGAAACGCATTTAGATATTTTTTGCATTTTCTTCATTTTCACCTTTTACTTATTTTGTTTTGTATAAAAAAAATGAAATATTTTTGCTCAAAAGATAATTTTTCTTAATTTTTTTTTTTTGTTTTCGGTCTTCAAGTCTAAATAAGTTTAAAATTAAATTTTGAGAAATCACAGGATTTCATTATATCATTATTATGGTGGAATTCTGTAGACAACAAAAAAAAAAAAAAACAAAGAAAGAAGGTATGACAGAAAGAAAACTTGGCCTCGTTAAGAATACGACAAATTACAATAATTAAAATTAGTAATTAGTTTTTTATGGTTTTCAACAAAATTAAATTTAAAAAAAAAAAAAGAAAAATAAACAAACAATGTATTTATTTTATGTAATAGTTTTAAAATATATGAAAGAAAAAAAAATAAAAATAAAATATGTAGGATTTATTTATTTTAAATAGAAAATTGGACTTTTTACTTTTGAAATGCCAATTACTACTTTTTATATATTTCGCGATTAAAGGAAAAATTCTCTTGTCAATTACCCAAAAATAATAATAATTCTTTATATGGGCGCCGCCAGGATTACTTTCTGGGAGGTGCATCTTCGATCTACCGCATCAATAATTTAAATTTGCGGCCGAGATGATCTTCCACTTCGTGGGTAAGTCGACGAGGGTTCTGTACTGCTACATTTTCTAGTTGACTCAGTAGAAGAGATTTTGAGGAATCATCTAGAATCAGGAGTACAACATTTCTAACACTTATCGCCCAAATTCAAAACGAATTGATTAAAATTTGATCCGATGTTCTGAAAAATTGTGCACAGAGCAATTACCGATTGGTGTTCGCTATCTACGTTATGATAAAGATGATAAAAAAACCAATAGTTTGTAAATAATTCCTTGGCTATGTACCGGTAAAAGAATTGAAAGCAAAAGCCATTTCGGAAACTATAGGTGATGTTCAGAAAAATTCTTTCTTCAGTCCCATTTTTCCCACATTACAAGCCATATATTGAACCTTGTCATTAATGATCTGAATACTGTCAGTGAAGTGACAAATACTGCTCGGACTACAAAGGACATTATAAATTTTACATTTAGAGAGAGTACATTGCGGCGGAATAAAATTCCAAATATGTATACCTCTTTTTTGAGAAACGCGTTGGACAGCAAAGTGCAAAAGTATCAGAATATTTTCTAAAAACTTGGAACTTTCGCAGGACGCACCGAACTCTAAAACGAAAACAAAAGCGTATCAGCTCTACACGACTACAACTACTCCAGCATACTACACTGTGACACTTTTAGTAATTGCTGCCTATTCTGTCAATGAATTACAAGAAGTAAATATGAATGTAAAGGCAATACACGATCACGTAAATTAAACTAACTGATGTGCTTCAATATCACCTACATTGCCTCTATAGAGTTTGCGATCAAACTGGATGTTGAATTTAAGCGTCCGCGAGTAGTGGCAAAACAGACATACAAATCAAATCAACCATCCGAAAATGTGAAAGAATTTTTCAGAATTTATATTATTTCTTCACCAAAAAATTGATTTTCTTTATGAATTTTCTTTCCTGATAGGGGCCCTGATGCCGGCGCCCATGATTCTTTATAATAAAGAGTGGGTTGGTTCGGTCATTAAATGAAAAAAAAACTTTAGTTTTTTTCAACGAATTTCGCTTTATTTGGTAGTGTTTTTTTATTCTTCCTGCAGCTCTTCTTAACTCTCCCACTGAGCTGAAAGCCTCTGTTGCTATAGCTCATATTAAATCTAATAGGAGCACCGGAAAGTTCTTTCCAGTTTTTTAAAATGAAAAAACACATAACTTAAAAAAGTAAAGGAAAAAAAAATATGTATTCATTAATGGCCTGAAAATCCATGGTATAAAGGATATCTGGGATCACAAATGAGAAGTGATAAGTGTTTAAAGCACAAGGGCTTGAAAAAAAAAAATCAAAAATATCGCAGGTGTGTATTATTTTTATTATATTATTTCATGGTAACATGGCAATTTCAATTTGGTGTCATTGACATATACAATACTTAATGGGGCATTGAACGGTCGCTGTATTGTCCAGCAGGCACTTTATTTGCATGGATTAGGGCCATCCACATATTACGTGACACGTTAAGGGGCGGGAAGATGGGTCAACGAAGTGTGACATTGTATAACAAGGGGTGGGATTAGTCATAAACTTCGTGACGTCACAAGTCTAAATCTAAAGTATAGCAACAGAGCATCAATGATAATAGAGAGATAAGAACATACTACATACATGTGCCCACAAATGCGATTGGGTTTTCAAAATATCATGAAATTCGTGTAAAATAATATGTGGATGGCCACTTACGACAGAAGTCGAGTATGCCTGGCTGGCGATAAGCTCTAAATAGAAGTTTTAAAAGACTGTATACAATTGTTATGGGAATGTAACATATGTATCTTGTTTGTAGAGATCGTTCAATTGGTTTATCAGTGACACCACATATTTGCCTGATCTTTGATCATAAAAATGTTGTCATTTTTGACAGAAGCTGTAGGAATAAATCTCGCTCCTGACAGTGAATACAATGTGCGAGAATACTGGGCCATCTCTGAGTTACCAAATGGGTAGTAGCTCCGGTACGAAGTCTGAACAGATGATTTTTCCGGGTACCACGAAACTTGTTTCTCTCCTGGCCAGCGGAGCAGGCCCCTTTATGGGAGTATCGTATTGGCTGTGTTGTTATCCTAATGCGGGTAGAGTATTAACTCGGTGTGGAGTTATAAGCAGCAGAGGTTTAAGGTAAGGTAAGGTAAGGTAAGGTAAGGCAAGGTAAGGTCCCTAACTTCAAACCAAGGATTGAGTCATATGACCAAAATAAATATGACTCGAATTTGGTACCAGCGGAAATAACATAAAAATATCCAAGGGGCGCCAGCATCGCTCTCTGAATGACCGTATCTGCTGAGACCCCTTTTCAGTGCAAGATAGTAATTCTAGGAGGGGATAGTATACCATATTATATTATGTATGATATAATATTAATCATATCAAAAATAGATTTCCTCTTCTTTCATTAAATTAATATCTGATTTTGAAAAAATATTTGAAATTATTTTTCTTTTACCACACTAAATGCAATTTAAATTTAAAACCAACAAAATTGTTTGGTAAATATCAAACCGGAAGTTTAAAAATGACAAACCGGAAATGAAAACTAAAACATTTCACAATGAAATGAGTGCTATGCTAACAGCAGTGTGATTTCAATGTGTTAGAAAATTTCACAATTAATAAATTTGTTAATTAACCAAGAATAATTACATAGAATTTGCTAATTAAGCAAATGATAATGACTAAACTTACTAATGAATATTATTATATTATAGTACATATAAACAACAAAAGTTCATAATACTTTTGTACTTCAAAGTGTAAATATACCAAGCGAAGAGCTAATAAAAATATATATATGTAATATATACAATTTAATTCATATAATAATTCATATATAATTATCTACCTGTGATATTATTAAACAGCATTAAAAATATACAAAAAAAAAAAAAAACAGAATAATTAAGTTTCAACTCTGGCAACTCTGGTCGGTACCCTTCAAAAATAAGCGTACCCTCCAAAAGCGGCTGCTGCGGCATAAAATCGCATTGATTTGCAAAAAAAAAAAAACGAAAATAAGTGAAGCTTTATGTATTGTTTAAACAATACAATCGCATGCGAATGTTGTTGTTGATAAAAAAGCGCCAAAAACATTTTATAGTATTTTTCTATACTAATAAAATCATTAGTTTTGGCCACGCACGGGGTGTTTTCACGCTTACTTCGTGTGCTTCGTTTGCATCTGCTTCTGTTTCTGCCTCCGCGCCAGCGCCATCCCGCATCCGTCTCCTTCATAGCCGCCGCGTATAGTATGTGCTGTATAGTAGTAGACACAAAATTGTGTGCAGCGGTGCCGGGTTACATATTTTATTGAATTTTTTGTTATGAAAATCGTGGCTAAGCGTAACAAAAGAACGGAAAAGAAATTCACAAGAAAAAATTGTGTTGTGTTGATTGATTATAAAAATAATAAAATACACAATTTTTGTGTGGTTAGGAACGAAAATAAAAGAAAAATATTTTCATAAAAAAAAAAAAAAAATAAGAATTGATTTTTATATTGTGAGAGAATTATAATTAAATTGGCAACAAGATGATGTTCACGGTAAGTTATTGTGTGTTTAAAAGTGAAAAATTATAGATTTTTTTCATGTGTGTGCTTCTATTGTGGTTTTTCTTTACACATATTTGTGATGTTTATAATTTGTGCTTTCTGTTTTTATATTCCATCAAATCATCAAACAGGGAACCAACCAGCAGCAGGATACACGCTTCAGTGATAAGCAAAAGAAGCTTATGAAGCAAATGAAGTTTGGTGATTGTTTAAATAAACGAGTTGATATGTCGAAAGTGAAATTGGATGTCCTGAGACCTTGGATTAGTAAAAAGATAACAGATATTTTACATATTGAGGATGATGTTGTTGTGGAATTTGTTTACAATCAATTGGAAGAGGAGAAATTTCCGTGTCCGAAGAAAATGCAAATCAATATGACTGGATTTTTAAATGGTCGCAATGCTCGACAATTTATGGGCGAACTATGGACTTTGTTATTATCTGCTCAAGATAGTGAGACTGGTATACCGGCAGAGTTTATACAACAGAAAAAGGATGAAATACTGAAACGTGAAGAGGAACAGCAGCAGCAGTTATTGTTGCAACAACAACGGCATAGAGATCGATCTCGATCACGTGACAAAGACATAACGGATCGTGAACAAAGACGACGAGATCGTGATCGATCTAATGAACGTCAATCCAATACCAATAAATCACGTTCCACATCGCCTAAAGCAACAAACAATGGTGGTGACAGCAGCACTACCACTTCAACTATAGCAAATAGTGCTGCACGTGAAGCTGCCGAAAATGCCGCGGCACGTATACGTAAACGTGTATCTGCCGAACGGGCACCAGCTCGTGCTGCTTCTAGAGAACGTACCAGTGCCGGTAACCGTCAAAATTCCAATCGTGAAGAAAAAGAATCGCGTTTTAGTTCGCGTTCACCAAAACGACGGTCTTCGCCCGATCGTGGGCGTCGAAATAGACGCAGTCGTTCCAAAGATCGTAGTCGTCGTCGTTCAACACGTTCGCGATCGAAACGTTCCGGTTCGGATTCACGCAAAACAAATCCCCAAATAACTAGTGCATTGAATGGGCGACCGACAACTTCCTCTGATACCGAGAACAATAAGTCAAAGCAGCAACGTAAGTCAGAGGAGAAATCATCTGCGGTTTCGAAACGAGACAAATCACGTTCACGCTCTCGTAGCCGTCGCCGTAGCGGTTCACGTTCTCCACGTTCTAGGTCAGTTGATCAACATAAGAAACGTAAGAAATCTAGGTCAGCGCATAGTCGTTCAAGGTTAGTAATTGGTAACAACAAAAGAAATTTCAATTTTATAGTGAAAAAAATTCGCATTTTCTAGATCGATAAGCAGACGGCCTTCTTCAGCACGTTCACATTCTGGTTCGAGCTCATCGCCAGTTAGTAAGAAACGTCGTTCAAAGTCTCGGCAAAGCAGCATTTCACTGTCACCTGAGCGCCATCAGAATGATTTTGAAATACGCCGAAATAAGAACAGCATACAGACAAAGCGTCAGTATCGCAATAATCGTGAGTCATCGGTTAGTTCCGTTGAGCGTGATGGTGGTAGAAGACAATTTGGTGGGAGGCGCCGCGATGGACCTCCACAAGGCAGACGTTTTTCCCCGCGTAACCGCAGCCCAAGGAATGATGGCGGAGGCAATCGGTTTAAACGTTCAAACTCTAGGCGTCCATCTGATGGACGCAAACGCTCACGATCAAGAATGTTATCAAGATCTCCAATGCGTTACTCAAGATCGCCTCGAAGGTAAGCAATTTCTTGGCAACACAGCAAAATTTTTCGCAAATAAACTAATGAGTTTTTTTAACTATACAGGTTCAATCGAAGGCGCTCACCACCTGCTCACTTTCGTGGAGGTGGTCGCGGTGGTCGTGGCGCTGGTGGTGGAGGAAGTGGAGGCAACAATCGAAACCCATGGCGAAGAAGTCCAAGTGGTGGCAGAAATCCATGGCGTCGCAGTCCGAGTAGAGGTCGTGGTGGAGTTGGTAGTGGCTCAGGTCGGTTTGACCGTCGCAATTCGCCACAAAGACGTTTCTCACGAGAACGTCGCTCTTCGCCCATACAAGGCAATCAGTTCCGTAAATTTTCGCCACCAGGACGTCGTTTCGGTTCGCCACAGCAATTTAACAGAAGATCTAGAGATCGTCGACCAAACTCCCGTGATCGTGACCGTCGACCATCATCACCAACACGCAATGCTTCACGAGAACCCGCCAGTGTTAGTGGTGGTGGTAACGCTGGCAGTGCTAACACTAATCGTTGGGACATGCCTAATAAAAATCAAAAACCATCCCGATCCCGTTCCCGTTCATCTTCAGAGAGTTCACACTATGAATCCGAGCGCAATCAAAAGCAACAAAAGCCGATTGAAAGACGTCGAAGCGTAAGCAAAGAAACTAGTAGGCATGGTACACGATCACAAGAACGTTTTAAACAACGGCAACCGAGTCCAGTGGCGCCTCATAGCCGAGATAGTGGTGATCGCTCTTCTGTAGAATTTACAGGTCCAGCAGTGAGTACAATAGACCTTTGCAAGGAAGAACGAAAGGAAGAAGTACGTAAAATCAAACAGGAACCACAAGTTGTTCCCATAGCAGCAGCACCACCAGCAGCAGAGTCAAAGAAGCCTATACCACCGATGCCAGAGCATCGTATTGAAAATCAACGCGAAGTTTATACTGAAAGCTTATCGCGCACACCCTCTCCATTCCTCAAGCCTCACGAAAGAGAAGCAGCTGCAGCCTTAGCAGCGGCAGTGTCAGGTGAAAAGACATCAAAACCAATGCAGAATAAAAAGCGTAGAAGTCAATCAAGCAGTTCAGATAGTTCAGGGGAGAGTGATGATAGCGATAGCAATAGTGATGATGCGAAGAGCAAACGTTTGGTGGCTAAGGCAAAGGCAAGAGTTAGCAACAATAGGAAATCTGGTGGTGCAGGTGGAACGTCACAAACAGCAAAGAAACTAAAGAAGGCATCATCGGGGCTATCTTCATCAAGTGAAGATGGCAGCGTCAGCGATGACGAAAGCTCTGATGAAAAACGCAAGAAGAATGATAGAAAGACATTGAAATTAGACAACCGTAAAGTGTCTCCGCCGCCTGGTGGTGTCAAAAATAACAAGGCTGTTAATCGAAAGGATTCACGCGAGGGTACGCATTCCGAATCCGTTGAACGTAAATCTAGACGTGACAGCAAACCTGTTTCAGTCTCGGAAAAACAAAACCAAAACGATAAAGTACAGCAACAGCAGCTGCAGCGTCCCTCGGAAAGTAACATTAAGAAATCTGTTGTGAAACCAGCACCACTGGTGGAACCTTCCAAAAAGAAGAAAGCATCTAGCGAAGAAGTTGAATCACATGCCGAAGAATTATCATCAGCTGAAGGAGGAGGAAAGTCTAAGAAAGATGTTGCTCGTAAATCAACATCGTTAACCCGGAAACGAACACATTCTTTGACAGTGCGTCCGAAAAAATCAGATCATCCTGACTCCAATGATTCAGATGAACGCGAATTGGCCAAGAAGAAACGAAAGAAGACAAAGAAATCATCATCAAAACGATCCACTGATGACGATAGTGCTTCTGATTCTGAGGCTGAAGCTAAGAAAAAGAAACATAAGAAGCACAAAAAACATAGCAAGAAGAGCAAAAAGCACAAGAAACACAAGAAGAGGAGCAAACGCGCCGCAGCCGACTCGAGTTCAAGTAGCGATGAAGATGAGGCAGACGCCGCCGGAAATAATGTTGAAGTCACCACTAAACGCAATGGCAAAGTATCTACATCCACTAATGCAGCTCTAATTTTAGGTAGCGGCATCAATGATGATTTAGAAAAACAATTACGTGAACGGGCGCTCAAGTCAATGAAGAAATCTGATTAACAAATAATGGAAAGAAGAATAGAGGAGAAGAGATGAAGAAGTGAAGTAAGTCGTCACCACGAAAAGGATTTGATTCAGGTCTTTTCACGGATATATACGAAATTTAAAAAGAAAAAATAATAATTATTATTAAAAAATTAAGCAAAATCATTATAACACTATCATCATCCATCATCCATCATGGTTATCATCATCCCATCCCCTCTTCTCATCTTATATCATTTCTTTAAACCAATGAATCATGAAACATTTATTAAACAAAAATATTTAATGTAATTATTTAACAAAATTAATAATCAATCAACAATCATCATCATCATCATCATCATTATAAATCTTAAAATCAAATAAAAGGAAATTGGAACTGAATTGAGATGGTCCAATTTCCATGGTGATTTAAGTATAAAGATGATGCATGTATGTGGATGAAGATCACCATCTTCCCATTTATCCTAATTTTGAGCTACTAACAAATAATTATACACCCGCGAATTGTACAAAAAAAATTTATACATATGCTCTATTAATTAATTTGCGCGTCCTTTTCATGTTTATGCGTTCTTCAATTGATTATTTTATTTCTTTGTAATTCCAAAATTATACAAACAGTCTAAAATTGAAGTTAAAAAACAGAAAAACAAACAAAAATTATTTCCGCCGGAAACATTGAACCCCGGTAACTACATTAAATGATTTATATTATGTATTTACTTATAATATCCCGTACATATATACATAAATTTCTTTAAGACTCCATATTAATTTTAAGTAGGTTTTTAATTCATTAATTATTATCCTTTAACAAATTGAGTTTCAAAGACAAAAATGAATAATACAATAAAAAAAAAACAAAACAAAATCCCAAATATGTGAATTGTAAAGTGTTTTCTATTTATTTATATTTATTCATAAGTACTTTAATCTTGAATTATATTGTCATGTAAATGGGAGGAGGGAGGAGATTCAACTTAGTATGTAGAATAAGAAATATGCAGGCATAACATACATATATGGTATATAGATAAGGCATTCCATCTGTCTTATCAATGGTTTTATTATTGTATGTTCCGTGGAGGAGATCACATGTAGTTAATCTAGCAGTTTACAATAATAAGGAATACTCATATACCAAGAGTTTCAACTAAATATTATTATTAGATTACATGTGATTTCTGGTAGCAATTAATTGTTATTTGTTTTGAGGTTGTGGAGATATTAGCCATATACAGGGTTTTCAAATAAGAGTTGTTATTTTGATATTCAAAGAAAAACGGCATTTTTTGAGATAAATGATCGGATGTTTGTTTCATTATAAAGAGGAAGGTATGCCGTTAATAATGGAAATCAACATCAGCCAAATGACCACCACGACCACGCTTACAGGACCATGAAATTTTCCATAACCAAGTCGAAAAGTGATAGCCTCACGAATTTAATTTTTAAGGTCTTGAATCGACGCTGGGCTGTTGGTGTAGACCTTATCTTTTACGTGGCCCCAAAGGAAGAAGTCGCAAGGTGTTAAATCACAAGATCTCGGTGGTCAATTGTGATCACCTCTTCGAGAGATAACACGGTCCAGAAACTTTTCCCGTAAAAGATCAATGGTTTCGTTGCTTGTGTGGCACGTAGCGCCGTCTTGTTGAAAGTAAACGTTGTCCAGATCAATACCATCCAATTCCGGCCATAAAAAATCACTAATCATCCCTCGATAGCACAATCCATTCACCGTAACTGTTGCTCCAGCATCATTTTCGAAATAGTAAGGTCCAATGACCCCGCCGGACCATAAACCGTACCAAACAGTCACATGTTGAGGATGGAGGAGCTTTTCAACAATAACTCTCGGGTTTTCCGAGCCCCAGATGCGACAATTTTGTTTGTTCACGTAGCCACCGAGGTGGAAATGTTCCTCATCAGTCAAGATGATTTTTCGATGGAATTCCGGATCATTTCTATGAATTTCAAGGACCCAATCAACAAAGACATTTATGCAAAATACGGTGTAATGACGTTTGTGGAATGCCCAATTCCAAAGAACGATGAGGAATGGAGAAACCTGGGTTTTCTTCAACACTTTAGGCTACAGCAGCAATATTCTCAGTTGTTCTTGAGCGACGTGCACTGGTTTTATTCTTCACATCACTAACTTGTCCAAAAGCTCGAAATTTTCCACCAACTTCTGTAATGCTGTCCGACAAGGTGCTTCACGACGACCCCAAAATGTTTTAGTTTTACCAACCGTCTCTGTCAAATTATCACCATTTTTATAGTGAATTGTAATAATTTCAATGCGTTGTTGAAGCGTGTATCGTTCCATTTTTAATAATGGCATAGTTTCTACTTGTCAAATATCAAAAAATGACAGCTTCAAAAGTGACATCTACCGAAATAGCGAGAGAGTAGAAGAATGAAAGTTCCACATCAAGCTTTAGCTGTGAAGATGAAGAATCAGATAATATTCAACACCTTCTATGCGAAGGGGGGACTTGCCTCTGTTCGTGGATTCCTCAGGTTGGTTTTAGAGGCTGAGGGAGACCAACTATGAATAGCATTTGATTAGCCCAATAATTCCCAAAACTATCATTTCATTTCATCAACTATAATCAGGCATCATAATGGGCCGCAAGGCTTCTGGGTGAACTCGCGAGCTGCTTAAGTAGCCTTAACTATGTAATATAAGTAAAATATCTGATATCCCTATAAATGTGGAAGTTTTAAGTGATTTTCTACTTTAGAGACTTTAAAGTTTCTTGAATCTCAAAAAATTGGTTTTCATCAAAATGAGGGGCAAAGATTTTTAATACAAATTTGAGCTACTTTGGGTTATTTCGTAAATATGTTCATCATATATACATAAGCACATACGTGTTAATATAGATTTGTTGTGAATGTAAAGGGACAGTAGTCTCCATCCAGTATGCTCATCGTTGAGATAGTAATTCACTATCCCCTTTTCTTATTACCTGGTCGCTTGTGAATTCACTAGCTATGCAGGTGCGAATCAGTAAGTCAGCAGTTCCTTTTCACATTAGAGGTGGCTAGTGAACTCACTAGTCGTAGGAAATGCAGACGGTGGCAATGACTTGTCAATTGACCCCTTCCAATGATATCGCCATGTTAAATTCACCAGTTGAATACAAGAAAAAAGGAGTTTATTGGAACTAATACTGGTTCCAAACGGACTTTCCACGATCCAGTTTTGGACGAGTGACTCAAACAGCAAAACTAAGCTATATACAATATAGCGGGGTCAAGAACGGCGGGGTCGATTTTTATGATCTTTGATTTGTTGCATATGTCACCGCCTTGAAAAGCAGAATAACTATTAAAACATCGGATAGGACCATTTCTTGTCGTCTTTGTCAAATCAGATAAGTCTGATTTTTCTAAAGTATCTCAACTGCTGCATAATTTTTCGGCTGTAATATTAAGATTGTGATTTTCAAACAGTAAGTTACCTCCGAAGATGTTCACTTTGTGAGGTCATTACATTTGTGGGTCAGAAGATTTAATCTTTCACAACAAAGCCATAATGAAATTAGATTTCGGAATATTGCAAATCAATCCACTGCAGATGAACAAGAAATCGGACGAGAAGGCGGTACAAAGTTTGCTGGGTTTGCTAGTATCCCCATAAACGTAGTATGTATTTATTTATATATTTATTTTTCTATTGTGCGACGATAGGTGTATTTTGGTTAGACAAATTGTGAAAGGCATTAATAGGCCTAAAAAAGAACACGTGGTTCTCAAAAAAATGGACATCATTAAGGCAAGAGTAGGGGCTTGGTCAGAATTTAAAACAAATTTGATTTGAACTCAAAATCCGACAAAAGTCTACACACCAAAGTTAACCTTTCAAGTTATTATTGTTTGAAATAACAAGTTACATTGAATCATATTTTATATGACCTTTTTTTAAGGGTGGGAAATTTGTCTTTATGTGTTTAAAAGGCTGTGTATTCAAATGATGATTTTATTTAAAAGAACGGAACATTTAAAACTAATATTCTTATACACACAAATATCTCCAACACTAAGCACTTTCCAGATAGTTTTCAACTGTGGCGAGAAAAGGTGAATTTAGGACAAAACTGAAAGGTTTTCCGTTTTAAAGCAACAGGTCAATTAATATTATTACCCTTAAAATGCTCTTAAAGATGACAAAAACTTTGAATAGAAACATGAGATGTCCCGGAACCAACAGAGAGTGTTCTACAAATTTCTGTATTATGGTTTTCAAACTTTGCGACGTACAAACGTCTAGACAAACTAATTTAGTAAACTCAAACATATGAATGTATTACTAAACACGGATATCCAGCAGTGAGCAGTGCTTTGAATCGTTAAAAGACCGTGTAAAACGGTGTATCGACTCAGAAGGCATGTACTTCGAATAAATTGAAACGAGAATGGAATATCTTTTGCGTTTTTCTTCTCTACTTATAAGAAAAGTCCAAAAACTTTTGGAGCACATAGTCACTGATTATAAAAATGATTAGCAATGAATGAAAAACCTTAGTTTTATCATTTTTTTTCCTCTCACTTGGCAAATAATAGTCTAAAATAAATAAATAAATAAAGCAAAATGTATAGTCGGAAAAAACAATGAAATTTTATATCCCCTATACAAATAACCTTTAAATGGTTAATATCACAAAGAATTTTTTGAATTTTGCGGTCAGTTAAGAAAAATAGTGCTGCCAATTTGGTTTTAGGCACAAATGATTGTCAACATCAACAAAATAAATAAATTTAAAAACTCAACAATTGCAAGGAAATGAATATCCATGCATATAAATATTAAACAAGTACCATAATTTTGATATTTCACAAAATATTTCCTTCTTTTTATGTTATATCCCTGACCACTTGCTGGAATTTTAAGTGACTTCCGGTATAGAACAAAAATGAAAAAGGTTTCCATCCCTGCAATGGGAACTGTCAAAAGCATTGACTATTGACACATCGCTGTCTTCCTTTCCTTTTTTACGTACCGTACAAGATGGTAAGCGCGGAAATAAATTGCTAAAAGAAATTCATTGACATCGACGCGAAATATATACAAAATTTGCTGTTATTATTAATAAAATGTACAAAACACAAGTGTTAATAATATGTTGCTAATATTTTGTTGGTGCGTGCCGCTATTAACATAGATAAATGCGTTTGTTGACACTTGATGCATTTTTTGTCAATTGTTTTCTTCTTCGATGCAATGAATGTTTTTAAAGCAAAGACAATTTTAGTAATTTGAAATATAATATTAATATGTGTGTGTGTGTCTTGTTGTTATGTAGGCGCGAGGTCCTAAGAAGCATTTGAAACGTTTAGCAGCCCCAAAGGCATGGATGTTGGATAAACTTGGAGGCGTTTTCGCCCCACGTCCCTCAACCGGTCCACACAAGTTACGCGAGTCGTTGCCACTCCTCATCTTCTTGAGAAATCGTTTGAAGTATGCTTTGAATGGTGCTGAAGTTACCAAGATTGTTATGCAGCGCCTTATTAAGGTCGACGGCAAAGTTCGTACCGACCCAACTTACCCAGCTGGTTTCATGGGTAAGTTATTAGTTCTTAAAGATAAAGATAACAACATGATACCTTGATATATATATTGTTTTGTTATGTTTTTTCACAGATGTTATCACCATTGAAAAGACCGGTGAATTCTTCCGTTTGGTCTATGATGTTAAGGGTCGTTTCACCATCCACCGCATCTCAGCTGAGGAAGCCAAGGTATGTTTATGTGTAATTTTTGAATGCACTTTGAGTCAATGCGATCTGATTCGAAGTCTGTGTTACTAATAATTCATGTAACTCAAGATCAAAATCGGACCGAAAGCATTTTTTGTTACGACGGTCACTGAGCTGCGCGATTCTTACGCGATTTCAGTAACTTTTTTTCGTTCAATGACAAATTTACACCTACTAAGTAATCAGTGACAATGGACTGAAACGAATAACTATGTTGTTGAGCCACGCCGGTAAAATGGCGGCTCTCTATACAACATCAAGTAGTTAAAGGCAGTCTAGAGAAACTCATTACGACGGTCACTGAAATTGGCAAGCATGCACATGCTTTCCTACCTGTTTCAGTACGTTCTCTATGTACATTTATACAAAGAATATGGAATATGTAAATATGTTTAAAAATTGATTTTAATGAATTCTCTTTGTTTTCTTTCAGTACAAGTTGTGCAAGGTCCGCAAGACACAGTTGGGAGCCAAGGGTGTACCTTTCTTGGTTACACATGATGGTCGCACCATTCGCTATCCCGATCCTTTGATCAAGACTAACGATACCGTGCAAGTTGATATTGCTACTGGCAAAATCACTGACTCCATTAAGTTCGATTCCGGTAAGTTGAATTTTAGTTTTGTAAAAATTGGCTTTTCGAAGACGGACAACATTGAAATACCCACAGTTGAACTGTTCAAATCTAAGCCAAAAGCAATTTTTGTCGCGGTCACTGATATGTGCGAAATCCACGCCATTTTGGTAACAAATATTCGTTCAATTACAAATCTATCCAACCAACAAGAATTGACTAATCTCCTTTTGTTGTGATCAGATTAATAATAAGTAAATTTTGTTTGTTTACAGGAAACTTGTGCATGATCACTGGAGGTAGAAATTTGGGTCGTGTCGGTACTGTTGTTAACCGTGAGAGACATCCTGGTTCTTTCGACATTGTTCACATTAAGGACTCGCAGGGACATGTTTTCGCAACCAGATTGACGAATGTGTTCATCATTGGCAAGGGCAACAAACCCTACATCTCATTGCCAAAGGGCAAGGGTGTCAAATTGAGCATTTCCGAGGAACGCGACAAGCGTTTGGCTGCCAAGACCCATTAAAACATTTAATACAAAATACAATATAAAACAAAAAAAAAAGGAGTTTTACGTTTAATAAAACATATAAAACAAACATTTTACTTTTTATGGTAAATAAAACATAAGACAAACATAAAATATCAAAAATATCATGTGACTGTTACAATTACTAAAGAACCATTGTTTCTAGTTAAAGGGTGAAATTAAAGTGAGTAGGATAAAGAGAGAAAGAGATTTGGTGTAGAGGAGGAGACATTAACAAAGAATTTGTTTAAATTAACTTGACAAGAAAGAGAGAACTAAAAACATACACATGTGTGGTGCAACACATTCTGTTATCGTGCATGATGGGAATAACAAATTGATTGAGTACTTAACATGAATGCTTGGTTGATTTGGTTATCGATCAAACGTCGAAGGATGTGTTGTTATATTATACCTGACAACAACAAAGGAATAAAGGCAGCGGCGTTGTTAGGATACTTATTTAGAAGCATGCAAGCACTTATAACGAGGGAATGTGTGCCACTGTTTATTGGAATTGATTGTTTGTTGATGGTTGATTGCATGTACAGAAATGTCGTTGAGCCACCAACCAGTAAACTTTTTTTATTTGTGAAACCACAACGTAAATGTGATATGAAGAAAGTTTCATTAGTTCGTTAAACTTGCATAGAAAAACCTGAACTGAATTGAAACGAGAAACTCAATAAAACTTTTCCACTTGCAAATCCTTGATGATTTTGTAAGAGCTGCGGGAAGGCAAGCACATACATATGATAACAACTTTTCTTTGTGTTAGCAAAGTTTACTCATAAATTATATTGTTTCTAAAAATCTAGAATCCCTTCGACAACTATAGAGATCGTATCGAACCGAGTCAAATCAAATTTAAAGTGTCAGAAATGTTTGAACACGAGGCTGAATCAGACGAGGATTGCGAAGTCTATTGTAAGTTGAGTTAAGTGAAAATTATTCAATGCATTTAATGATTGATTTACTATTCTATACTATAGTTCTGAAGCCTGTGAACGAGTATAATATAGTGGACAAGATTAAAGAGGCGAATAAGGAACTTTTTGCTGACAACGACGGCGAAGAGGAGCCTGAAAAACTCTTAGATGATGTTGCTGTGGCTGTCAATCGTAAAGTGACATTTGCATTAAATCTTGAGGATTACGAACCAACAACAACTGATGCAATTAGTACAACATTGGAAGAAAAGGATCAATTGCAAGAAGACGATGGCGGTAACGAAGGTGTTGATGCAATGGTCAACGAATTGGAAGCACAAATGCAAAGTACAGTTTTAAAATGTGATACAATTATAGAGGAACCACTATTAGAAGTGGAGACTGTTACTCTTGAGGCTGAGATTGATAGCAATTCAAATAATCATACTACACTGGTAGTGGCGGAGGATAGTCCAAATAATATAGAAGAAGTAGAGTCTAAAATGAAAGAAGTCGGTATGGTGGCGGAAGATGAAGATGAAATTTGTGAAGAAATAATTGTCACGGATATGGATTGTGAAAAAGCAGAAGACGAAATTGTTCCTGGTCGTCGAATTGTCAAGCAAAACACATTCGATTATGATGAACAGGATAATAAAAGTATGACAAATCTTTTGCCTTCTTCCGATTGCGAATATGAAGCCGATGATACTTTAAATGATGATGGCTTGGATGAAACGTTTCCAAACACATTTGATGATGATGATGACGATGATGATGAAGATGATATTAATGACTATGATGATGATGAAAATGAAAATGATGATTTATCAATAATTGTTGCTTCTTACTTAACCGATGACATGTTTATGGAAAATGTAAACACAAAAGAAAACAAATCATCTAACAAATATTCAACTATGAAAAAGCTGCCATCTTTTCCCACCAGTGGTGGTGGTGGTGGTGGTCAAGAGTCAAAACAAAATCGGTTTTTCAGCACAAAACGTTTTTCATTACGTCGCAAATCAGCAAAATCCCACGATGAGGAACAAGTGCAGGACCTAAAGCTTAGTTATAAGACTTGCTGTGAATATCGCAATGCCAAGCAGGAAAAATTACCCAAATACACAGGCTACTTATCGGAATATGGCTTAAGTCATGAACAATTGATGCGACGTGATGATCAATACCGACGGCAGCAACGTTATGTCCTTGAGCAAACATTAAAATCCAATGAGGATGATATGAAGAAAATGCAGGATAATGAAAGAGCCTTTACCAGGTGGCTAAAGAATAAAATGCGTTACCCCATCAATAAGACACGGAACATGTTCGATGCAAAGTTGCGGAGTCGGAATAGCATGGTTGGCACTTGCAATGGTGGCAGTGGTCATGAGTTTATGAGTAGCACACGTTTCAAATAACAAGGTCCATTCTTTAATTCCATTGGAATTCATTATCCTATATATAAGATAAAGTTAATAATAAAATCATCAGTACAGAGTGTTTTAACGTCCATTAGATTGGATTAGATTATAGGAACACTCTATAACGCTTATCTAGCTGCCGGGTCACTCCGGTATCCATGGTAATGAGATATCGGAGTAATTGCCGATATTTACAGACCTATAGATGATATACTCTCATACTTCACTTCAACAAGAAAAGGATTCGGACATTGACGGATACTATGACGGGACAATGCACCATCGGGCTGCTGGCCCACAGGATGCAGGTTTCACAACAAGACTTCTGTCGTTGCTGTGAAGATTAGGAGGAACCGGAGAGTATCCAACACCTGCTCTCTGATTGCCTTGCTTTTCTTGTTTCTTTGGCAAAATGTCCTTTAGGGACCTGGCTCTGTTCGTGGACTCCTCAGGTTAAAGGTTGCTTAGATTGCTTAGAGTTTGGTCCAAATTAGAAGTGCTCTTTTGTTTCCACTTCTTCAATACAGAATCTACATTGGTCATTAAGACTTATTCGCATATTATCTACATAAGTCCTTCATAAATCTACAGTGTCCTGTTAAGAAGCCTGATACTATAAGGATACATTTCCGGCTGCAGCATCTCTTGAGTTATTTTACCAGAGCTATGAAGCAATGACTGATTTCAATATACTTATAAGTATTGTTTGTTTCCATTGGTGCGATTGCCGTTTAAGTCATCATTTGAGTTTTATTATTGTGAACCTTCAAGGCATCCCGCAGAAAGGTTTCTGGTCAGTTAGTACGTTGACGACTCCTTTCCTAGCAAGTTTAATATAACCACTATGCTGTAGCACCCAAATAATGCAAAAAATATATAGTTATTTGCTGCTAGCCTGTTTAGTAAGATTAAGCAGTCTCAGACTATCTTCGATTTAATATCGTAAGCCCTGAGCCCTGCAAAGCAGCTTTGCTATCAGAGCAAATGTATATGTGACTGTTATCTTTGAGACACTCAATTTCTTCTTTCAAAAATAGCTCATTCACATGAATTTCGGTCTAAAAAACTAAGATATTTTGGCTCATGCTCCTGACTACTCCAACACCAATATCCAGTTTTGACCTAACTGTATCCTATACTTACATGCGAATCATCATCGGCCTTTGTACATTATTATTTTAACTTCCGTTAAATTCTTTTTAACTGTGCTATGCATTGGGGGGTGGTGGCACCACCCAGCAAGTGGACAATTCCTTGCTAGTATAGAGATAAATAAGAAGAGTTGGCAGAGCTAAAAGTGCAAAAGTTTAGCATTGTGTAGGTGGTGGGTCTTGGACCAAATTTTTGTTAATTTTAAATTGATTTCGAGAGGCAACTAAAGAAGTAAAACTTGTGCAAAAATTATTAGAGGGTTAATTAATAGAAGTGCCGTCTTAATATGCAGAGTATGTTGAATACCGTGAAAGGCACAGCCTTAAATGTTGCCGAGTATTTGACGCCAGTCCTGAAGGTATGTCTACAAGAACAAAGGAGGGGTGGGGGAATGACGTGATAGTTTTTACAGTTTCATCTTATCAAATCAACCGTAGGCATCAAAATTTCGCGAAACCGGTGTACTAACCCCAGAAGAGTATGTGGCAGCTGGTGACCACTTAGTTCACCATTGTCCGACATGGCAATGGGCAGCTGGCGATGATACAAAAACAAAATCATATTTACCAAAAAATAAACAGTTTCTTATAACGCGCAATGTGCCATGTTATCGGCGTTGCAAGCAAATGGAATATGTAGGCGAAGAGATCGTTGTCGAGGAGGAGGCAGGCGATGGTGGTTGGGTGGAAACACATCAATTGAATGATGATGGTACGAAGCAAATAGAAGAGAAAATTTGCGAACTAACACTAGACGACAGCAGAGTATGTATCAATGAAAGCTCCGCTCAATCCACTGAATGTGAATAAAAATCAATTTTTCTGTTTAGGATGAAATGCATACACCGGACAGTGATATGGGTGAATCCGATAATAAAGCCAATGGCGCTGATGATGAAGAAGACGATGAAGCAATTGATATGGATGATTTTGAGGAAAGTGGCATGTTAGAACTAGTTGATCCAGCAGTAGCAACTACACTTCGTAGACCAGAAAACGATTGCAAAATGGATACAGATGGTGCTGCTGGTGGTTCTGATTCAACCGCAGATTCTGTTCTACACACACGCACCTATGATTTGCATATAACCTACGACAAATACTATCAGACCCCACGTTTGTGGGTCATAGGTTACGATGAGAATCGTAAACCATTGAGTGTGGATCAAATGTACGAGGATGTATCACAAGATCATGCGAAAAAAACTGTTACAATGGAAACCCATCCCCATTTGCCTGGACCAAATATGGCTTCGGTGCATCCATGCAGACATGCTGACATTATGAAGAAAATCATTCAAACCGTTGAGGAAGGTGGCGGCGAATTAAATGTGCATTTATATTTGATTATATTTTTAAAATTTGTACAGACCGTTATACCAACTATTGAGTATGATTTCACACAGAATTTCAACATGTCTTAAAGCTCAAATCAATGGCACATTAATATGGTGGTTAATGCTTACGACGGACATACTTATATGATTATGAATATGGTTGCTTTATATATTGGTTGGTTTGTCTTTTTACATATGCTTTTAATTTATAATTTGTAGCAAATAACATTTGTGTTGTTAGTTTTTTTTTTTTTGTCGTCTTCTGATAATGTATAACTATGTAATAAGCTAAAATTTACTCCAAACAAAAAAAAATTATAAGAAACCATTAAAGACTTACCATAATAAACAGCAAGCAATCAATCAATCAATCAATCATTGTGTCTCAAGTGTATTTTTTCCTTCGAAATGTTTAAATTTGTGCGAAATTGTGTGTATGAAAGTTTAAAATAAATGTTGTTAGTCTGCAGCCCTGGTACGCCCTGGGAACAGCTGTTTGCCAGTGATGCCAAGTTGTGTTATTGTGTGAAAATGTGTTTTGTTTAGTTTTTTCTGTTTATTTATCAATTTTGATTATGAGTAACAGCATTATAGATGATGCCTTGGCTGTGCTTCTCGAGGAAGCTAATGATCTTTGTGTTGGTACTGAAGTAACAGAATTAGATGAAGTACCCACTAGTTTAGAGTTTGCACGCAATTACTATGCCAAAAATACGCCAGTTGTTATACGTAAAGCAATAAACCATTGGCCTGCAATTGAAAAGTGGACACCAGAATACTTGCAACATGTTCTTCAAGATAAACTACTCGATGTAGCAGTTACACCAAATGGTTATGCTGATGGTATTGGAATACAGGATAAAACAGAATATTTTGTATTGCCATTTGAGGAACAATTGCCCCTGAATGAATTCCTAAGACGTCTTGATGATCCAACTGGAGCTGTTTACTATATACAAAAGCAAAATTCAAATTTCAGCAATGATTTTCCTGAATTGGCTTCAGATATTAACGAAAGTGATTTAGATTTTGCACAATCCAGCTTTAATAAGCCACCGGATGCTATAAACTTTTGGTTTGGTGATGAACGTGCTGTTACATCCATGCACAAGGATCCCTATGATAATTTGTATTGTGTGATCTCAGGTTATAAAGATTTCATACTCATACCACCACATCAATTGAGTTGTGTGCCACGTAAAACATATCCAACTGGAAAATATAAACGTAATGAACTCGGTCAGTATTTGATTGAGCCACTACTACAAGATGAAGAAAGTAGCGAACCATTAAGCATTGATTGGGTAGCCATTGATCCATTATCTCCTGATTTGGCCACTTATCCACAATACTCAAAAGCTCAACCATTGCATGTACGTGTACATGCTGGTGATGTCCTATTCCTGCCCAACTATTGGTTTCATCATGTGCGACAAAGTCACAAATGTATTGCTGTTAATTTCTGGTATGACATGGAATACGATAGCAGGTACTGTTACTATCGTATGCTGGAGAAACTCCTAGACAAACGAACATAACAAATAGTTCATTTATCTACTCAAAGTTATTGTTATTTAATTGATGATGATGATTAAATATACATAAATATTATTATATTATAATATAATAAATATAGGAATGTTTTTTGTTTTAGTTTTTCTGAAAACTTTTGAATTCCTTTAAAAGGAAAATTCGTTTAAGATCTAAGTCTTTTTTTGTAGAAATATTTGGAGCAAGTGTGGTATATTATCTTAGTTCTTGATTTGAGTAGACTTTCCACCACCACCATCACCACCATTGTTATCGGTAGATGCTCCACTACTACCTCCATCAGCTGCACCAACACCACCAGTTGCTCCTTCTTCTTCTGGATTTTCGTTGTTTTCGAAATCATCAGTTTCAAACTTGATGTCGCCACCACCACCATCACCACCACCACCACCAGTTGCTTCTTCTACGTCTAAGTTATCAGTGTTTTCATTTTCATTAACACTATTATTAGTAGCTGAGTTTTGATCAGCTTCGGCAAGATCGGCATCATCATTAACTTCTTGAGGAGTGACGACTTCAAAATAACTACTATTATTATTCAATGGCAAAGGATGAATTCGGACGCCATTAACATTAGCTGTTGCGGATGATCTAGTGAATCTTTCCCTTTCTATGGGATCTCTTAAACGTTCCCGGCAACACGCGCTAATTTGTGTCTCAATAACAAATAATCCTTCGAGGTAATGCTGATACCATTGCAAGAAATCATGTCGATTTTTTGGTAGTGGACCTTTTTTTATCTTGGAATATATGCGTTTTGGTGTAATCCTAAATGTATAACTGTTTGCCGACCGCCTTGCTGCTGCCGAATTGTGTGCGGCTGTTGCAGTCAACTTGGAAACTTCGATTAGTAGTGAATCATTAATGACAGTATTCGAGTGAGTTTGATTACGTATTCGTTTTATAATGTATTCGACCAGTTCATAATCTGGTAGCATTTCGATTTCTGGTGGTGGGTGTAATGGACAATCATGAACACTTAATTCCTAAAAAAAAGCACATGCATTTGTTAATTAAAAAGTAAAATTGTAAGTAAAGCAAGTACAGGCGGGCCATAGATGAGTTCAAACTACCGAAAAGCGAAAACTTCACTATACCGAAGAGATTGACTGATTCATTAAACTTCGATATAGAGAAATCCGGCAGTCTTCTTTTTAGGATTCCGTACTAAGCCTAGACTGTCCGTCCATCCGTCCTTCAGTGAGCTCTATCTCATGAGCCGTAATAGGTATAACGACATATAATAAAAATAAAATAAAGATTAAAAATTAAAAGGGTCCCCATACAAGAAACGTCTGCTCCAATATGCACTGCTCGCAGTTTTTATCATTTGTTTCCCATTTTCGTTATTTTTTTTTGCAACTTAATTTTACATATGTAACTTCAGACAGAGGTACAAGCTTAACGTCCATAATGCGGTAGTACGGAATCCTTCGTTTGCAAATCCGACTCCCACTTGACCAATTTTTCTTAAAAATACATATATATTTTAAAAATTTAAAAAAAAATCCTTACCTCATAATTTTCGACTTGAGTTTCTGGCGATGATGTTGACGGTAAAGAAAGACTGCGTGCTCCAGCATTAGCATCAGCATCATCTACAGCCTCTTGGCCACGTGTCCTTCTTTCAGTAGAAAATGTCATTGGATTCTGAGTTGATGATGATGATGTTATTAGACTTTGTGCTCCTCTTGATGTTGATGGTATATTGTCCTCATCTAAAGGCTCATTAGTAGCACAAGCACCACTAACGGCTTCATCTTCTGGCTTTTCGTTTTGTGTTTGAATTGAATCATGATTAATGTGTTGTTGCATTACTTCAATGGCAGAAGAAGTTTCTTCATCCTGTTCCTCATCATCCCCCAAATCATCTTCATCTTCTTCTTCTTCTTCTCCATTATCATCATCATCATCAATTTCGTTGGCTTTGTTGCTTTCAGTTTCTGCATTGTTAGCATCATCATCTTCTTCTTCAAGTAATTGAGCATCAGCCTCATCATCAAATTCAATAATACTCGCTTGTACTGATGGCGATGATGATATTGTTGACTGCTGCTGTTGTTGTTTTTGCTGCAATCGATTTAAATATAATTTACGAAAAGGATCCTTTAAAATGCATCCTCCTTGATTAGCCACTGTCACACCCACTCCTGCCCTTGGAAAATTCGGAGTTGGAGGCATAACTGCTGGAGGTGTAGCTACTGCTGCTGCTGGCGCTGTCTGCTCTGGTTGATGCCTCATACCTATACGTGGTTCACCACCGTTTTCTTGTTCATTATCCAAAATACCTTCCAAAAAAGTTCGTATCATTTGTTTTCGAAAGGATTCAACGACTTTGGTGGTAAATTTATCATTTTTAAGTTCGTTGACCAAAAGATTACGATTCATTTCACCAGAAGCAACATCTTTACAATCAATACAATCATCATTGCCGCCGCCGCCGCCGCCCCCACCGGCAGCACCAAACTCATCATTATCATTATTCATTTCCATTGGATGTTCCGGTTCATCTTCAATTGCATCATAATTGACTCTTGATTTTTTTGTTGTTGGTCGTTCTGCTGATGTTGCTATTGGTATATCAAATAAACCCGAACCAGTTGGTCTTGGTGTTGTTGTGGGTCTTGCTGCTGAATAACCATTATCATGACCTTGAGAATAACCATGATTACAGCGTTGCAATGAGGGAAGCAACTGATGATGCATCAATTCGGTATCATCAAATTGATCTTCTTCATATCTGCGACGATGTTGTGGTGGCCCTCTTATGAAAGCAGCTGTCGAGGCTGATATCTTTTTTGGCACCTTATTGCGCTGATATAATGGACTATTGCCATAATTGAGATTATGATTTATATTATTCACATTGCCAAGATCAAAATTCTGCATCATATATTCATCATCATCATCTTCCTCATCATCAATAATTGTTGAGCAATTTGTTGGCAGAGTGCCTCTTCTAATACCCAATTGTTCATCGATTTCTCTATGCAAGCTTTCCAAATATTCAACGCGATTTGATGAAAGAGATGATCCAGTACCAGCACCAGCATTAACAGCATTTCTATTTACATTTCCATTAACACCACCACCACCACCATTTATATTCAAATAATAAGGATGTTGAGTTTGATGAAGGTTCTGTTGCTGCTGTTGCTGTGGTTGTTGAGATGCACATGGTTGCCGTTGTTGTCTTTGTTGTTGCTGATGATAATCCAATTGATCCAATACATTTGTGTATTTATTATTATTGTGGCTATTATAATTTAAATTATTAATTGGTGGTGTCAAATTTAAATTTTGTTGATTTAATGAATTAGGTGGTGGTCTCATATCAAAAATACGTGGTGGATTAACATGTGGTGTTCCTCGTCCTGCTGCTGGTGGTTGATTGAAACCTTGGTTTAAGCTACAAGTAGGACGATGTCTTATCATTTGTGGAGTAGCAAAGTGTGGTTGTTGCTGTTGTTGTCGTTGTTGCATCTGTTGTTGTTCCTGTAGCAACATTTGTTGTTGATCTTCATTGCTTTTGTGTGAATTAATTGAAAGCATATTTTGGCGTGAATAACTGAATGAAGAAAAGTAAGTAAAAAAAAAATTGCAGAAAAAAAGCTTTGGTTAGTAAGCAAAAATGTTTATGAAAAATAAGCAAAATTAATAAAAAAAAAACAGTCATTCTAAAACAAAAAAACCAAACAAACAAACTTAAATGAACTCAACTCATAAAATTAGCAAGCATAACTTACCAACCTTAAATCTTGAAAATTTGAAATTTTTTGAAATTGAAAAATAAAATCATAAATTGTTTGAAAACAAAACTTGCTATACAATTTTATTATATTATATTATGTATATATTTTATATAAGAAAAATCTTTATAAAGATAATTTAACCTGTTTTTTTTTTCTTCTAATATTTTTGGTTTGTGCAAAAATTCAATAAATAAATAAATTAAATTAAATTAAATTAAAATAAAATAAATACAAATGGACACACACAATAAACCCTTTAACCAATTATTATTATTTTCTCTAATTCTCTCTCTCTCACATCTCATCATCATCATCATTATCATCATGGATCATCAAATTTACCTTCTGAAATTATCCCAATAATTGTTTGCACGATTTCCTGGTGGCACTTGATTATTCAAAGTTGGTTGACAACCAACACCAACACCACCAGTAGCAGCATTAGACTGCTGTTGTAGATTATTTGCATAATGATTTTGTGTACGAAGATTTGCATTATTCTGATGTATAGTATTATTATGATGATGCATAAATATTGGACCAGGACTATTGGTCATGTGAGGCGACAATGGAGTTTCATTATTGAAATGTGTCGGTTGCTGTTGTTGCTGCTGCTGTTGTTGAGTTGATGATACTGATGATGGAGCTGGTGGTGGTGGAACACTAGAAGCTGCTGCAACATTATTTAAAGCAGCCTGATGAAAAACACTATTTAGTGTGCTGCTGGTAACATTATGTTGATGCTGGCTGCCATCATTAAACATACTACTACGTTGCTGTTGCTGACGTAGGTGCTGCTGTTGATACATATGATGATGTTGTTGTTGTTGTTGTTGATAATTTGTAAATGCACTGCCACTACCACCACCACCAATTCCAAATTGTATTGGTTGCTCGGATTGAGCACGATTTGCGCTTATATAATTGTTATTTGGTATATTCGTATTGAGAACAGATGGTGGCACAGATTCGGAACGTAAACCGAAACCGATTTCAGGAACAACACCAACACCAGCACCACCAATAGTATTAACACGATCTTGAAGCTGTGGATGCAACATAATAAATAAATAAATAAATTAATCTGAGAAATGTGTGTCGACTTACAGTTGTGAAAAGCGAATTGATGGCATCGATTTCACGTTGTTGATGCCATAAAGTTTGATTTGTCTGGCACAATGAATTGATAATCATTTGTTGGGTTTGTACAATTTGTTGTAAAACCATTGGATCTGTGGTAATAGCCAGACTGGTGGTGTATTGTGGTGGTGGTACAGTTGATGTTGTTGAAGATGGTGCTGTTGTTCCATGATTTGGAACATAATCATTACTGCCTGGTGCTGCATTTGGTATGAAACCCATGGGTAAATTTCCTGGTGGTGCAGGCGGTGGTGGTGGGACTGCATAGAAATAATTAGGATTCCAAGAAGTTGGTAATGGTGGTGCACCAGGTGTAGCTAATGAATACGCAATACATTTAGTTTGAAATCAAATCAAAATAATAATTTCTTACTTACCCCATGGTGCACTAACTGATGGCATTGGCGGTGGTATAATATATGAACGTATGCTACCTGATTGAATGCTAATGGCATCCAGGGAAGCTGCATCATTTGTGCTATTTGCCATACCAGCATTAGAATCATCATCGAGTGATCCTTGTTGTTGATGATGATGATTTCTTTGTTTTTGGTGATTTTGTTTGTTTTTAGTTTGTTGTTGTTGTTGCTGTTGTTGTTGTTGTTGTGTCTGTGCTTGTTGTTGTTGAACAGCAGCAAAATTATCAACAATTGTACTGGAAGACAATTGTCTATCAATGGATGCATTATGTGATGTCTGTTCATTGGGATAGTATTTATTATTGGAAAAATCGGAGTCATTGTCATTAGTGTCGTCTGCCTCATCATCTGCTTCTGATATATTATCACGGCGTTTGCCATTACTTTGTTTTCCATTCACATTACCATTACCATTCTCATTTCCATCATCCAAACGTTGGCAAAGCCTTTCGAATTCACGTTTCTTAATTTCATACTCTGATTTCAATTGATCACGTTCCACTTGCTCTCGTTCATAGGCCTGTGCCTGCTGCTGTTGACGATGTGGTGTCGGTGTTGGTGTCAAACTGCTTCTTTTCAAAGCATCTTCTCCCATTTGTGCAGCAGCTGCAGCTTGTTCCTTGCGTCGTTCAATTTCTGCTTTCAAATCATTAATACGATCACGTTCCAATTGAAGATGACAAGCTTCAGCTTTGATGTCAGCTGTGACCTTATTAAGTGCACGCACTTTCGATGAAAGATTATCATCAACATCATCATGTTCATTATATCCCACCACTGGGGTCCTTTCTCTATCATATGTTCTTGAAGAAGTTTGAGGCAAAGCATCCATAGCAAATAGTGGAGCCTGGCTTGTGCCCTCCTCAATGAGATTCACTGTGCATAGCATGTCTTTGAGACGCTGCATTTGTTCTTTAAGTTTATCAATATCGCTATTCTTTTGATCCAAAGCTGCTTTGGTCGATGCTGCTTTTTCGGCTGCGCTTGCTGCCTTTTGTCTCAATTCAATTGGTACAATACGCGATGTAGATGATGTAGATGGCTGAGCGGCCTCTTGAACCACACTACGCTGATTGCGATCAGATGATGATGTTGGCAAATCATCACTGCGTGATGATGATGTTGATGGTTTTGTGCCACTCGCAACAACAACACTTTCTTCAGCAGTGCGATTGATGCTATGCAAGTCATCGACTAGATTACGCATTTCATCACGTTGATTACGTAGCGATTCCAATTTTTGCTGTAACAACTCTTGTTCAGCCATAATTTCCGGGCCATCATCACCCAAAATGTTACTCAATTCATTTTGATTATGAATAAATGCTGTTAAATTCTTCATTCGTCCAACCAATGCAGCCATATCATTTTGAACTTCAGCAATTGACTCATAATTGGGTCCATCACCACCACCACCACCTTGTCCGTCTGGACCAAAACTTAGTTTCTGTGTTTGCTGACGCAACTTATCCATGTCACTCAGATGCTCTTTGGCTGCATTTTGCAAACGCAACAATTGCGATTGTTTATCTTGTATATTTTGCATATTACGACTTGAGGCCTCTAAGCGTTCTTGAAGTTCTTCATATGATGGTGTTGTATCCGGAGTTGGTGTCTCCATGAAACTGTGCAATGACTGAATGGATTGTGCACGTTGATCACTCATCTAGTTGAATTTTTTAATAAAAATAATAAGATTGTCTAGTTATGATTTGACGCTTCTAACATGATTTTCAATGTTTCATTAATTATAATAAGAGTGAACACATTTAGGTGATTATACAAGGCCATGGTACAACCATTTTGGTCCTACTGTATTCAATTGTGGGGCAGGGCTAGTGACTCAAACATTTAAACCATTCAAAGGTTTCAAAACAACGCCTTGAGAATAGCAAATGGCGTTCATCTGTTAACTTGTAATCAGGAAATTCATGAAGAACTCAAATATCCATGGATATCAGAGGAAATCAATCGATTTAGTCAGCGACACATCAACAGACTAATTGATCATCCTAAACCTACTCGATAACACTGCAACTAACAGAAGACTAAAGCGATATCACCCGCCACACCTTTCAGGCAGGCTAATAAACCAAATTATATGTAACTCTTTCCACCTTCCATAACCCACTCATTCTTTCTCTTCTTCTTCTGTAAATACTAAGGCAAAATTGAGCAATTTATTGATTGACCCACTCTGAGATTGATGGTAAATAAAGGAAAAAAAAAATTTTTTTATTTCGTTTTAAGGTCATTTCATTATGACCCCTCTCTTAGTATCTCTTCTCCCTAATGGCAAAAAAACTGGGACAAGTAATTTTTATACTCTTCTTCTCTTGTGTTGAATTTATAATCATCAAAAGAATTTTGCAGCAACACGAAAGGAGATTATATTCCAATGGAACAATGGCAGGACTATAAGATGCATTAACACATTCCATTCCCTTTGATTCCAACGGGTCTCCAAATATGTGTATGGATTGTTGATGTCGTGATGGAACACAATTCCCTTGCTATTAATCAATATATTGCCCAGAACTGTTTCCTCCCAAACGGAAAAATGGATAATTCTCTTCCAATCCTACTGTAAATACACAACAAAATCTTCATGAACTTGGCCACTGTATGGGGCGTTCTATCATTCATTCATTCCACAATCGTATCATAAGTAACTCCCCATTTTTCATAGTCTGTTTTCATCTCTCTGTTCG
The DNA here is from genome assembly GCA_037043315.1 of Amiota communis. Lineage (NCBI taxonomy): Eukaryota > Metazoa > Arthropoda > Insecta > Diptera > Drosophilidae > Amiota > Amiota communis. Next base: position 1,743,494 of record JBAMAV010000393.1, read on the forward strand.
CTTTTGAATGCCAATGGAATCCCCGCAATGCTTCTGATAGTCCCAGCCGACGGTCTTTGTGAATTTTGTCGACATCTGGACAAGCTCTCTAGTTTCGTTTTTGTCGGTTCTAAAATACAGAAAACAATTAGAATTGACACAGTACCATCATCCAAAACACCATTAATCTTGTAAATCAATTCACAAGCGGCACGAAGAAGAGTTTCAAAATAACGCAAGTTTCTACATTAGTGAATGACTACCAGTTGCCAAATCTAAACCTCTATGACACTAAAGACGTTTTGTAACTAATATTGAAATGACATACAAATTTGCTAAATGCTATTTATTATTTGCTTGCCCCACCTTTATGGTGGCTTCAAATTCCCTTTAGTGGCAAGTCCTTACCAAGTAACATACAATTAATATTTACCTCACTTAATGCCACATCTTCCAGGCTTGCTGAATTGACAACAATATTACGTTCATCACCACCACCTGCATTTTGATTTGGTTTGGTTTCATGTACCATATTGACGACTGTTTGTTTTTGTATTTGCTTTAATATATAATAATATGAATATATGAAATCAATCAATAATATAATACAATTTCAATTTAATTTTAAATTTGAAACTTTGAAAGTAAAAACTTACTTGTTGTTGTTGTTGTTGTTTTTGTTGATTTATAGATGATTCTAAATTCGATGATGTTTGCAGCTGCTGTTGCTGTTGCTGTTGTTGAGAGGAAGTATTCCAATTACCGTCTAAACCTAAAATGGCACGCACTAATTCGAATTGTTGTCGTTGCAAATTGACATTTATGACTGGTGCATTCAATATATCATTAATTATTCCAGTGAAATCATCACTAACAACTGGTGCTGTTGTTGTTGTTGTTGTGGTTGTTTCTCCAGATGTTTTACTACAATTCTCGTTATTTAGTAATGCTAATGATGCTGCTCCAGCTGTTAATTCAGTTGTTTGTTGTTCAATTGATAATTGATTTGATTCACGTGGTAAATTGTTAGTTTCGTTGACAACAGAATTTGGAGTAGTTGGTATGACAACACCAACAGTTGCATTTGTTGAATATGCTGGTGAAGTAGTATTAGTTGGGGCGTTATTGCGATTTGCAGAACTTGTTGTTTGTATAGCCTCTTGTTGATGTCGTACACGTTGTATGGGTCTTACACGAAAAGAACGTGGATTTTCAAGGGGATTACCTAAAGAATATATGGATAAAATAAATCTCAATTAGAACGAAAAACCAGAAAGAAGGCTATCATTGGCTTTGCCAAAGATGTAATACTCTTCACGCTCTTCCGGGTTGCATCCAACCTTCCTTTCTTAGCATCAATATGGATACGGAACCGAAACTTGTAATGTCCAAATTTCAGTTCAATAAATCAGAAAACAAAAAACTTTTTCTAATAAGAACATTCATTTAAAAGGGGTAAACCATGTATCAATCGCAGCTGAAATGGAACGCGGTAAGTCACGCGGCAGCTCAATTCATGACAGAGCTGCGAACGAGTTCAGACTAACGTTGAAGTAATAGGTTCTTAGTTTGATAACGACAAAAAGTTGTAATGTAAATTTCTATCTGGATTACATGGGGTAGAAGCCGACTTTGAGCAGAAATGCTTCCTCTTTCCTCCTTGACGTAAGACTTAGCGGTAGTGCCAGGGGGATTGTAGAACTGTAGGGGCGATGGGGTTCAGTGGGTGAGTCAAATCCCACACTTCGGATAGTAGATTCGTAGATTCGGCTGCTAATGATTCCCCATCGAGAGAAAAAAAAAACCCTGCCCACAATATCGACACTCTGTGGACTGTTGCAGCATATAAATAACCAAGCAAATAATGCCTACAAAAATATTCAATTCTTACTCAATGTTGAATTCGTCAGAGCACCACCACCAACCACTTAATCAATTTTGAGCAAGACTTTCTGAATTATTTTTTCAACTTCGGGATCCAACGCAAAATACACCAGTCTCTATATATATGTAACTTTTTCTTTCTGACTGGGAAATGGAGAGGCCTCTTCCGGGAGTGAATAGCATTATAAGTTTGTAATGAAGGAGACATCGCAGATCAAGTATATATATTTGTGATCAGCTCGATGAGACGAGTTGATGTAGCCATGTCCGTCCGTCCAACTGTATGAAAATAGTCCCTAAGTTTTTGAGCTAAAGAGCTTTTGCATATAGGTTTCCTTTTACCATACGCTGTTCATTTGTCGGAATCCCATAAAAGCCCACATTTAAATTAAAGTTCTTATTAGAAAAAGCTTTTGGTTTTTGACGTATCGAACTGAAATTTGGATACTATAAGTTTCTGGGCCATATCCATCAGTCTTGTATATTTCATGGCCCTAGGGTTACCAGGAGGGGTACCTCCCATACAAACTCCCATTTAAATAAATGTTCTTATTAGAAAAAGTTTTTTGTTTTTTAACGTATCGAACTAACATTTAAACACTCTAAGTTTCTGATCCATATCCATCGACCTTGTAAACTTCATGATCCTAGGGTTACCAGAAGGGGTACCTCCCATACAAACCCACATTAAATACATACTTATAAAGAGTAAAATTGTACAAGAAAGTGCCACTCAAAACTGTGCTCATATTTGATACTCAAACTGTGTTCGTTATCGATACTCAAACTGTAACAGAGCGAATTCAGTGATGCTAAGAAAGGAAGGTTGGGTGAAACCCGTAGGAGCGTGAAGAGTTTTATCATCTTTGGCATAGCCAATGATATCCTTCATTCTGGTTTTATATCGATTTTATTTAAAAAAAATTCACAAAATTTTGCTCAAAATTTATAAAGTAGAATTGGAATTAGAACTTCAGCTTCCAATTTTAGAGGTTTTCATGTTTCACAATGCTAGGTTCTGAAATAACTGAAAGATTCTCACTTTTGACAGTTCTTAATTTGTGAGCTTCTACTGTAACTGTATATTTCATTCATTCATTTGTTTATACGACGACGGCGACGACGACATCTGTCTATTTATAAATTGACTTGACTTCTCTCGATACTTTGAGAACATTCTCTATCTTCTTCTCTACTATATGTATAAAGTGCAAAACTATATTGACTCTTACTTACATACTATGTGTCATGTGTCTCTACTATGTTAGTCGGGATCTGTCGGTTTTTCTTGTAAAAAAAAAAAGTATCTGCTAAATAATTTATGATATCAAATGATATGATTTGCTATTGATGATACTCATATACTAATATACTATGTACTACAATATAAATGGTATACATATGTATATATCTATGTACTTACTTTCTGTGTCGTAATGAGAGTTTGATGAGGTGCTATCCAAATCGTTTGTTGCTTGCTGCTGCTGTTGCTGTGGCTGTTGTTGCTGCTGTTGTTGTTGTTGCTGCTGCTGCTGTTGTCCAAGTCTTCGGCTTGCTAACAGGTAATCCTTGTGTGTGAGGTAAAGCAAAGAAATCGATATAATTAGCAAACAACAAATCAAATATTCAAATAACGAATCAATTTTAAAGGCAATTTTTTCACTCTAATTCTATTTTTGTATATATGTATATAGAAATACACATATACATATATACAATACAATTAAGGAAAAATTGCACGTTTCAAGAAGAAAAATATTTATATTCGTTGTGTTCTTTTCGTAAGCGAGTCGTGAGTGTTACTGAAAAATTTGAAAAATTTTCTAGTTTGCCTATACAAGTTTTTGAAAACACACAAAAAAAAAAAAAAAAACGCAGAGAGAAAAACCACACGAGTGAGAGATATACACAGATATAAGTAATTAAAGAGCACTTCTTTGAGATAAAACAAAAAAAGAAAATGTATTTTTAAAATTAATCACAATTACAATAAAAAAAGAGTGAACCCTTCGAAATGATTTAAAGATTCTCAATTTGTGGATGCTCTTTTTCACATTTAAAATCATTTTTTATCAATTTATTTAGAAGAAAACTTAAGTCAAAAACAATAAAAAATCATAATCCTTAAAATTTTTATTCACTAGTATGTGTGCTTTTGTAAGGTTTCTATTTGATTTGTTTGCGCGCTTCATAATTGAAATCACTTCTTATCGTTTGAGAGGTACAGTAGCAATAGCCATAATCCTTGTAAATTGCTTCTATTTATAAACAGGTGTTTATGTATGTATTGGTTTGTTTGCATCCCGTGTGTGGGACTCGTTTATCTGCGCATTGGATTCGTGCATTTGTGTGGGAAAAAATTAGTCAATGTCCTTCAAATATTCCTGCAGAATGTGCAACTGCAGCTTCACGCTGCTGGGTTGAGTTGTCCTTGATGTCGATTCGACCATTCGTCGGAATCATCTGTATCTGTGTGTGAGGCTCGTGTATCTGCGCATCAGAATCGTGTGTATCTGTGTTGTAGGGGATTCGTGAATTTGCGTGGGAAATCAAACAAGGAATCGTGGGTGTCAATTTGTTGATTTGTTAAATTGTTTCAATTATTAAAATACATAAAAATAATTCAAAATATTGAAAAGTGAATCATATGAAAAGATCTCAAGATTCTCAATTTGCGATTGCTCTTCTTCCCATTTGAAAACACTTATTATAATTTGATAGAAAATACACTAACAAAAAACCAGAAAGAAGGCTATCATTGGCTATGCAAACATGTAATACTCTTCACGCTCCCCCAGGTTGCATCCAACCTTCTTTTCTTAGCATCAATATATTCACTCTGTTACAATTTGAGTATCAACAAAGAACACAGTTTGACTGGCACTTTTATTGAACATTTATTCTTTATAAGTTTGTCATTTAATTTGGGTTTGTATGGGAGGTACCCCCCTAGTGGTCCGATTCGGCTGATTCCGACAAAGGTGCAGCGTATGGTAAAAACAAAAATGTACAAAATTTCAGCTCTCTAGCTCAAAAACTGAGGGACTAGTTTTGATACAGACGGACAGACGGACATTGCTAAATTAACTTTTCTCATCGAGCTGATCACAAATATATATATATGTACTTTATGTGGTCTGCGATGTCTCTGTATGTTACAAACTTCATCATAAACTTATAATACTATTCACTCCCGTGAAGAGTATAAAAATATAGCCATAGTCCTTGAAGTATGCATGTTTGTATCTGTTTTCTGGCAGCATGAAGCTGCAGCATGTACAACTACAGGCTCGCGAAAGGGGTTCAGTTGTCCATGGTCAAAAGTTGTCGGGTGATTCCAAGAAATGGTTTATGAACAGATGGACAACTGAAACTGGGGCTGCTGCATGAGTTAGTTGTCCTTGGACTACTTTTGTTGGGTGATTCTGGGACATAGACTCGGCCACTAGTGGCTATCATTTGTATCTATGTGTGAAATTCGAACATCTGTGGGAGGATTCGTTTTTTTGTGAAGGGAATATGAGAATTTTTCCAAGAGATCGTGGGTGTCGATTTATTTACAGTTGTGGGTGTATTTGTATTTGCTATTATTGTTGTAAACCAAGGAATCTGCAGCATGTGGGTGATTCTGGGACATAGACTCAACCACTCATGGGAATCATCTGTATATGTGTGTGAAATTCGTATATCTGTGTAGGGAAGGTGTACATCTGCGCGTCGTATTCGATTGTCTGTGTGGGGATTCGTGTATCCGAATAGGGGGTTCGTGAATTAGAAGATAAAGTTAACAAAAAAAAATAGCCATAGTCCTTCAAATATGAATGTACATATTTATTATCAGGTTTGTGTTTGTATGTGTTGTTATTTTTGGGAGACGAGGCAAGTGCAACTGCAGCTTCGATGCTGGGCTAAGTTTGTCCTTGGCCAATTGTTGTCGGGTGATTCCAAGAAATGGCTCAAACACATCATGTGATGTATTTGTAATTGTTGTAAACCAAGGAATCTACAGCATGTGCAACTGCTGTTGGGTGATTCTGGGACATAGACTCGACCACTCATGGGAATCATCTGTATATGTGTGTGAAATTCGTATATCTGTGTAGGGAAGGTGTACATCTGCGCGTCGTATTCGTTTGTCTGTGTGGGGATTCATGTATCCGAATAGGGGGTTCGTGAATTAGAAGATAAAGTTAACAAAAAAAAATAGCCATAGTCCTTCAAATATGAATGTACATATTTATTATCAGGTTTGTGTTTGTATGTGTTGTTATTTTTGGGAGCCGAGGCAAGTGCAACTGCAGCTTCGATGCTGGGCTAAGTTTGTCCTTGGCCAATTGTTGTCGGGTGATTCCAAGAAATGGCTCAAACACATCATGTGATGTATTTGTAATTGTTGTAAACCAAGGAATCTACAGCATGTGCAACTGCTGTTGGGTGATTCTGGGACATAGACTCGACCACTCATGGGAATCATCTGTATATGTGTGTGAAATTCGTATATCTGTGTAGGGAAGGTGTACATCTGCGCGTCGTATTCGTTTGTCTGTGTGGGGATTCGTGTATCCGAATAGGGGGTTCGTGAATTAGAAGATAAAGTTAACAAAAAAAAATAGCCATAGTCCTTCAAATATGTATGCATGTATTTATTAACAGGTTTGTGTTTGTATCTGTTGTTATTTTGGGAGCCGAGGCAAGTGCAACTGCAGCTTCGATGCTGGGCTAAGTTTTTCCTTGGCCAATTGTTGTCGGGTGATTCCAAGAAATGGCTCAAACACATCATGTGATGTATTTGTATTTGTTGTAAACCAAGGAATCTGCAGCATGCGCAACAGCAGCCACCCTGCTGGGCTGAGTTATCCTTGGACGATTGTTGTTGGGTGATTCTGGGACATAGACCCGACCACTTGTGGGAGTCATCTGTATCTGTGTGAGAAACTCGTATATCTGGTATTCGAGTATCTATGTGGGTGATTCGTTTTTTTTTTTTTGTGTAGGGGATTCGTGAATTTGCTTGTGAAATATTCCAAGGGATCGTGGATATCGATTAGTTAAAAATATATTTCAAAATTAAAACAATCAAAAGTTTAGGAGAGTAAACCATATGAAATGATCTTAAGAGTCTCAATCTGTGATTGCCTTTCTTCCCATTCGAAAACACTTTTTATTATTGCAGGGAAGATAAAGTAACAAAACAAAAATATCGATAGTCCTTGAAATTTTCATGTATTTATGAACTGGGTTATGTTTGTATCGGCTGTTGTAACAGCTTGGAAGATGCAGCATGTAGAATTGCAGCTTCGATGCTGGGGAAGTTGTCCTTGTTCAAATGTTGTCGGGTAATTCTAGGAAATGGCTCAAACACATCATTTGTTTGTATTTGTAATTGCTGTTGTTGTTCTAAACCAAGGAATCTGCAGCATGCGCAACTGCAGCCACCCAGCTGGGTTGAGTTGTCCTTGGACAAAAGTTGTTGGGTTATCCCGGGTCGTAGAGCCAATTACTCGTAAGAACCATTTGAGTGAGTGTGAGTGTGGAATTCGTATATCTGTTTGAGGGATTCGTGCATCTGCGCGTTGGATCCGTGTATTTGTAAAGGGGATTCGTGAATTTCTGTGCGAAATTCTAAGTGACGAATGAAATCACTTCATGTCAGTTTTTGATATGCATGTATTTATTAACAGGTGTGTGTTGTTGTATCTGTTGCAACAGATTGGAAGCTGCAACATGTACACATGCAGCTTCGCAACTGGGTTGAGTTGTGCTTGGACGAGTGTTGACGGTTGACTCCAGGACATAGACCCGACTAATCGTCTATGGGACTCGTGTATCTGCGCGTTGAATTCGTGTGTTTTTGTGTGGGATTCATTAAAGGAATTGTGGGTCAAAAAGTATATCTACAAATAATCACAATCAAATAAAGAAGATTGAACTATTTAAATTAATCTCCTGCTTCAATTTTGTGTGCTCTTCTTATCATTTGAAATTGTTTCTTATCATTTCAAAGGTAAACAAACAAATCAAATCTTATTCCTTAACATTTCTATGTAAGTAGTATTTATTAACAGGTGTGTATCTGGTGCATCTGTGTCTGCTGTATCTCTGGTGGGGAAATCGTTTGTTTTCGTGTGGGATTTGTGTGTTTGTGTGCATGGAGAGAGAGGGTCACCAAAAAGGAATCGTTATCGGTCAATGTGATTCGTTGATTTTTGTGTATATGCAAAATTTGTAATACACATTTCATATTGAAAGGAAAATATGAATATATAATTACAAATTATGAATGCACAAGATTTTTCACCAGAAGATTATTATTATTTTTCTTATGCTTACATTTAAATTGTTTAAAGGAAATTGCGGCTGAACAATTTCTGTAGTTTTTCTTTCAATTTCTTGTTGACGCTGCTGCTGCTGATTCTGTTGTTGTTGTTGTTGCTGCTGCTGCAGCTGCATTTGTTGCTGTTGTTGTTGATGCTGCTGTTGCTGCAGCAGCATTTGCTGTTTTAGCAAAGAAGCTAGACGTTGTGACAATGTTGCTGTTGTTTTAGGTACAGCGCCTGTCACTGTTGTTGTTGTTGCTGTTGTTGTTCCATTAGCAATTGCATTTGCTAATGATGAATTAAGAGAACTACTACTATTGTTACTCTCATTTGTGTTAGTAGGATTTTCTTCAACTTTTTCATTACTATGATGACTACTGTTGTTGTTGTTGTTTCTGTTCTTATTAATACTACTACTACTTGTATTTTGTTTAATAGGTGCCATTGTTTTTCCGTAATAATGTTGAACTTATTATTGGCTGAGATTACATATATTCTTTAATGATTAACACAAAATTCAGTGATTTTTATGTTTTGTAAATTATATAGAATCAATAAAAACGATAAACTTATAAACTCTTCGTTCTGCTGAGCCGACAATTTTTACAATTTTTCTTTTTGTTTAGCACTGACCAGTGCTGCCAAGTCATGCAAACGCAATAAAGTGCAGTGCTGCCAGGTTGCAAAACAAAAATCAATAATATTTGAATACAAAATATAAATTTAATAAAAGTTTCATTGCATTTGTAATTAAAATTAAATTATTTTTGTTGACGACGACTTAAAATTTCATCACGTAATGCTTTAATACGATCACGTTCCGCACGCAAGCTATCAGCTTGACCACGTAAATCTGAAGTAAAATCAGTAAATAGATTATACATTGTGTCCAAGAGTTCACGATTTTGAGAATCTTCATCATTGTCAGCGGCATTAACAGAAGGTTCAACGGGTGTTTCGATAACATTAGTTTCCAAATTATTACTTATATCACTTGTATTAGTCACAACAGGTGCTGGTGCACCATCCACAGCACTCACTGCTGATTGTAGTGCTGCCTTGCTGTCCACCAATTCGGCTTTAGTTGAATCCTTTGTAGCAATATGTTGTTCGATTGCATTCGTAGTATCAATTAGATTTTGTACACGTTTAAATTGTGATTTCAAGCGTGCAATCTCTGCAAGTTTCTCTGATAGATAGGCTGCTGTGCCAGCTTTATCTTCTTCTTCGGCTTCATCACTGGCATTCTGCTCAGGTACAGTTGGTGGCTGATTTTCCACTGTCGTTTTTGGTGTACTATCATCAACAGGTTTTTGTACTTCATCAACTTTATCGTTTGCTTTATTTTCTTCTTGTTGAATACTTTTTGTTTCCTCTGTGGACTCTGGAGGAGTATTATTACTGTTATTATTTGATGCCTCCTCTGTTACATTTTCTATTGGTGCTATTTCAGGAGCTGCTGGTTGCGGTGGTCTTTCAATTGGCAAAGCATTCAAACGACTTAGTTCCGTAGCTCGAAGACGTAAAGTTTCCATTTCCAGTACCAACTGACGATGTTCCTCTTGCATTTCACGCAATTGCCTATTAGAGGCAGCTAAACGCTGTTGTTGAAATAAAGAAATAATTTTCAATAAGATTTTCCAATTAAAACCAATAAACTTAATGGACTTACCTCACTTAAAGCAGCATTTTCTTTACTTGGTTTATTGATTTCGTTGACCATTTTTATTTGACTAACTGACTGACTGACTGTTCTTCACTTGAAAATGATATAAACAATTTTGAAACAATCACAACAACACAACATCAATTTATACCAAAACAACAAAAAAAAAAAAAGTAAAAATTGAACTTTTTGTTGGTCTAAAAATAAATTTACTTTTTAAATGTCTTTGCACATTATATTATGCATATTTACACATACAATACTCGTATAATATAAAAGAAATTTTTAAATTTTTGTGTTTATTTTGTAAAAATGCCGAAAACCAACAACAAGTAGAGAAATATATAGTACAACATTATATAAACTTACAAAATGGGGAAGGAATATGAGTATCCAAAACTTGTTACACCTCAACAAATGTCTGTCTGATGATTGTGTTCAATAATTTTGCCCCCAAAAAAAATTCTTTCGTTTCGTTGTTACGCAGCTCGGATACAAAACTGATCTAAATTGCAGATCTAACAGAGAGACAAAGCAAGATGAGATGAGCAAATTGCTTAGTTGGTCAACAAAGGCGTGAATAAATGAGATGAGTTGGATGAGGGAGATGAAAACCGAACGATGAAATATATAATTAGAAAACAAATTGAGAGTCCACAACATTTATTCTATATAGATTGTGTGTATAGCTTTTTCTTTATGATAATTTATTCTTTGTTGTGTGTATATTCTCATTTATACATGGATACAAAAAGAGAAACAAACAAAGATTAATATCATTGTCTTTATATCATGTTGGCGGCTTTAATATATTTTTCTTCACGGCATGTCTCCAGTTTTGGATCATAGATAAGTCCTGGCGTACAATCCAAAGTAACACCACGTCCATTGAGACAAAAGTAATAAGCATCTTTGCGAATCTTGTGAGCATAGAATTGGGCACCTTCAGCAGGACATTTAATATCAGCACGACGTGGTGGTGCCTTTGAATATGGCAATATGTTACGCTTGAATGTTGTAATCTGTCCCAAAATATGAATATGTAATAGAAATTATTAAAGATCCCAGGTCTATTAGAATAGCAATAGAACTTACACTGCAATTAACATTTAATCGGAAATCACAACAATTGCATGCTTTGTTAAATTGCAAGCCATTGGCACATGTCTGATTATGAGCTTGTCCATCGACACAAATATAGAACTTTTCACAAGAAGCCTTACTAGGAATATAGACAATATTTTTAGGATCATTGAATATGGTGCAATGACTATCAACACAATCAACATATTGAGCAAAATCACAACGATCCGTTTCTCTATTATACTGAAGACCATCAACACATTCGCGCAGAACTGGAGTGCCAGCATAGCAAAGGACATACTTTGTACATGTACGATCATAACAAAATGATGTTAGGGTATTTGAAGGACATGTTGGCAAACAACGGGCTTCATTTTTATAGGTGCAGCTCTGTGAGCGGCCATCAAAGTAGAAGCCTTCTTCACATTTTTGTGGGATAGCAGTTTGATCTAAAAATCAAATTTTTAGGGAATAATAATGGGAACTAGTATTATATAATACAGTACTACTTACTCATGCACACATAGTACTTTGTACAATCATCCAAATATGGCAAAAATATACTATCTGCAATCTTTGAACACAAATTGATGGGAGTCGCCGTCGTCGTTGCTGTTGATTCGCCAACCAGAAGAATGGCAAAAGCGTTTACAACAAGCAAAAATAGTACTAGACCCATTATTATCCCGAAATAAAATACTACTTGCTCACTAACTACTTATTGTGAAGATTGTTATTATCTCACTAAACTTTTATAATTACGAATTTCGTATTTATAATAACACTTTTTGCCAAAACTTCAACTTAATTGATAATTGTTATGGAGTAGCATGTTATCACATATGTATCTGATATAACATAATAATTAATTGGTTAAAGAAAGAACATTACACATAAGTAAGTTATTAATGAATTCAGTGAATGAAGAAAAGGGGATTTTGTTAAACTAGCATCGTGCTAACAATAGTAGATAAGGTAATACCAATTTAAAGAAAGTAGTATGTACTTGGTAACACAAGAAGTTTCCGGGAAGTTCTTGTTATACCAGTGATTAAACAAAATTAAATTGATGAAATGCAGTTCCACTGATTAACTTAAATCCTTTCAATATATTATATGTTTAGCGAAGAAAATAGTTGTTTTTATCAGCCACTGCTAACAGTGCACTTTTTTTAGGCCATTTGAATCGCCATCCTGGGAGTGAAGTCTGTCATTGTATCGGCTAATGTGGAAGTTTATTTCCACAAGAACTATAGGGATACTGAGGTCATATTATGGTAATATCATGTTTTACAAAATGATTTTGCTTCTATTGCTCAGTCGAAAGTTCACCATTTTCATTTTATGTTGGTACGTCTGGGAAACTCGCTGCTGGTAGATGAGCTCGACCTGAGCATTCATAGCTCCATCATTAGTGACTTCTGTCTAACTGAATTTAACTTTCAAAAAAGTTTTCGTATTTGTTTCCCAGACAGACAGAGATGGGAACAGACAAGACCCAAGCCCATCCGTGGCTCCCAGGTATGGTATATGGTGCTAAAACAGACACTGGCGTTGGAGCAGGTGTCTACGGGAAAAACCCTGTAAAACGCATAATCTGCAGCATGGGCCAGTCGAACTCAGTGTTCCAGGCAGAAATCTATGCAATAGAACTATGCCTCAGGGAAGAATTAAAGTGTTCTACTTTCAACAAGCACATATACATGCACTCTGATATGGCTGCATTACAAGTACTTAATGCTTTCGGGTTCAACTCGAAACTGGTTTGGGATTGCTTGATGCTACTCCAAAGACTTGCATCAAGCAACCAGGTTAGCATAGTGTGGGTGCCTGGACATAATGGATTTCTCGGGCATGAAGAGGGAGATGAACTCCCCAGAAAAGGATCTGCCAAAGTCCTCATTGGATCAGAACCATTCTGCGGATTGCCTTGAAGCTCGATGAAATCCAAACTCCAACAATGGCTGGATGACAAATTGCGCCGCCATTGGGTGGATATGAGAAATGCTAGAGTGGCTAAAATCTTCCAGCGAACTATATCTCGCAAAAGAACACAGGAATTACACGGACAGGTATTCGAAAGTCTCAGGTTTCTTGATAGGACATTGCAGAGTGATGAACCACTTACATAATATGCGAATATGTCGCAGTGATCTGTGTAGACTCTGTAATGAGGAGGAGGAGTCAGCAGAGCACGTTTTGTGTCACTGCGAGGGCTTGGTCACCTTGAAAACCATTACCTGGAACCAGTTAAAATTGCAGATACTCCTCCGAAAACGATCTTGGAATTTTTAATAAATACCAGAATCTCGGAGGAACTATGATTACGGGGTTAGTCACAATAGGCCCACTCGAGACCGCAGTGACGAGGTTATCTGGTTACCGCCCTTTCCCTTATCTAATCTAATGTATCGTTTTAGAAAAATATTATTACCAAATGTTATATACCAACACGAATAGTTAGAATCAGTTTGTTGTTAATCATCCCAACGAATCAAGATCTCTTTATCTACCAACTACATTAAATGAATTTATCTTTTTCAATAATATTGTCTTTACCACCTGAAAACGGGAAAATGCTGTCCATTTATTTTGTTTAAATTAATAAATCGACGGACAATTTAAATAATTTAATAAGGATTTTAAAAATAAACAAATAAATATTAAAAAATTATTTTTAAAAAAATTTCACTTGGAGATGCGGGGCATCGATCCCCGTACCTCTCACATGCTAAGCGAGCGCTCTACCATCTGAGCTACATCCCCATGTTGATAAAACAGATCTAACAAAATACTGCATGTTGCAAAAATAGCAATGGTGCTGAAAATTGTGTTTATTAATGAAGTAAGAGTCCTCATTTTCTGTTTAAAGAAAGGAATATTAAAAATAAAATGTATTATCCATAAAATATCTCTAAACACTTACAGGTCATAGTGAGCACAGATTGTTCCTTATAAATATACTAACATAGATACTGAATATAATACAATACATCTTTGTAGAAAACACATTATATATTGTATTTTAATATGCTTAGACAGCATGTGTATTTACTCAGATATGAAATGCTTTGGTTGGTCATTTGATGTGCAAGGCCATGCTAAGCAGATCAATGAACAAACATGGTATCACAAAGCATATGAATGTTATAATGTTACTATAGCAAGAAGATATTATTAATAAAGATAAAGTACTTAATAACAAGTGTCTTAATAAGAATAATATTTAACAAATCACAAAGAATTGTTTTGTTCCCTGGAATTTTTACTTTTCTATGTTCCAAGAATTGTCTTTAAACAACAGTAGCGGCCCAGCAGTTTTTTCAATCTATCGGAAACTATGGAGAGTGACACTATCGATAATTTAACCCCTCTGCTTTGGGCTCCTCGTCGACAAAAGGCTTACATTCATGGAGCATATCACCGTAGTTGTTTAAACCTATCGAGCTAAACTAAGAAAGCTCTATTGGCTTCTCAACAGCATAAGCATATTTAAGCAAATCAACAAGCTGCGCAACAAGTGAACAGTCTACCAGCAAATCGTCGCACCCTTCTAATTACAATATGTATGCATATAGTATGTATACACTGAAAAAAACAAAGCCTTCCTTCTCACTGATTCGACTCGATTGGTTTGTTCGCAACTTAACTCAATATCAAGGCCTAACCTGGCTATTGTTGAATATTAGATTGGCTTTATTTCGAGCAGGTGCATTGATCGAATGCTGCCACACAAAAACATATTTTCCAGACCTCTGACCAATGCAGTCCAAATAAGAAGGCTGAAGTGACAACAATTCAGAATCCTTATCCAGTAATATAAGAGTAGTACCAGTGATGCCAGCTACCTAAGTATCACAAAATCAAGACAGGGGGAAAAGGGACAAAAGATATTAAAAAACAGGACAGAAAACAGGACAAAATGTCTTGGCTTATTATTTTTATTTTTAGTAATGTTTATCTTATAAATTTGATTTTATCTGCGGCACTATTGTAGCAGATATTAGTGCAAATAATATCTAAATATTTATTCGGAACTTCATATGTGTTACAGCATGCGCTGTGCCGTCGCAATCCAAATCTAATAAAAAGTGAATTTCTTATGTAAAAACACTATAACTTCACCTAATATGTAGATAAAATTGCGTTTAACGTTTGCCTTTGAATGCGGTTTGGCAATTTAGTTTTTATTAAAGTTACTTGGTGGAATACGTGATCATTTTCCACGACAATAAATTCAGGGCAAATGCTGAGTCATCGTAATTAATAGCCTCGGCCCCAAAACTTAACAGTATCTGCAATATTTTGCAACTTGATCAAGTGAATATTATTATATTGTAATAATATTTTATTGATTTCGTTGCTATTAACTTTAAATAGCTCCAAAAATTTCAACTATTGGCTCTTTGTGCATCTGTAAAATGATTTCTACTGGAAACGAATCTATATTCTTTAACCTAATATATATAAAGTCCTATGGTTCCAAGGAGGAGCAAAGGGCCACAACAAGTTTCTGTCAAGCGCCAACATCTTGATTTCGCTCCAGCTTCTGTTGGCCTTTATAACGTCTGCTTTCAGGTTTCTCCTTCAGGTCGGCCTCTTCGCCGGCTTCCTTGCGGGTTCCAGTCGATTGCACAATGGGTGATGTCATTTGATGCTCTCCTTAAAACATGACCAAGCCAGCCCCATTTTGTTTTTGTTATTTCCACTCGCATTGGTGTTTGGTTGGTTCTGACCTACAGATTGGAGTTTGTTATGGTATCAGGCCAGAAAATGCGAAGGATTGTGCGGAGGCAACGGTTTGTATAGACCTGCATGCCTTGAATATCCGAAGATGATAGATTCCATGTTTCGCAGCCGTAGAGTAGAGTGGATTTGACATTTTAGTTGAAAATTTTTAATTTTGTGCATCGTGTTATATTTGAGGAACTCCAGACTGCTTTGAGCGTACCGAAAGATTATTTTGCTTTCTTTATGCGGTTGTCAATGTTCGCACTTGATCCTCCGTTGGCAGATATTATGCTACCAAGATAACAAAAAGAGTCAACTTCTTCGAGTTCTATGCTGTCGATTTGGAATTATTGCGTGCAGGTGGTATTCACACGCATTACCTTCGTTTTGCTGATATATTTTTCTGCTGTTTCTTGCACCAGCGTTAATTTCTTTGACATGTCGGCGAAAGTGTGTGTCATGAGGCAGATATAATCGGCATAATTGAGATCATCAAGTCTCGCATTCAATCCCCAGGTTATTTCCTTTGTTTCAAGAGTCACATTGTTTATAATAATGTCCAAAACAATGTTGAAAAGCAGCGGCGATAACACACAGCCCTGACATACGACCGTCGTAACTTTTATACGTCTACTCAGCTCTTTGTTATGCTTGATACGCGTTAATGTATAGTGCTGCTATTAACTCGATAAGTTTTGGTGGTATACCTTTACAAGCCACAGCACTCAAAAAAAAAAAATCTAAAAAAGGATAGATTTCCGGATAGGGGATGTTTGATATTTTTTCGCGGATAGGTCAATAAAAAAAAGGACAGATCTGTCTGGAATACTTTATACTCATTATAAAATTAACAAATGTTTTTTCAACATGTTCAAAAACCGGGGATCATTAACTTAGATCCCAGGTGTCTTATGAGGATTTGGAGCAAGAACTTCTTGAATGAAAATTTAAAATTTTTACCATCACCCAACTACAATAATATAACGGTACATGAATGCAAAAGCTTTTAATTTGCCATTGACATTCACAGTAAATTGCAAAAATAATAAAATGTTGCGCATGTCATCATCATGGAACTAAAGAAACACAAACCATTATGTTTGTTGCTCTCTCTCTCTCTGTCTTCTCAGTATAAAAAACACGTGTTCTCTCGTCACAATTTCTTTCTTATACACACACAAACACATACAGATGCATACAACACACACAGATACAATCAATTGAGATAAAAATGTGAGATGAAAATGATAGCTTTGTTGTTGGATTGCTGTAAGCGCGCGCTCAAACATTTTTTTTTTATTTGATAAAGTAAAGTAATAAATACAAAAAAACATTACAAAAAAAAAACATAAGCAAGAACAAAAATAAAAGAAGCTTTCATTTTTGCTAATGCAAAAAGGAAAAGTCAAGTGAATTTTTACATGTTTGCAGTGAAAATAAGAGTGATGAATATGTTGATGATGCTGCTGCTGCTGCGACTGAGACTGCAGTCAGTTGAGACCAGAAAAGATTAGAGAAGTTCAATCAGTGTGGGTTTAGTCCTTTTGCAGGTTGGCTGGTTTTTGGCTGGCAGAAGATATAATAAAAGTGAAAGTTGTGAAAGAAGAAATAATTAGAATTACAAATTTAATTTTCAAGAGCGTAAAGAAGTAAAAAGAAAAAAATCACTTTTACTTTAAAACAGAAATAAATAAAAAAAATAAAACAAGTGTATTTAAAAACGAAATTGAAATTGAAAATATAAAAAACCTGCCACCTAAAGTGCGAAACAAAACACCAAATTGTGAAATTTGAATTAGATTTTTTTTTTTGGCAAAATTTATAAATTGAATAAGGACATTTTGGCCTAGGCAAACAATATGTGTTCAACAACAACAACAAATGAGCAATAACAACAACAACAACATCAGCAACACCAGCAAACATATAAACATTCAGTTTACCATAAATCAACCATTGTCAGTGATTTCCGCGAAGCCAACAAACAAATCAAAGAAAATTCTAAGAAAAGGTAAAAATTTGTACAAAAAATTTATATTTTTACACTTTTACATTGAAAAATAAATTGAATTAAATGGAAAATATACACAAGTTCTTGGGAAATGTTACAGGAAAAATACACAATACAAGGAAATATAACTTATACGCAGCGTTGCACATCAGAAACAGCAAAATGTTTGTGGTTGTTTCTACATAGTATATTGTTTGTGTATCTGGTATCCATGTAAGGGGGCGCATAAGTGGGTTTCTTTTTCTCTTGTATTGCAAGTTAGTACATATGTTTGTGTGTATATGTGTGTGTGTAATGCACTTAAAGAACAAAACCCAAACACATAGAAAAAAAATATGTTTGTTTGTTCATAGATACAACAGATAATGTAGTAGTTTTTTCTCAATTGCACCTCTGAGACCCAAACAACTGAGACGCAGTTTCGTTTCGTTTATTTTTCTATTTTCCTGCAACCTCCAATAAACACACTCACACTTACACAGACACATTCACACAAAGTTTTCGCACACATAAACATAGATACATAAATTCATGATTTATATACATATACATGTATAAATCTGTGCAGCTTTAATTGTTCGTCTTTAACCCACAACGTTGACAAGCTTTTGTACATCTGTCAACCTTTATACGATTCTTCTCCTCACTTCACTTTTCCTGTTTAAATTTCTCTGCTTTATTTCTGTTTTTTTTTTTTTTGTTTCTGTTTTGCAAAGACGCAAACACTTAAAGCCACACTCATACTCTCACCCACACACCAAACATAGATACTCAATTTACTCATACACATAGATACACTCTTTCATTCATTCATTCAAACAAACAAACAAACAAACACATACGAGTGTAAAATGGCAAGTGGCCCACAATGTGCGCGCAGCACACAAGTGTCTACTTCCCGCCAATGCAGTTATGGACGACAAATAAAGTTGATATGCGAGATATCACATCCATATCTACATACGTACGTGTATATCCATAGCAAGTGAGTGAGTAAGTGAGTGAGAGTGACATTCATAGAAACTGAGAGTTTTCCTTTATTCTATACATTACATTCTTTACTTTCTTTACGTTTATAATTTCTTTTTTTTTTTTTTGTTTTTTTTAAGGACATTGAAAGGGAAAATGTTTAGTTTTATTACATTTTTTTGATACGCTATGTTGGTTTAGGTAAATAATTGTATCTGAAATGAAGAAGAATTTTGAAAAAAGCACCTTAACATTGGATTCCTAAATATATTGAAACAAGCTCTAGATCAAGAAATGTTAGGCTCAATCCACTTGATTATGCGAAATCTTTAGAATCCCATTTGCCACCAAGGAAAAATTTCGAGTTGCAAGTTTTATTCCAGTAATTGATTTGCTTTCCGTATCTCTGAGAGATAGGATTCGAGTTTATGACGTTGTCTGCGAAGAGATTCGGTTTATTGAATCATTTGGAGGCTTTGAATTTATCGAAGCTGCACAAGCCTGCCGACAAGTTAGTCAGAATTTACAACGACGATCTAGTTTGTTCTAGTTTGATGCCTTCTAAAATGAAAATTATTGAAAATATGCTGCGTATGACGATGACGCAAAACGTGTCATTGCTCAGTATAGACAGGGATTTGCTTTGGGAAAAGACTTCGAAGAATTCATTAATGATTTTTTCCTTTATAAACGCACGTAAAGTATCTTTCACTTAATGTTAGTAAGCCTATCAACTGTTCCTCATGTATTTATAATAGCTGAAATGTGTTTTCGTTTTCTTTTTTTTATTGAAATTTGATAAAACAACCTTGAATCCGGCACTGCATGAAGGGAAAAGCCTTATAGTCAATTATGTTCATGTAAACATATAGTGTCCAAATTTCAGTTCAATAAGTCAAAAAACAAAGAACTTTTTCTGATAAGAACATTAATTGAAGTGGGGGTTTGTAAGGGAGGTACCCCTCCTGGTAACCCTAGGACCATGAAGTTTACAGGGTTAATGCATATAGATCAGAATCTTATAGTATCCAAATATCAGTTCGATACGTCAAAAAACAACAAATTTTTTCTAATAAGAATTTTAATTTTAATGGGGGTTTGTATGGGAGGTACCCCCCTAGTGGTCCGATTACGGCTGATTCCACAAATGGAACTGCATATGGTAAAAAGAAACCTATGTGCAAATTTTCAGTTATCTAGCTCAAAAACTGAGGTACTAGTTTTGATACAGACGGACAGACGGATAGACGGACATGGCTTAATAAACTCGTCTCATCGAGCTGATCACAAATATATATACTTTATGTGGTCTACGATGTCCCCTTCTGTGTGTTACAAACTTCATGACAAACTTATAATACTATTCACTCCCGTGAAGAGTATAAAAATCCATGGCTGAGACCAATCGAAAACTTCGCGGATAAACAAAATTATCATATCCAAGAGAAACAAATATATCCATAACAAGCAACTGATTTTGATCAGTCGGAGAGATTGGACCTTACTTTTCTGAAAATGAAGCCGGAATTGCAGTGACTGTGAACGGCATTTGGTTCAAGACCATGATATTTGATAATTGTGGAAATATTCCAAGATTCCACCAGTCTTAATGCAATTAAATGCACATAGTGCAGCTCCCACTATTGCTATAAATTCAGATTTTATTAATATAATTCCAAATGAATCTATGCACATAGTGCAGTCCCGGGATTTAAATTATTAATTGGATATTTGTCGGTTATTTTAATCCATATTTAGTCGAATCATGTCTACTTTATAATGCAATTAAAATATCACAACTCGCCCAAAAATACATGTTTTTATTTTTAATCAAAATAGTGCACTCTTAGTGAGATACCCTATAGCGTTTGTCATTCTCGGGAGTATTTTAAAGAAGCATATTTATTCCTTGCTCAAAAAATCTTAATTGCTTAGGCTCTGATTCGGAGTCCAATGTGATTATTTGTTCCATTTCTAACTGTATAAGATCCTGGTTTAATAAAGGTTCTCTGTCAGCATCTAGAACATGAATCAAGTCACTTTCTTCCAAATCGTCACTAATAAGATTGTTTTGCTGTCCTGAAAGAAAAAAGTCGTTCTCAAAGAAAAAAGTCGTTCACAAATTCAATTGAATAACATTGACACATCTATACAATATGCTTTAAAAACCTCACGCATTCCCACTTATTGTTTGCCATCAATCCTGACAACATCTTTATGGTACCATGTAATTTATACTTGTCCTCTGTAATCTCCCACATTCTTAATAACCGAAACCATTGAAACTATTGTATATCATAGACTTTATCGATGCTTTGTCGCATAGCAATAAAAATGAGTGCTACAATTGAAAATGACAGAGGAAAATAAAAGCATAGTACATGTCCTTCTAAACATTAAACAGGAAATAATAAATGACGTTTTATGAGCAATCGGTTGGTAAGTGCACTAGAGATGAAAGCAAGAGAAATGACATTGAAAATGCTATTGAGATTGTAGGTGATGCATGGTGCTATTACCGATAATTTCGTAAATACAAAATATAACAAAGCATTTGTCGTTTTTTTTTTAAGATGGTATAAATATATGGATATGGACCCAATACTAAAACCATACTCATACTCGAATAGTATAGAATAGGATAGACAGGCTGCTCACACAAAGGGGCGAGTTCACTCAGAAGACTTATGACATATTGTGATGCTGGAATGGGAGACCTTACCAATAGCTTTGACTATATTGGGCATCACTCTCATGCAACATGTTGTTTACACAAAGGGGCAAGTCCATACACAAGCCTTTTGACCTTTTGTAATGCCGAAATGGGAGACCGTATCTCGTGAATCACACTCAGGTGACATTTTGGTAACCATACGAGCGAGTTCACCCAGAAGTCTTATGCTCTATTAATTACTCTCATCGTGCATAAGTCTCAGGCGACATGTTGCTCGTCATAGGTTCGAGTTCACCCAGAAACCTGATACCAGAATGGGAGACACTTCTACTAACTTACACTACCTCGTACATCGCTCTTATGAGCCACCCTAGCCACAGAAAGGTGTTAACCCAGCAAGGCAAAAAACACATGAAATTATTAATATTCAGATCACATCCTTACTAGTATAATTTTAATGGATTTACAAATAAAGCCAATGACCTTAGTTTTTTGAAATTTAGTTTTAACAAAAACTTTTTAAGTTCTGAACTTATCAGAAGATACATTGACATCTTTTCTAATTTTTTGTAAAACAGCAACAAAGTTATTGACCAGAAAAGGAGTTTTTCTTTTATTCGGAGAAAGTTCCTGAAACAAATCATTCGAAAAAAACAAAAACACAGCAGAGTTCACGAGACTTCATAAGCTTAACTTGGTTGACCGAACTAAAGTCTTCAAATAATCCAAACAAAAACAGACACACAAAAAAAGGTAGTGAAACTAAGAAAATGACGTTGAACCTTGCAACAAGCTGTTCTCAAAGGACAATATACGATGATGCTCGCACTCATCACGTTTACACGCACACCTCTTTAGCTATTGTACAAAAGGACCCAAACCATCATCATCTTCACCCAAATGAAATACTAAACCCTCAAATTGTGTTTATGTGTGTGAAGAATCTGTTCAGAAGTACGCCTTGAATGAATGAATGGTTGAATGAATAAATGAATGAATGAACGAACCTATCCAAAGGTTGTCAAAACCACAGCAACAAATTGTGTACTTATACATTTAAATGTTAATTTGTTTGTTATTGTATTTATTTGTTGTGTAATTTTTGGTTGAGCAAAGTGCAACCGAATTGTCATTGCCCTCAAGCGTGAATGTCTGTTTGTGACCTTTGAACTGTATGATTTGTTGAAGTACATACTCAAACATAACCACCAACCAACAAGCAAATAAACCGAAATGACAACAAGACGACAAATTTGATTATATTTTATTTGAATGCAAAATTATTATTATTTTTACAATAAAATACAACAATTTAAGATACCATTAAATTCTACATTTGATCCAATGATAAATCCTTATCTGGAAAATATAGAATAGAAGTTTTCCAAAACAAAATTTAACCAATTAGTTAAAAATATCTTGATTATTTCCTCAATTATTACAGTCGGTGTAAAAGAAAGTTCCTTGAAATTTCACACAATAGAATGTAGATTGGTGGATCGATTTCAAGAAGAAAGAATTCTCTCTCCAATGAATCGGTCTTTTGTCTGATAGGTGGCCCTCAAAATATTTTGATTGAAATATGATTGTTAGTTATGCCACTTCCAACAAAATTTCAGAGGTTTCACCAACGAATAGGCTTCATTCCTCTGAGTGGTCGGGTCTACGTGCCGGAATCACTTGACAACAGTCGGCCAAGAACCACTCATGTAACATCTCCAATGGGATGGACCTTTCATACAACAATTTGAAACTTCTAGAAAAACCATAGATTTTCCATTTCATATGACAACTTGTATAATCCTTAACGAAAGGAAAAAATAATTTTCTATATACATAAAATCTTTATTTGGTCATGACAAAGTTTAATGGGGCCCTATTATATAATAATATATGTATGAAAATGGGTATACTTATATATATGGATATTTTTTTTTTTTTACATTGCAACTAGTTACAAGTGAACTAACGATCAGTTTGCTTCGGGTTTTCTGATATATTGTACAATTATTTAATGGCGCTCTGCACAGTTTTTACAGAGAAGTTGGCTACTCCATGAGATGATGCGGTTTTTACATTTCAGCCTTTCCTTCCATCCTTTGGTTATTAAGGGCTGAAGCTTCGATATTTACTTGTTGCAATGGCACTGACTCGATTTTAAGATTATGTTCTAAATCGCTTATTATTTATTCTTAAGTCTTTGGATTTGCAGAATATTACAGCCCCATAGTTGGATCTCATACTTCCACATTGATTTAAGCACTTGCTTGTATAAGACTAATTTGTTGAATGTGGATAAAACAGATCGATTACCCATAAGCCAATAAATTATTTTGAATTTTATCTAGATGATCTTCAATATTCCCTCATTTGTAAAATTTCTTAAAAAAACCTAAATCTTTAAATAGAGTTAAGAAGGAAAAACTTTACTTAAATACATGTTGGTTTTGAAGATTATTTCTCTTAAGTGTTATAATATGTAAGACATCTGTACGTTAAAATCGCTGTCTAATATTTAGATACATGGCTCATTCAGTTTTTGAGAAACTTGGCATTTCTTTTCATGTTCTTAAATAATGAATACATATTTCCAAGGAGATAAAATACTTTCGCCAAGGAATTTGTCTTTTGTCTGAAAGATGTTCAAAGGCCACAACTAGCAAAGGATAATATTCGTTTTTTGAACAACATAGATCTGATTGCAAAAAAAAATCATCGATTTTGCCAAAATATACAATAAAGAAACAACAATTGAAAGGGAAGCATTTCCATCTAATATATAAGAAATTGCTTTGATATTGTGTATAGTACAGGTTGGTTGAAAAGTATTGAAAGCGACACATATTAACCAATAGGAGAATAAAAATTTATATCGTATATTAACAAATGTTAACACTTTAAAAAAAATTATTTTGAATGGTCACCTTATTCTTTGTTTACAAGCCACTTAAAATTGCCAACTCAGCCTATTTGTTTGCAATGGAAAATACCGAATATCGTGCGGTGATAAAATTCTTTGTTTTGGAAGGTTTGTCAGCAACGGAAATCCACAAAAAATTGGTGGAAGTCTTAAACGAATCTGATCCATCATTTCCAACTGTGCATCGATGGGTTTTGGAGTTTAAACGTGGTCGTACAAGCGATGCAGATGATCCACGTAGTGGACATCCAAAAAGCGCAACAGCACCAGAAATTGTTGAGCAAGTTGTGTGTAATGATCCATGTTCGACTAAGCGGAAAATTGCTGATACCACAGGCATCTCAGATGAACGGGTACTCTACATTTTACATGAAGAATTGCATATGAAAAAGTTTTTTGGAAAGTTAGTGCCACATTCCTTAACAATTCAACAAAAACTGAATCGAAAACAAATTTCTCAGCGTAATTTGAAGCGTTTTAAGAAAAATAAAACAGATTTTTTGCGTCGTTTCATAACTATGGATGAGACTCTACCACCATGATCCTAAACTGAAACAAGAACGTTTACATTGGACTGAAGCTGGTTGTTCAGCACCAAAACAGGTGAAGTCAGAACGATCGGCAAAAAAGGTTATGGCATCAGTTTTTTGGGATGCCAAAGGCATTTTGTTTATTGATTATCTTCAAAAAGGTAAAACAATTAACTCTGAATATTATTGCAACCTTTTGGATCAGCCGAATGAAAAAATTGGAAAAAAGACCCGGTTTGAACAAGAAAAATAATCATTTTTTCATTTTGAAGTTGAGGGAGACTATATTGAATAAAAAAAATTAATTCATTCAAAAATTATCATTCCTTCATTTTTGCTTTCAATACTTTTCAACCAACCTGTATTAATACAACTGCATGTATCATAAGAGTGAATGAAATGAGTCTGTTGAGAAATTGAAGAACTATCTAAAGAAACTCGTTAGATTGATATATAAATTTATAGATAGAACATTAGGTATTTCGACTAACATAGTAAGAGATTAACTAGATAGATTAATAAATAGATTTATTTATTATAAAAATTGCATAGATAATTGAGAGTGTCTGCATGAAATGAAAAGATCCTCTAGAGAAATGGCTCTAAAGGGCTTGATCACATAGACAATTGAGCGCTATTATCCAAATTGCGGTAATTCAGTTTGATCTCACTTACCTCAGAGTCATTGCAATTGTTCGAACTCATTTTATGCATACGAAATTGAGCTTAAGTTCAAGTTCTTCACTTTATCTCGAGACGTGAGCTTAAGCTCAACAGACTTGACATGAGCAATTGCTCAGCTTTAATGCATGAGGCGCAATATATTAAAACTGCATAGATGATAAAATTTTCTATTTTAACAAAACTAGTTACTTTTGAAAAAAATGTAGCGACCCTCGATAAACATTAAGGCATCATGCAAAAACCACTATCATCATTTTTTCGATCTATGAAGTTTATATGCGAAAGAAAATTTTAAAGAAAACAGTTGAATAAGTATTTACAGCATTTAATTTGTGTCTTTTTATTGTCCACAAAGCAAACAACAACCAAACAACCAATTCAAATTCGTTAACATTTGAACGCTGCCATAGTTCATTGAACATTAAAGTAATCCCCACTTGCCATCGCACACCTCAGCATAAAAGTTAGGCCACCATTTTGTGGTCTTTTGTTGATGGTGTGACAAACCAAGTATTGTCCCGTTCTTGTAATGCCATTGACATGGGAAGTTAGTTAGTCAGTAAGTGAAGATGATGCGATGCTGTATCAAGATGAAGAAAATGCGCGGGTGGTTTTTGTTATACTTGTACTATTAATGCTCATTGACCTTGGCACAAAAGATTTCTCATGTTAGATTTTTCAGTTTCAAATTGGTTTTTTTGGTGTCGGTTGGGCCTTAACGTTGGGTGTCCTTGTCTGTTGTGTATTGTCTCGTCTCGGCTCATCTCATTTCTCATGCTATTTTGTATTTCTTCTGTGTTTATTGTTGTAAAGAAGAAAATGAGCTTGAAATAATTTTCTAGTACTGTTTTGTTTGTAGACATTTCCTGAACAAATTAGCCTTTCTACTTTAGTATGAGAGTGCGTGTTTGTGTGTGCGTGGGTGTCTAGGAAACGAGACAAAGAACATTTTATTGTATGTACTTCCTTTGTCTGGACAAAGTGACTTCCCGAAAGTTCTTCTTTTTGTTTTTTTGTTGTCTGTCTAAACTTTTTACTAACAAAGCTTCATTTTTCTTTTTAGATATTTCAACTTGGCATTATTTGGATTTCATTTGTATTAAATTAAGCATAAGATGCATTTTTGGATAGATAAACGTTCACAGCAATGCGGATTTGGTAGATCACGCGTTGCTGCTTCATTAGCACATACTGGTACAGGATTAAGCTATGGCCATCCACCGAGACGTAAGCCCTCCTCATCGTCGTCCTCAAGTAGTCATGCTTTGGCATCAATACATAATAATAGGGCACAACAGCATCAGCAACAGCAACAACAACATCAGCAACAGCAACAGCAACAACACTACTATCAACAACAACAACAACAGCCACATTATCAACATCATCATCATGGAACTGGAGCATCTTCATCAAGCAGCATAACAACAACAGCAGATTGTCATTCAAGTAGAAACTATCATCATCAGCAGCATCCACAGCCGCAACAGCAACAACAGCAGCATCCACAGCCGCAGCAGCAACAACAGCAGCAACAACAGCAGCCACAACAACAACAGCAACAGCAGCAACAGCAGCCTGTCAACAACAACGATGCTAGCAACAATACTATACCATCAGTTAATGTAAACAACAATGCCCAATCCGGGAGCAATTTACCTAACACCACCAATAATAACAATGTAGCAACAACATCCTCTGCTGCTGTTCTCACTGGTTCTGGTGCTATTGTACCTGTGGCAACAAATACTTTGGGTACTGCACGTGGACATCATCAAGCAAGACATCATCAACGTAGTGCAACTACAACAGGAATTGCTGGAACACCAATAACATCGGGCGGCACTACCACACCAGGACAACAGCAGCAACAGCTACATTATGATATTCGTAATTATCATCATCCACAGTTTGGTAATATGTCTGTGCGTCACTATTCAACAGGTGGAACAGCGGAGCAATATCGATACCAGCCACAACCACAAGCACAAAGGTAAAATTCATTTTAATGAATTAATGAAAGAACCAATGAAATAATAAAATGTTTCCTATTTTTTAGCAACAATTTACAACAACAAATGTCTCTGTACCTAACGGAAACAACACAACAGCAACAGTTGCAACACCCATCAAACCATTATCAACAAGAGCATCAGCAGCAACAGTCGTCAATCAACAACCGACAATCAGCTTATTATGCACCACGTCGTAACAATTCAAGCAACAATATGCGCGGAACAAATATTACCAACATGACCAACACATCAACTTATTGCGGCACAACCAATTCATCATCAGGTCAACCCTATCAGCAACAGCAACAACAGCAATCTCAACCACAACAGCAACAGGCAGTGGTTGCCACCACCGATGAATCTCAATTGCTGCCATCGCATTTAAAGTGTGGCATGTGTGCATCCTTAGTTCTTGCTTCCGTATTTGTGGCCGGAGCCAAATTTTACTTTGATCATCAAGGTAGTGGTCTTGAAGTGCTTATCTTTTGCGCTTTTTCGGCTACATTCTTTTTAGCCGCCTGTACGGTATCACTTTGTCGGGTGCCTAAAGGCTTTTTGCCAGGACGCTCAAGTAGCCGATTGAGTGAGTTGGCCATGTGTGAAGCTCAACAAGCTGGCATGGGTCGCATCGCAGGACCAAATAATGGAGGAGGAACTAGAGGAACTATGCAACATGGTAATTTTACCATCCAATCGATTGCCGATCCGCAATTAGCAGCACAGGCAACAGCTGGACCACCACCTTATCATATAGCCATTTTGTTGCCGGAACATAATCGTTCTGAAAATAATAAGCAGGTGCCCGTGGATGAGTCACCACCGCCGTCCTATGATAAAATACTAATCTAAAAGAACAAAAACAAAAACAAAAAAACAACAGAGAATTTCAAAACTCTTTGGCTAGGCTTAAGGTCTCTTCTTTAAAAGAGTTCTAGATGTTTAAAACAATATAAGAATATCTCATATTATAAGACACTCAAAAAAGAAAAAACCAAAAGACAAGGTAAAGGTTATCTTTGGCTAAGCCAAAGTTGTAATACTCTTCAAGCTCCTGTGAATCAGCAGCACACAGAAATATTATATTATTGATTTGACCTACTTACGTTTAGGGTAGATTATTCATACTGCATTTCAGTACAGCAGTAGTCATATGTTTTTTTTTTTTTTGCTGGATCGCATGGCGTTGGGAATCTTCTCAAGATACTGTAGCCAAGTTTACCACATGCACGATTCGTTGCCAAAATGTCAATGCCTACCCACCCCCTGCACTAAGTCAACCACACTCCACGCGGAACTTTGGCTAGATATTATTTCGCGGAGTGGTCAGCAAACTTTGCTCTCCTCTACAACATCTGCAAATTTTGTCTAGTTTCCTCTAGACGACGCAGCACTAGCTGGATATCTCTCACATGCTCGCAAATTTGGTTCCAGTTAACTGAAGATGCTAGCATGAACTCCCACGTACTTTCTGGCAATAATCATATGTAGATGGCGTTAAATGAGAGCGCATGACCATGCTTACATGACGCACCTGTGATTGAGCATACATTATTGATTTAACTTATGTTAAGGGTAGAGTCAGTATTCATACTGCATTTCAATATTGAGACCGGGAGCTAGAATCTTAAAATTTACATGGTTAGTGAATATGGGTCAGACACTTACAGTTCGAGAAAAGTAAAAACAAAAAAAAAAAAGATTTTTCTAACAAGAACATTAATTTGAATTTGAGTTAGTATTGGAGGTACCCCTCCTAGTGGTCCGATTCGGCTGATTCCGATAAATGTGCAGCGTCT
This sequence comes from Amiota communis, assembly GCA_037043315.1. Classification (NCBI taxonomy): domain Eukaryota; kingdom Metazoa; phylum Arthropoda; class Insecta; order Diptera; family Drosophilidae; genus Amiota; species Amiota communis. The sequence continues at coordinate 1,772,753 of JBAMAV010000393.1, forward strand.
TGTGAAAAAATCTTCAGTTCTCTAGTTCCATACATACAGAAGGACAGACGATTATGCGTGAAGAGTATAAAAAACAAAAACCAAAGAAGCAAGAATATATCGATCGTATATTTGTTACTTGATATTTTACTATTAACTATTATATGTATGTATATGGTATGATGGTCCATTAACCATTAATCTATCAAATATTTTATGTAAGCTTGAGGAATTGATCAGATCATATCTAAAACAAGCAAAGTCAAGAAAGACATCGAGATCGAGAGAAGATTAAATGAAATTTATGAAATATTGAAATATTAACGACGACAACAGAAAACAAAAAACAGACATTGGTCAATTTATAATTTCTTGGGAATCTATCTATAAATTACATTATTTTTAAGCTACATACATACCTATACTAACTACTAACTACAACAACAACAACATATGTGTATTTTTCTACGTCAAAATTTCTACGTCTTACATACACAACTTATTATATACAACAAAAAAAAAAAAAACAATTTTACTTGGAAACCATTAATATCCAAAAATTTCATATTTTACATTTACTAAAAAATCGAAATCGAAATCAATTCTGATCTAAGAATTTTAAATTTTAATTAACAACTCTCCACACTCACTTTCACTATCACTTTTCCTCCACCCTCTCACTTTAAATTTCACAAACTTTCGCAAAAACTATCATTATTTTTTCTGTGATATGGGGATATATCATCACTTTAGAGAATCACTTCACTTCACTCCACCAAGTATTTTACTGTCAACAAAGTCGTTTAGGTGCGTGCAGATACATATTGTAAGTTCAATAGTGTTTTAGAAACAGATCAAATCGAACTTTAAATCTATATTTAGAAAGAACCAGAAGATGCATCACAGTACTCAAGAAATATACCATATAAATGACGCGTAAAGCGCTATTAGTTGTAAGTAAAATCATACCGATATATACAAGAGAATTAGAATTATAAGTTTTAGAAATTTAAGTTCAAGATACTTATATGTATGTATTACAAAATAAAGAACAAATATATATGAATGTGTACTATTAAATATTGGCACTTACGTCAAGAAAAACTAAATTATTGTATTTTGATTGATTAGTCTAGATAATGTTGGTGTAGGGATGCTCGATATATATCGATATTTAACCTTCGATATGTCGAATTAATCCGATAAAATCGATCCATCAGATATCGAATACTTATTATCGATACATTTTACATATATCGTACCGAATACTCTCTCGAAAACGTACCGAACCATCTCGATATTTTTAGACCCAAGATGCAAAGACGAAATTAAATTATAACCCGAAAATTAGTGACAAAGGCAATTCTACTTCATGGCATTGTGACTATCGATTACTTTACAGAGTTTGGGTAATCAAGTATTGTGGAGATTGTCGTATGTAGTTTGGCCTCAATTCTTTAATAGTAATCTTTTAATACGCCCATCCATCATCAATCATGCTTGGATCAATCAAGATCGATATGGCTTGAGTCAAATATATCAAAATGAATTGTACTATGCTCTATCACCGCTTCAATAACTCTATAACTGCCAAACACGGTCAATAATGCTTGAATCCAGCAAAATTTATTCAATATCGTTCTTCATTGATTCAAGTATGATTGATAATGGATGGCCCCTATAACTCTATGACCATAATTACACAAGGCAACTCGGTGATTTTCATTTTTAGAGAAGAGACGAAGACGCCTGAAGAAGTAACGAGTTGCTTGAATCAGCACCGAATAGGCAATTTTGCCGACGTTTTCATTTTCTTCTTTCACGAATTTCGTTGTTTGTACCTTTTGCTTAGCTTGCTTAGAGTGAGGATTCATGCGAATGCATGAGAAATGAAAAATATAGCGAGGAATGTGAAGAAAGAAGAAACAAATTCAATGCATAAAAATTTGTTGTACGACATGCTGTTCTGTGTAAATTGAAGCCAAAAACAACAAAGAGGAATCAGTGATAGCTAACGTATCGTGTAAATCCCGTATAACAAGCAGCGACAGCAAAGAGGAATCGACAAAAATTGCTCTCTGTAAATTGCCGTGTATAACAATGGTCTATAAAATAGAATAGCAATGTATCGATGTATCGCAACAATCGATATGGGGTTTCGATATATCATATCGGAATAAATATCAATATATAGTTTTAAATGAACATCCCTATGTTGGTAAGTAAGTTTGGTATGTCCTAATCAAAGCCTTAATATCTTAGTTTCATCATTGGAATAGACTATTAATCACAATATTTCATCAGAATAGAATAGACTATTCTATATTTTAACGGCCATTTATAGTATATTTGAATGGCCCGATACCCATAATATTTGAATTTTTAGAGCTGTTTTTATAAGAAGCGATGGGACAGCAGGAGTAAGTATGCATATATTAAATGTTGTTAAAGTAGGAAATTAAATCCTTTTGGTTCTCTGGGCAACAATGGAAGAACACGTAGTGACTTGGATCGCAAGTATAGGTGCAGAGCAATTAACACTAAAAAAAGATCTTTTGCTAGTGGCGAAAAGTGAGAAACAAATAAAAAGGACTTCTCTGTGTTGGGTCGCGTGTTGGACAGCCTTGCTATAGAATCTTGGAGATCGTATTATTCATAGCCAACATAATCATGATTTATCAATTGGTCGCAATATGGTACGGTTATGCCTAAAACTTGTAAAAAGGGTTAGAAATATTTGCCTAGAGCACCGTTTTTGTGGGTGGATTTGCAGAAAAGCTGCGCGAAGACAACCGAAACACTGAACAGCGATATTAGGAAAGTTGGATAAAATATCAAGCAGCTTTGGCATGAAGGAGTTAGTTTGTTTCATGATAAATAAAATTTTAACAAAATAGAAAACCGACTTCACATATTGCAAATGGAACGCGCATTATTAAGGATATCTCAAAAACTACTGGACAGTTCTTGATCAAATTTATATGGGACCCCATGACAAGCACCAACTCAATGTTTTCTTAAAACAATGTTATAACAATTACAATCCCTTTCATCATTGATATAAAATAATAATAACCCTAATCGCAAATTAAAATTCATTCAAAGACTCCATGGTCAAGCTCAATAGATCATTGAAGATCATATTGCCATTATGGCCAACATTGTCATCAACAATCAATATTTATTAGAGACTCAAGCTGGGAGCAATTATATAATGTACCGCTCTTTTTCCTTAACAGTCTCTTCCCTTTTATTCCGATTTATTTTATTTTATTATAATATGCAGACATTACTCTCATCAGAAAAAAACTTTATAACACAAGGAATGTGGAATATTTCTTTACGATACTTGTATGGATAAGATGCTACAAACTTAAGTAATGATATCTTAAATGACAATTTAAGAACGATTTTTACGACAACAGGACAATAATCTCAAACAAAATTGTCGGTACAGGCTAGCGAAATACACATAACAGAAACATGCTCGACCGCTTCACCGAAAATTTTGTTTCTTTACATAGACGTTCAAGTTGAAATTAACCGATCAATTCTTATAGCTATGGCAAAGAAATTGTTTGTCTGTTGACGTCTAACAGTGCGGTTACTGGCAGTTAATGCCTGTTTGCGATGACAAGAAAAGCTCTTATGATGACAAATGTGTGTGTTTCTTGTCATCTGCTGCTTAGGAGGTGTTAGCATAAAAAAATGTTAAATTTGTGTGCACTATTATCGCTCTGTAAAATGGATATTGTATGGTTATTGCTCGTGGAAAATTTAGAAGTAAATGATAATTATGGAAAAAGAAATGTTTTAGAATCATTGCGTGATTAAAGTGATCCATTTTCATGCCGGATAATATTTTTGAGCACAATTATCGTTTCTCAAAAATGTTGTGCCGTCAATTGATAAATGAATTGAAGCCGCATGATAATTGCTTATATTATAAATGAATTTTGTGGCAAACTGTAAATGTGCCGCTAATTTTAATTAAGCTTTGCAAGTACTTACCGACAAATAACTTGAATTAACATTTTCTTCCATTTTTTTCGGGTTAGTTCTTGCATGTTGCCAAAATTTCGTATTTTTTTTCTTCTTTCTCCCCATTTTCTTTAATTATAACGCACTTGCAAATGTATTTAAATTAAGAATAAATTCATTCTGTCACAATTTTAAGAAAATTAAACGCAGTGCGCCCAATGAAGTTTGGTTGCAGTGCTACCAACAAAGTTAATACAATACAGCTTGGCAGCACTGTTGTACACATTTTCAGAGCTCATGCAACTCTGGCTAATGACAAACAGCTGTTGCAACTCTGGCTAATGACAAACAGCTGTTTATCATTTACACTAATAATTTTTGTTTACAAATTTTGTTGTGTGAAAACAAAGGAATATTTTTTTCTATAAATTAAAACGAATTAAAAGTGTAACAAAATGACACGTCATGCTCGTAATTGCACCGCTGGTGCCGTGTATACATATAGTGAGAAAAAACGGGATGCTGCTGAATCTGGATACGGTACAAATGCACAACGTCTTGGCAAGGATTCAGTAAAATCCTTTGATTGCTGTTCATTAACTCTGCAACCATGCCGTAATCCTGTAGTTACCAAGAATGGATATCTCTTTGACAAGGAAGCTATTCTACAATACATTATAACAAAGAAAAACGAATATAGTCGTAAACTAAAGGAATTCGAACGTTTGCGTCTCGCAGAAGAACATGAAGTTGCACGGGAAATGAACAATAAACAACAAAAATGCATGGAAAAATTTGTAAATGCTAGCAAACCAGTAGCTGGTGGTCCCGTTGCTGATAACAATATTGCAGGTCCAAGTACGTCAAAAGCAGCAGCCACTGCTACCATAACAAGCATGAGCTCCATTTCGAACATGACAAATGGTCATGAGAAGAAATTACCTGCATTTTGGTTACCTTCAGAATGTCCCAATGCTGGTTTAGCTAAGGCAAAGAAACCTGATTCCACTATCTATTGTCCAGTTTCACAAGAGCCATTGAGAGCAAAGGATCTTATCGATGTCAAGTTTACGCTGCTTAAAGATGGTGATAACAAAAAGTCTCTGATAGCAAAGGAAGCACGCTACATGTGTCCCATAACACATGATGTACTTAGTAATGCCGTGCCTTGTGCAGTGCTAAGACCAACGTGAGTATTGAAAAGCTATTATCTTTGTTTTATTTATATGGATATGTATTTATTTCTCTTTTACAAAAGTATGTATAGAATAGAAGCTAAGTAATTTTCAGTAGCAACTTGCTTAATAGAATCAACAATAGTGCTGGATATTTTTGGGTTGCTATCAAATTATTGACTTGTGCGCTGAATGCTTCACCTATTCTATTTATTGGTTCAGTTAGGTAGTAAGTAGATAAATTCGTTAAAAGGAGATCTACAGCTTAAGGCTGCGTTCCGTAGGATATAATATTAAAAGCCAGGATGTCAGTTCTTGAAAAGTGTTATACCAAAAGCTTGCTCCTTCCAGATTCCATACGCGATTTCGACAATTTCAAGTCACCATCTACTAAATACATAAGTAGTTTCCCTTATTACGCGAGATCTTGAGTTGATAAGTCGTGAATATTTCTTGTATGTGCTTTGTTTTATTTAATGAATTACAATGACTATAAAAGAGATTCTCTTCCTGAACAAATTTTGGTACAAAGCTATGCATGTAAAACTTAGGTCGGTTAAGGGATTTCCTCCGTGACAGTTGGCACATATCAGCAGATGGTGGCAAAGTATTGGCTAACACAAAGAGCACGGAATGTCTTTTCGTTACATTGGTATTAAGTCACTTGCGATGCTGAGTTGGACTTGAACTTGCATGTTTAGGAATGGAGGTTTCTTAATGATGCACATAAAAACAACTTATTTCGTTGTTGTGTTCCATAGTCTCAGTCCTTTAGATGTCTTGTATGTTTCGTTCTCTAGTCAGTTAATCGTTGAGTTTGTTCCTATGTAAGCTTAGGTTCCTACTAAAATTGAATTCACCATTAGCTTGGTCGCAATCCTACTCAACTTTCATACTTACAAATTGATTAGAAAATCATCACCTCATCTTATTCACCTTCTTTCACCTGTCTATTTCTAATTGAACTGATTGACAAACATTTCTGACCTTTTGAATCACAATAGTAGCTGGCATGATAGATCGCTGTTTCGTTTTTTAGATTTTTTGCTTTTTACATACTATCTTATAACGCCAATGACTGGCATTTTGGAGAACTTTTCCCCTTCGAATCAGTACAATGCAAAAATATTATTCCAGCAGTTGTTGAATCGAAGTTGTTTTAGTTAAGCATAAGAAAGAAGTAATTTACAATTGATTTATTAATGATTCTAATATCTTTAAAATGTGTTGTATGTATATCTTTTTCAGTGGCGATGTTATAACCATGGAATGTTTTGAAAAATTAATCAAAAAAGACATGATTCATCCATTAACAAATCAAAAATTAAAGGAAAAGGATATTATACCACTACAAAGGGTAATTTAATAACATAATTTTTAATATTTTGAAATTAATGGATATTTCTTTTTATTTTTCTTAGGGCGGCACTGGTTATGCCATAACAAATGACAGATTGGAAGCTAAGGAAAAACGACCAATGCTGCAAGTCTAATCTAAATCATGGAACGACATTCAACAATTATAAAAGTTCAAAATAATTACCATTAATAAACAAAAAATTACATGAATGATACTCGTACGAGTATCTTATCTTATCTCACAAAATGATGTATTTCTTTCTTTTATTTTTTTGGCCTTGACACAATTTTAATAGATTCATTTGTTATATCTCAACATAGAAGTTACCTTGAAATTGTTTTTGCAAAAATTACATTTGTGTATAAAAAGCACAGCACGAAAGATATTTCTTCAAAACTCAAAGTGATGTTCAAAGGAAACTATTATTACAAAATGTACAAAGGAATTGTAACAATTTTAATCATCGTGCATTATTTACATGCATTAGTTGAGGCTGAAGAGTTTCCCGAATGCACATTCATAGCACCAGGATCATTTGTAGCAACACCAAATGATTGTGCTAGTTATATATATTGTGATGATGCTTTATCGTTTATGGACAGTTGCCCCAATGGAACATATTTCGATGGAGAACATGCAGAATGTATATTTGATGATGAACAGAAATGTCAAAGATCATTATCAACTGATGAGAAATTACAAGAAGCAACATTATCATCAACATCATTACCAACAACAACAATAATATCAACAACGACTAGCCAATCAATCTTACATGTTGGTCGTCCTGTATGCCAACAAGGTCAAGATGGTTATTTTGCGCATACGCAACGTTGTGAATACTATTATCGTTGTCTGGGTGGTTTTCTTACCATTGTTCGTTGTAATTTGAATTATGCCTGGGATTATTTATTAGAACAATGTGCACCATCGTCTGTGGCTCGTTGTTATAATGAAACAATAAAAGTAATATAAATTAAATTATAATATATTTAAATTAAATAGGAAGGATTTAGTTATTTTGTCTTTTTATAAGTACAATAAGAAGAATTAAGAATAAATAATTGCGCACTATTTCTGGCCGAAATCAACCTAAATAGTGGAATCTAAATAAATTACAACAATAAATTTGTTGCTATTCAATGTGGCATTTTAATGAAACAGTTGCAGTTGCAAAAGGTATAAAGCAGTGTGCTTCATCTTCTAGTCAGCCAGCTAACCAAGCCCAGCCAGCAGCCAGAAAGTCAGTGAGCAATCGAGTGCCAGCCGGGGCAGCCAACCAAAACCAACCTCCTCCATTCGTTTCCATTTGTATTTGTCAAATCGCGTGTGTCAACATTATTCACTCGCCGCAACACATGTACATTAATACATACACATACATACATATTCATCTATGAGTTGGTGATGCTATGAGTAGTTCTTTCGTATCCTAGATTTTCCACATTTATAGCAAATTAATTTGTGATGTGGTTTATTCAGATTCATATATTCTTATATGTTTGTTTGTTTGTATGTATATGTTTGTATAGAAAAATTCATCTTCTTGCATGATTATTTTGCAATAAATGCAAAAATTATAATTTGTTCACTTGTCCGAAGTGCGAAAATTTTTGGTATGCCAAAAAAAAAAAAACAAAATAAAAGAAAAATATTGTCAATTGTGTCTATGGCCATCAACATAAAGTGAATTGCGAGAGGATGATTGGAGGAGTGGGGTAAAGTGAAGGGTAGGAATGGACATGCTGATGTTGATGACAGCAATGACACTACATGCAAGTGATAATAATGCAAAAGTTAATCAAAGAGGGGCGGCATATAAGCATTGATGGGTTCAAGGGCCAGGATTTTGTTCAGGTATTTATTACATTAATAATCTATACTAATAGGATTCGAGGTCTTTCACAAAATATCGGATTAACTATTGAAGATACAACAATAGACTTTAAAGATAGTTTTAATAAGTAATAATATGTATACACCCTACTAGGGCAGGCAGTCACTTAGATTCATCAATAGAAGATGATTAGATACCACAAAGCTCACAGCAGTTTTTACCGGTCACTGGTATGTGTACGGACTCATTCGGAGAGACTGGGTATTCCGTTCAGAAGCCATTGTAGAAGCTGTGGAAGCGTAGAGGAAGAAGAGACACTCACCCACTTTCTATGTCAATGCCTAGCATTGGCAAAGACTAGAAATAAGTTTCTGGGCAAATACATCAACGACAACCTTTCGGACTGTTCAGTCACATGTCCGGATGATCTTCTAAAACACCTACATTCGATGGAAGTGATTTCAAAACGACACTCTAATGCTAATTGTGGCTCGTAGTGGACTATAGTATGAGTCAGCCACGGCAACCAACCAACCAATCAATCAGGGGATGCAGTCGCACCTCCTGCTGGTACACCTGGCTACGCACTTGCATGGGTTAAGGGTTTCCCCAAATTTATCTGCTATCATTGTCAATTCTAACTAGTTAAATGATATCCTTGCTATATTTGATTAGTTTCAACGAATAAAATAAGGACATTCTATATAATTTATAGGGTGCTTAGCATCTCGACTTTATTTTTATAAAAATCTATAACAATTTCTATTTTCTTTTTAATTAATAAACAACATAACATTTAAAGAAAATAAAACAATTTCTCTTACATTATTAAACAAATAAATATTACACTCTCTTTCTCATAGTAGAACAACATACACGTTTATTGTCCATTGCCAAACTGCTGCTCACTAATTAGTATTAGAACATGGACCAAAAACATACATTCACACAGATCTCACCACCATACTATATCAGACATATAGACAGACATAAAGGCGCGATAGAAAATACACGTACATATGTAAGTATGTATATTGTATCTAAATAGCAATGTGAACACAAGAGTTAGTGACACTCGCTCAGTATTCCCAGCTAAAGAGTTGTGTCGTTTAATCAGAGCGCAATAATTATCGTCACCAACATCATCATCATCACCATCATCTGCAGCAACACCATGATCATCCTCTGAATGAGTATCATACGAAATCCACTGAAGAACACTTTTTTATTTTTTCTTTCTTTCAGTTGTTGCCAAAAATTCAACAAGAGATGGACATTAGTATCACAGACTCACTTAGTAGCAACAGAATCAAAATCACCAGCAATAGAAGCTATAGAGCAGCAGCAGCAGCATTAACAAATCTCCAACAAAAACTGAACTGAATTGAATTGAAACTGAAAAGTATTGAAATGTTTTTCAAGAATTCAGATGCGAGCTAACGGGTAACGGTAAAAGGTGCATAGATACGCGAGACTATAATAAAAAAAAAAATAAAAAAAAAATCATTCAAATCTCAACAAAAAAGTGATAAGATATTTTTCTATGGAAAAACATAAATAAAATTTGTGAAGTGTATAAAAAAAAAAAAAACAAATGTCAAAGGAATTAAAAAAATCCATAAAATGGAATTTTAATAAAATTTTAATTTAAATTTCAAAAGAAGAAGGAGTTGAATTTAATGGAAATTATAAAAAATTCTTAGACAAAACTCAATCACTTAAGGAACTCAAAAAACTGATAAACAAATGTTTATTTAAAAATAAATAAATTATAAAGATTATAAAATTAACCTTGCTTTCTATTAAATATTTATTAGTTGACACATATTTTATTTACTATTTAATGTTGAAGACAATTCTCCAATTCTCTTACTATTTATAACACAAAAAGTTGTGCTGGATTTTACTCAAAAACTATTGAATCACATAAAAAGAAAAGTTTGCAAAAACACAAAAAATCCAAAAAAAAAAATAAAAAAACCGCGTGACATCTTCATCTTCTTCGAAAAAAAAAAAATTGCCGTGAAAATTTTTGAAAATGTGTAAAAAGAAAATCCTATTTTTAGTTATTGTCATCAACTGGAATTAAGTGGCGTATGAGTGATTAAGCGCTAAAAGACGCACATAAAGAACAAATACACAAATCAACGCACACGCTCACACACACTGAAAGAAAAACTTACACACACCCATACATAAGTACACATGTAGATACAAAAATACAAATCTGTAGAGATAAACTGGAGGACGACAACATATTAAATATTGTAGTGGAAATATTTAGAAAAACAAAATAAAAATTAATTTATTTTGAAATTGCCGATCATCATCATCATCATCATTGAAACAAAGCACAAATAGACCACAAACAGACGGGAAGGGATGGGATGGGATGGTGTGACAAAGGTTTGGATAAGCAGAGATGAAGGAGTGTTGGCGGCAGTCGGTTGGTCGGTCGGTCGGTCGGTGACAAAGCAAGCAAGAACTACTAATGAACTCTTAAGCACTTGGACAACAAATCAAAATAGACACTTTTTCCGAATGACAGACGAATAAAGTTTATAGATACAAACAAGCTCGCGCGGACAGACGCATCAGAAATAAATGGACAGACCGGCAGACAGACAGACAGATGGATAGCACAGTTTTTGGGGATATTTAAAAATAACAATCAATTTGAGAAAAAGACAAAAACGCAGAAGTGAAAAACTAATTTTTGAAAATACCAAATGTACAGAGCAAAATAAAAGTGTTTTCTGTTCTGTTAGTGTTGTTGTTGTTATTGTTGTTGTTGTTATATTTGTTGTTATTATTGTTGGTTTCGGAATATATTGTACAACTAACTAACAACGGATATTTGATGAAGACAAAATAACAAAATAACAAATAAGGGTATGTCTGCATGATCTAGACTATCAGATACCCTGTATCATTAATCAAAGCTTAAGGAGTGAAAAGGATTAAGTATTTATTACTAAAGAATGATCTTCAGAGTTATATATTCTAGTATGATTTATTATTTTCCTATTGTTAGAAATGCTTAAATGCTTAAGAGTTTAAGGAGCTCTAAGGATGAAATGGCTTTTGCAACACTTAAATGGTTTTTACATTAAATAGGCTAGGAAAGCTTCAAATTGATGTTTCCACTTAAAAATCTATTGAGCAATAGATGATAACAAGGTTTTTTTGAAATGGAACATTACATTATACGTACTAGTGACCCGCCTCGACTTAGCACGAATGAGCAATTTCTACTCTATATAATTTCATTGTGTTTGGCTTTAAGCAGCTCCCTCACTGCACCATCACTCTACAAAGCCAAATAAGATGAATGTGAACAAACAACGAAACACGGCTACCCAGCGATCATCGAGCTTCCCTTCTTCACAAGCAAAAATTGCGGGAGAGAGCTCTGCCGCAGAATTGTATGATGTAAACCGGGAGTTACGCATCATTCAATCTAAAATGAGTAATATGTAAACATTATATTCATATGTGCATAATTTTTTTGCGTTTTTTTCAACAATCATCGTCATACTACAGCCAATTTACGCAAAACCTTAATGAATTATACACCTAAAACGTTCCTAATGAATCACTCCATTCATTGGTGAAAACCGTATGAAAATTCTCTAAGTAGTTTTTGAGTTTAATGCGTTTAGACAGACATGAAAGTCAATTGATTTTACATGAACACCTATCGTAGAGATTTAATATCACTGTGCCGAGTATAAGGATTGATAAACGGTATTCAACGTCCCCTTGGATATTTATCCGCAGGTACCAAATTCAAGCCATACTTATTTTAGTAGTATGACCCATTCCTTGGCCTGAAACAAGGCTTATCTAAAGCTGACCGCACACAGTCATGCATCATGCATTATGATAGTGTTATTAAAATGTGTGTGTATGCATCATACGTACAATGCATGATGAAATATCTAAATTGTTTGGAAATGTCTAATATATGATGCATGGCCGTGTGCGGTCCCTTTAAAGCCTCTGCTGCGCTGTGTGTCACAGCACCCGATTGTATGGGATGAGCCTTTTGCACAATAAACATTTTTCCATCTCCAAAAAACTGGTATTTCCCCGAAATCTGTAAGTAAGAAGCAACCCAAACAATTGAAAGAAGGTTGGTGTGCTCCTAACTTCATGCCAATATTCAGTTTTCTACTATTTAAAAATTCCAAAATAAAGTCACTTAGAGGAAAGAATTTATACATACCTTGGGTTAAATACCCTGCAATTATGATTTATTTTAAAGTACTGTATTTAAGATAAATCTATAAGTATATGGGTAAAAAATCATCCCAAAATGTTCTTAATATAGTTACAAATTTAGCAAAATGCTTCAAATGTGATGAACATTCATGTTTCTTTTATGGAGATATGGTGGTTCACATATCTATGGCTTTGGCACATGACTAACAGACGTGAACTGACAGGGCTGTGAACCTTTTACTTTTATTTTATTAAAAAAAGGCTTATAAAAAAAAAAAAAATAGGAGGCTATGCGGCGTGATTAATATAAATAATTGAGTAGTGATTCCATTTTATTGGTATCCACACAATAGTGATAAAATATATAAAAACTAGAGTCCTATAAGGTATAATTCAAATAATCAGGGATGCAGTTATAAGTGATCTAGGAGATTTTAAGTTCAGAGTGATGCAACATATTATAAATTAAAGTTTCTGATTGAAAATAGTAGCCTCTTTTGTTCTTTAAAAGTAATACAATCCAATGTTATCAAAAAAGAAAGAAGTTGCTAGCAGCAGTATAAAAGACCAAAAGTCCACCAAAGCCAAAAAGAAAATACAGTACAGTCTAGACAGATCAGCAAGTCATAAATAAGTATTAGCAGGAACACATTTAAAAATTTGGCAACATTTTGAAATAAAATTATCTATACTGGAATCATTAGACAAAATATGTTTTAAAATCCATCTTCTTTACTTTTATATTTATAAAATAATAAATAAATAGAATAAAAGATTCCAGGAATAAGTATTATGGACCTTTTCTGGCTTCCTCTGGATTTTACATATGTATATCCAATAACCTCACAAACTTAATGTACCCTATGTTGATACAGGGTATTATAGACCAGTAGAGTATTAGTAGTAGTCGAAATAGTTTTCGAAATAAGGAAGGTTGACAGGCAAAGAAAAAAAAATAATATCGCTGGCTGGTTTAGCTTAGCTGGCTCGATCTCTAATAGAAATACTTAGATACACGATAGAATAATGGAATGAAGAAAATTCCGTCGTCAAAGTGTAATGCATGTGCCATGCCGCTCAGATACTTATACTAGATACATTTGTCACTATTTTTTGTTTGTTTGTTTGTTTTTTTTTTTGCAATGCAGCAGTGCCTGTGAAAATGTATATCTAAGTATATCTGTATGTGTGTGTGTGCATTCTTCTTATCGATGTTTTTTTTTTGCGTTTTGCCTCCAAGTCATGACAACATGAGAGAAATTTCTTTTCAAAATAAAAATCGTTAAGATTTTCGGATTTTTGGTTTATGCTACTAAACGCATAAAAATAGCCCTCGGACAACAAAATTAAATACACACACATATGAAATGCAATAATGAAAGTAGTATCTAGTAGTGTGTAGTAACAACAACAACAACAACAATTCATATACTTAGAAGTATGCTAAAAGTTGACAACAGTTTGTTTTGTATTGTTGGATAAATATCTAAACTTTTGTATTGTACAATAAGATGCAAGATGAGTGAATGCATAAATACTACAATATTTATTATACTCTTCTAGGCTATTGTCTATTACATATAGTACAGACATATGTTTAAGGTAAAACTATGTATATTTATAAAGTGTCAGCCAAGCAACCAACCAAAGAAACCAAATGACAGACTGACCAACTAAGCATCGAGGGAAACTGTCACCAAAGAAAATTAATCACAAAAATATACATACATATATTATACATAACAATGGAATTAAAATAAATTTTTAGTTGAAATTTCATTAAATTTATTTGTGTATCTTTTGTTCGAATTACAATACCCAAACCAAAGTATTGTATCAAAAACATTGAGATACTTTTGTATTTTATCAACGAAATGCAGGCAGGCAGGCAGGCAGACAGGGAGCCAGCCCGATGGCTCCTCCTGGCTGGGTGTGTGTAACATGCGAGGGTTTACCCAGCCCGGCACAAGTGTATGTGTGTGTGTGCGTGTCTCTATATGCTGAGCATGTGTGTGTGTGTGTGTGTGTGTGTGTGTAGATCAAGAAAAAAGTATATTTTATTTAAATAAATTCAATTTAATTGCCAGCCAAACCAGCCAGCGAAACCAGCCAGTAGTAGTCATCAGAATTCAGTACAGAAAATAAGAAAATACTTGGCCAGCACATGTTTTGCAAATTAGATTTGTCACTTTGGTTCTGCTCGATGCTCTTTTGTCCGCATTTATTTGGCTAACACAATAAATGTTGGCCAAAACCAAAAAAAACCTCATCAAAAATAAAAAAAATTACTTATATCAATTTGACCAAAGGCTAAAAACCTGAAGGACTAAAACTATCTCAGTTACAATAATAATAACAACTTTTGACTTGACATAAACATATCTTAAAAATACATTAAACAATAATTTCTATTTTATTAAAATTCTTTAGAACATTGTTCAGTTGAAGAAGATTTCCCCAAAAATCAAAATGAGTATGATGATGATGATGCAGTGTATGAGTAATCCAAGTGTTATGTATACAAATGAGGAACGCTCATTTGAGTATCATTCCACATCATCATCATCATTAGCATCATCAACATCATTATTATTATTATTATTATATTGACACTCTTTATGCTGCTAAACAAATAGAGTATCTGTACTAATTTCTCTTAAGTATCTTAAGTCGCAAACTCTTAAGTATTTGCAAAATGCTTTATCTCTTAGCTCCTTTGATTTTTTTTTTTGTATTGTATATTTGCTTAACCAATAAAGATCGCGTCAACAACACAATAATAACAAAAACAACAACAAAACAAGTGTCCCCAAAATCGAAACGCAAGAAAGAACTGAAAGCAAACAAGAGACACAAACCAAAACCAAACAAAAACAAACATTCAACGAAAGAAAAATAAAAAAAAAAATATGACGAAAAAAAACAATATTTTCTTTATGAAAAGCGCCAAGAACGAGATACAAAAATTTCAGTGGAACTTCAAGTAAAGTGTTCTTAAGAGATCATTATTAAGTTATTATCAAAATAATTAAGTAACTTTTTGTGGGTGTCTGGGGAACACTTAAAGTAATCAGTAATCAGTGAGCGAAAGAAAGAATAATTAATCAAATACTCAACAATAAAGTGTTCTCATTTTTTGGGGGATTAAAAACATTATCTCCTTAAAACAGTGTGTTTTCCATATAGGCAATTATCAAAATTATCAATTGTGATTTATACATTAATTTTTATAATTTTTCTTTACGTTTTAAATTAATTTTTTTTTTTTTTGTTAAATTTGAAAAGAAATAAAAATAGTTAAACTTTTATGCATAAATTATGGAACATGCTAATACAACAAATTTACGACAACAACATCAACAACAACAACAATTTCAACAACATCATTTAGAACAACAACAACAACATAATGATAATCAACAACAATTCTGCCTAAGATGGCATAATCATCAAGTAAGTTTATACAACTATACTAATCTAAATAGCTGAAAGTTCCTGTTTCACTCGGATTTTTTGTCTCATAGCATTAGAAAGCCTACTTCTGTGAGAGTTTAAGAATGTTCCAGGACATTGTAGATTTTTCAAAAAATTATGGAACTTTGAAGAAAAAAGTCAACAACTTTCAACTCCCAAATCTTCCACAACCTTATAGCCATCGACACACAACCACCATAGTGCACGAAGGGAGACTTGAATCTAGTTTGTAGTTTTGTCTGCAGACTGAAATCCAGGAACACACACATCCAATGTTATATGTACATATACATATATCTTCTCTAATACTTATATAAAAATCTAGTGTCACGGTGTTAGTGTATGAACTCCACCGAAACGGCTCTACAGATTTTTATGAAATTTTTTTTTTATATCTGGTAGGTATGAGATTAGGTCGTTAGGTATTTTTCATCCTCCTTCACCCACCCACCAGTTTTTAATCGCGACTTTTGTATTTTATGTAAATATTACCTTTCATCTTAGGCATACATTTCTATTACTTATATACGTACCTCTAATTTAAATACAATATGTTAAACCTAGGGATGGGTATCGACCAACAAAACATCGAATAATGACATCGATTATTAATTTTTATTAATTAATCGATACACCTATTAAATGATGATGAGAACATCAAACTCTAAGTAAAAAACGGCGCCTATTTATTGGCGAGCAAAAAAAGTCTTTCCCCCGTTAGCTTTAATGGCGAGCAAAAAAGAAAACGAATTGCGGAGAGCGGGCCAAATAAATCAAAGATATTTCTGTCACTTTTGTCGCTTGGTACAATAATACATTTCTATTTCTTACACCATGCTTTTGTCGCCACTGGGTCAAACTAGGATGTAAGCGTAAAAATCGATTATCCGATGAATCGAACACAGATGACATCGATTAAAAATAATCGATTATTTCAACGAAACATCAATTATTTCGATTTATTGATACCCATCCCTAGTTAAACCAAGTTCGACGATAAAAAATCATTTAAATTGAGAAAATATTTTAAATTTGATGTGACATAGGCCAGATTTCCATTCAGAAAGTTGGTTATGTATAGAGTGGGCTCCAATTCTGTCAAATGGTGTTTTTTGAAATGGTTGATGCTATTGGATTGATTTACCTTTTATGAATAGGCGTTTTGCGACTAATTTGCCTAGGACTTTAGACAGACAAGGGTGAAGTAAGATTGGGCGGTAAGAATGTATCTGCTGAGGGTTCTAGTACAGGAATTATTATGCTATTATTGTATGCTTGTGGTGTATAGTGTTTAAGGATTTCTAAATTTTGAATTGTTCTATAGTTAAATCTATCCAGACCAGGAGTATGACCTTTTAGTGAGTTAAGCGCTGCTGAAAATTCCATGAGTGTGCTATCCTGTTCGATTTTGTTCTGCTGCTTTGAAGGGTATGTGGTTGAAGCTAGTAGAAGGGAATTTTGCATAGCATTGTATATTGTGATTTCGATCTAATTTTTGTTTTTGATGTATGTTTTTAAATAGGCAAGCCGCAGAATCTCGTCTGATTTTGTGCTAGATTTTATTAGATGAAGTGGACGGGTGATTTGAGATGTCAAGTTTAGGATGCTCTCTTTTTTGTGAGTTGAAGTTTTCGAAATTGTGCATTGCCTTTTTTGAAATTCATAATATTTTGTTGTGTGATGCTTCGTTTTAAGGTTTACAATGCTATTATTTTGTTAGTACGGGCTTTAACCCCCCAACTCAAATAGTCTCCTGATAGTAATATTCATGTCATTTTTAATTTATTTTGTCAATTTTAAGTGTCTTAGAAGTAATTTACTGAAATTTCCAGGAAATTGCTCATATATGTATGGTAATATATATCAGCGAGATAAGCCATATCTGCTTCTATGCAAACAAGACTTCTCTGCTATCGAAACAGATTGTTTATATTTAGATAATACCATATATAGGAATCTGAGTTCTCTGATTACTGGAAAACAAACAAATCTCAATAGGAAAGCAAAAACCTGCTTATTTGAAATCTATGTTGGCTTTATGATGATAAAATATGATAATTTCCACAACATATTACAAAAAGTTCAACATATGGGGTCAATATTTCGAATAACTACCATTTGTAAATGCTCTCTATAGGCCTCCACCAATGTCTTAATTTCCATACTTTGCATTCTGTAAAATATATTTATTTTTACAAAATTTAACGATGTATATATATTTTTCAAAAATATCTAAATACTTATATATGTACTAAGTGTTAACACATCTAATTATAGATTATTTCAAAGCTTAACTTTAACTTATTAAAATAGTTTTCCGGACATTATTTCCAAAGTCATTTTTTTACGAAAATATTGCATATTTTCTTGCGAGAATGTTAAATATTTTTCTCGTGTTATATATTCGGCAACCATGCAACAAAAGACACCACAATCACTGGTATTGCTTTGCCGTGGTGTATAGGATTTATACTTTAATTCGAATTTTGATGTATCAAATGGTATCATACGTTTATCTAAGGACTCCATTTTTAAGTAACTTTCTAATGCAGAAACAACGCGACGATTAGATCTGCCTAAGGAATCGTAATATGTTATTGTTTTCTTTTTTAAATGAATGATCGCCATGCACCAATGTTTTCTTTTGTTAATATAAACTGGAACTACTATTATGTCCTTTGTAAAAATGTCCACTTTTCGAGTCCAACGTCGGACAGCCGTATAACCATCACATAATAATCGCTTAGCAAAAAATGTATTCATAGCGTAGACTGCCGGAAATTGGGTTCCTTGTTGGGAACGTTCTGTCAATAAATTCATATAAAAATTTATGATTTCATCATTTAGCCAATTTTCATCAAATAAAGTTTTGATATCAATTCCCTTTAAACATATATTGAATTTAGTAACCAAGACCTAAGAATTTATAAAAAAAAAACAAACTTAAAAGATCAATGACAAAAAGAAAAAATGCCATTAAAATCACCTTATTGTCTGGTTCTTCTTTACATTCTTGCAATAATTTAATTTGTTCTTTGGTTAAAGTTGTTTCTTCTCGATTCATATTGATCCATTTATATTTACTCATGTATGTACATTCGAGAAGGTCGTGTTCGACCAATGAATATGTTTTTGATCATTATACCTGAAAAAATAAATGGAAACAAATTATTGTAATTAGATTAGTACTACATATATCCATATGAGTATACTAAGTTAAACAATACTGATCATGTATTACATCTTCATGTTTATAATGATCTTGACCACTGAATGTTAAGCGTGTATTAACGTTTCTTCAATGACATACTCTTTTTGAACAAGTTTTCAACACTAAAATACCCTAAGATGGGCTTTAAGATTTCTTACTAATCAAGTCAATATACACTTCGTGCGATCCCCGATCCATGGTTTTATGCATGACAAACATCAGACAATTGCAATAATACTTTACTCACTTGTGTTCTGTAGTTATATATAAGAAGAAGAAAGAAAAAAATTATTTAATGATCAATTATTTTTCTGATAGGTGTGTGGAAGTCATGTCTAATAGATGTGAGAAGCCATGACTGATAAAGATTGGAAGCCATGTCTGTCTGTTCATTGTTAGCTATAAATATCAGATGTTTAGTCTGTTGTCAGCTATCAAAAAGGTTACATGTTATTTATTAAAAGGATCAGAGAGAGAGAGCTTAACGCTATCCCACAGATCGAGTTTCCTAAGTTTTCCGAACACTGAAAAAATCGATATTGTAATAATCATTAAATGTACTGGTTTAACGTGGGCACCTGCCAATGGTCGGCTTAACACCACGGTGCCAAGCACGCGGATTGAACGTCACTCAGCATCCCCTTGGATATATTTCCGCAAGTACCATTTTCCGAGCCATACTTATTTTGGTCATATGACTCCTACATTGGTCGGGAACCAGGCCTATCTAAAGCATCTGCCGTTCTTTGGTTTATAGCACCCAGTTGTAAAAAATGATGCAACTCCACGGGTCCGTACCCGCTGGTCAGGAGCCCACGGAACTTGTACCAGACACAGTCTTTGGTCAGACTTCGTACACGAAGGAACAGTAAAATTTCCTGTGGGCGGACACCTATGGTTCCAATGAATTTGTCCGGCCACTAGAGATGTCCGCCCATCAGAATGTATTTTGTTCTAAAAACATAACTTTGGGACTGAGAAATTTGTCCGGCCACGAGAGATGTCTGTCTGGGGGAGATGTCCGTAACTATAGATTTTACTGTACTACCAATTTGCACTCCAAACAGTACAAGAGTACATTTGAAACCCAATTCATGGAGGATAGCCCGGATGATGAGTGAACAACATTAATCTGCCTTCTTGAATAGAGTTTTAAGCACAGAGAGCTTGAATAAAACTCGAAAAATACCCAGAAGGGGAAGGATATGATAGGATTTGATAGGACTTGCCACAAATGACTAGTTCAGACAGAATCCTTGCTTTGATGGTTAAGTCTCAAAGTGTGCCCTAAAAACCTACAATAGACAAAAAGGCCAAAGTCCCCAAATTGCTTAACTGCCCAGGCCTTCACGATCAAATGGATACGTCTTCAAACAAGTGCAGCACAATCACATAGGAGGTATTGGATGCTTTCTGACTCTTTTTGATCTAGACAACTAGACAACAGAAGTCTTAGTGGAAAACATGCAGCCTTTGAGTCATTATCCCAATGATATTTCATTAATGGGGTAGTTCCGTCTAATTTATTAATTACTATTCGTCTTATATAAAATTATACCTTATATATCTCAAAAATAGAGTGAATTTAATTAGCATATCTGATGATAATTCGTTGCAAATATTTAGATAAAGTGATGCTTATAAGTATTTTTCAATTTGTACCTTACCTTTGTAAGGTAATCATTATGGCATCACAAGGTGATGGTTTAATGGCTTAGTGAGCTGATCTTAATATCAGCTTCAAACCCTATCTAACCTATCAAAAGGTAATAAATATATACTACAGTATATAAGATACATAAAATATGAAAAACCATTGATTTATTAAAGTCACATTGTGTAATGTGTTATTCATAAAAAATACCAAAAAAAAAAAATAGCAGCTGAAATTATTTTAGTTTCTCCGGCGGATTATGGTATGCTACCATAAGGCATTAGGCATGCTGTTGGGATTTAGCCTCGTTGTATAGAAATGACTGGACATCTCACATATATTCTCACATATTCAAAATGTCATTTGGCTATAAATATAATAATAGTACTACAAACATACACATTAGGTGAGGATGAAAATAGTTTTGGGTTGAGTTAAGTGTATGTCGTCTTGGCTGGCTGGCAATGCTGGGAAAATAAAATTTTCTTTCTTTAAATGAGAATTTTATTTTTAAGAATAAAATGAACATCGATGTTTCCTACTCGACAAACGATGATAATAATGATGATAGTCAGACAGACAGACAGACTGATTGACTGGGCAGTCCAAAATCGTATGTGAAGTGCTATAAAGTATGTTATTTTCTAATTTTTTTTTTTCTTTTAGAAATTTTATTTCGTATAATTGCCAAATTTAAAGTAGATTCATATATCTGATCTGTACGATGTTGTCTGCTGCCCATTAAGTTTATTTGAAAATGCGACATAAGTATGGGAAAGTGACAAGGTTCCAAACATTTTCCGGACATGTGTGTAGAGCGTCATCAACATCATGAGCCAACAGCCAGCAGGAGTGTGTGTCATTTTGCTTTACTTATTATAGCTATTTATATCATTGACCCATATTGAATAAATTGTTTGTTGTTATCTTTCTTTCAAGACAAGTTTGCTGAGTACACTACCCGTGCTGCTGGATCAATCACATCTGACCGATGTCACAATATCGGCAGAGGGGCGAACATTACGTGCCCATCGCGTTGTACTAAGTGCATGTAGTACTTTTTTCATGGAACTTTTTCGTACGCTGGAAGCTAGTAATCATCCAGTAATTATCATACCGGGTGCTTCATTTGGAGCTATAGTTGCACTACTAACATTTATGTACTCCGGCGAGGTGAATGTGTATGAAGAACAAATACCTATGCTACTCAATTTGGCAGAAACTTTGGGCATCAAGGGACTGGCGGATGTTCAAAATAATGTGAGTAAACACAGGAAAATAAGACAATTAATAAAATTTCATTAATTATATCCATTTTTTTATGACAGATTCATAAATCACAAAAACGTTCAGCTGATTATTTTGATACTCTTCGTAAAGAATCAGAATTCGAAAGACCTATTACACCTCCTACTCCACCCACACCTACACCCAGTACATTGTTGCAACAAAATGCTCACACGCCTACGCCTTCTCAAACACTACTTTCCAATGTTAGTTCATCACAATTGCAACCTTCATCAACATTTTTATCCAATAAGCTTGCATCCTGTACACCCTTGGAAAATCTATTTCTCAAGTCCCTTCAGTTCTATCCCAATCTGTTGCCGCAACCATTGAATTTCTCACAAACTGCTCTAAATAAAACCACTGAACTTTTGGCCAAATATCAACAACAATGTAATTTCTATCAAGATGCTTTAAGCAAGGATATAATACCGTCTTTACTGGAACAAGAAGATAGCCCAAGGATTATGCATACCGATGATAGTTACAGTGCTAAACGCTTTTGCAACCGGGATAAAAGTCAACAGCAGCAGCAGCAGCTAACAAATCAAACTATCAATATGAATCAGATACATCAACAAAAGGACATCAAGCGAATTGATAAAATTGTAGATAACTTGCGGCCAAAGCAATCAAATGACAGTCCTAGTCCACAGCATACTAGTCATACAACAACACCCACTCCGTCATCTACACCAGCCACGCCACAAAGTATGCAACAATACACGCCACCACCATTAGCATTGAAAGCATCCCCCAACTATTCAGCAGCCATGACAACTCATTTATACACGAAATCACCGCTATATACAACAACAATACCCTCACTACAAGCACAAAGTCATCATCTGACAGCACCTTACATAACACCAGAAGATCATGCTAAGCTCCAGCAACATATGGAGCAGTATGCTGCTTCAAATCGTGAGGCGGCAGCAGCAAACACCGGCAATACATTATGTACAGCAAAATCTGAACCAAATCTTCTTGCTTTAAATGAGAAATTGAATGCTTCAGCAGCAGCAGCAGTTGCCGCCGGAACAGGCACACCCACTAAGCCACCATCGAATTCAAAACTCTATGCAACATGTTTCATTTGCCACAAACAATTGAGTAATCAATACAATTTACGTGTGCACTTGGAAACCCATCAGAATGTTCGGTAAGTCACAGTTGTACAATATCAAAACTATGGCATTATCTACTATTATAATTGTTCCATCCTAGGTATGCCTGTAATGTTTGTTCGCATGTCTCACGAAGTAAGGATGCCCTGCGTAAACATGTCTCATATCGACATCCAGGAGCGCCATCGCCTTGCGAAACAGATGCCCGACGCAAACGCGCCTCCAAATTGGGCTTACACCATCAACAAACAACGACAGCAGCAGCAGCAGCAGCAACAAGTATTGAGAATTCATCAATTGCCTCGCCAACTATATCAACAATTGCATCGAGTGGCGGCAGTATGGGCAACAACTTTCAAACAATAACAAATGATGCTAGTGTGCAGCACATGTCTGCACAAATGAATGCAAATCCTTATTTGTTTCTACCAAATCAATTTCATTTGGCTGCTGCTGCAGTTGCTGTAGCGGCAGCAGAGACAGCAGCAGGTGGTGGCGGTACGCCAGCGTGTGTGACTAACTCAACACCAATAACATCGCCAAATGTTTTGGATTTGATGCACAATGCGCCGGCGCTAGCAACAAATATCACGGCGTCTACTGAACATATCAAAAAGGAACAAAACAATGGCAACGATGTCAACACAACATTAGCGTCAAGTGATACTGGTGAATTGTCATCGCCTGCCTTATCGTCATCTGTGTCTTAAATGCTCACTTATAAATTAGTTTGATTATTTGTTGTTTTTCTTTACACACTTTTCCAGATTTTATGCTTAATATGGATGATCCATCCCAACGTTTTAGATCCCGGCTGTGATATTAGCTCAAACGATATTTTTTTTGGTAGCAAAAATTTTCTTCTTACCTTACTCTATTTTGTTTATGTTTTTATTTACCACAAAAGACTTGATGAACCTGATATATGATTTTTTATATATGTATGCACTAGTGATTAGTGATGTGTAGAATTTAATGTTAAATTTTTTGTTTTTGAAACACTATTTTACTTTATTTATTTTTGTTTTTGCAATGCAACAATATCTTAGTCAATGTCGTGACGCGGCGCAACTTGTTGAGTTTATTTTGTAATTCGCGCGTCAAAATATTCAGGGTTGCGGTTATGTCAACATGTGAATGGCAACATTTTTTTTTGTTGCGCAACATTTTGAATGTTCTTTTGCCAAATGCTGAATTTCGGAGGCTTGAATTTACCTGTAGTTTTTTAAGTAGTTAATAAACAAAAACACAACAAACATATTTGTACACCACCAAATACACACAAAAACACGCAACACATTCTTCAAATTAAGTAAATATTTTTTTATTATATAATATTGTATAATTATTATTATAATTTTTATTTAAACATAAGCACACTTTGCACACGAAAAGACAAGGTAATACATGTTGCCTAAAAAATAAATATTATGTATGTTAATTTAAACAACAAACTACAATACATAATTGTGTATATTTTTCTTTATTATAGCTTGTGATAGAATAAAATAGGATGTGGTCATATGGTCAAGTCCACCCGCCCTTGTTATGCTGGGCTTAGACTGATCTCAGCTTCAGTGTTCGCCTTCCACCATGCTGAAAGATCATACTGATACCCTATCGCTCTTAAGGTGACAATCCAAGTGACAAGGAGTTCATTATGTTTTAAAATTAATTGTTAATTCAATAATTGAAATTGTTTCCAATGGTCAAAGAGTTAATGAGTAATTTCCCTACATGAAATCAATTGTTATGATGAAGCATCACAACACTTTTAACTGCAGTTTAAATGAATAGAAGTTCTGTTTCAAAAATGGACAATCAAGATCAACGCCCAAATATCATTTACGCTCACAAGGGAGTCGTGTACCAAATGGCAGCTTAATGGAAATGATCTACCTTAAGGTAGCTCTGTCGAGACTTATCTCTTTTTAGACTTACATACATACTTCTTGATCGCTGACTACTACTCAGTAACGTAATGTTTAAACTGGTCTGGACATACTTATGCCATGCAATTTTGGATAGTCACGTTGACGAAGAGGTATATAAAAAGATTTCAAGTTGATCATGACCACCGACATCGATATTAAGAGTCTCTGGATTGGCTGAAATCGAATGCGATGATCTTCTTATATCGTTAGATAGATAAAACACGAGGCTGGCCATTAAGTTTCACAATATATCTAGTCAGTATATTAGTTGCCCTCCACACTGAATTGACTCAAACTGTCATCCCTAGACTTACCAACTAAACAACTAACTAATACAATAAAAAGATATTTGTAGTTCAACTATTCTATTTATAATGAATATTAAACCATTAGCATCATGTCTACATATAAGACAGTGGCACCTAAAATATATTTAAATAAAAAATAATTAATTATTAATGAATCAACATAAAGAACAGATGCATTTGAAATAGATAATGATAATTTTTAAATATTTATTATGCATTGATAGACTTGTTAAGTCATAATAAGTAACTCATTTTTATTGTAGAACCAGATGTTACACCTAAAACAGGTGCATGTAGAATCTACTGAAAACATAACATTGTTTTTTTTTTTTTGTTTCGAATGAAAATAGTATCAAACAACACAGATATTTAATAATAGTATTTTTTTAATTGTTTAAAGTCTCTTAATATAGTTTATTGTGTAGATTAGGTTAGGTTGTGGAGCTAGCCGATATCAAGGCCATTAAAGTCCAGTTTTGAGCCCACATAAGACTATATAAGATTCAACACCATAATTCTAAAGATATCTAAGCCAAAAAACAAATCAAATCGAAGACAACGCCTGGATATACCACTATCTTAATTTATTCCAAGCATATTTCCTTATTGCGGCAGAAACAAGAAAAGGCTAGAAGCTTCAAAGTTGCCTCGAAAGCTTCCGACGACTAGCTTAACGAAAACGACAGCGAAACGGATATTCTTCGTTTGAACTCCAATAATTCAAATTGCATAAATGGAATGCCAATGATATACAATTCCGATGTAAACCAACACTTATCTATATAAATATGTTAACAGTGTCAACAAAGATAGGCTGCTATTGTAAACATATTAATTAGATAAGTACATAAACATGTGAGATATAAGTATTATATCTTCTTATGATTGTTACGAGGTAACGCGTTTTTGCTGTTAACAAAATATATGTATCCCGCTACTTGTACTTAAAAATTGTTGTTGTTATTGGTATTTTGTTTTCTCATTATGTTTCGTCTTGCACTTTGCGTGTTGCCAAGTGCACAGCAATATAGTGGGAGAGAGTAAAGTGACTTGCGTCCGCCCTCACGCCCTCATCGGCAATCAATTCACAAGTAACCCCGTAAAAAAATAAACAAAAAATAAGAATTGATCGATATGATTTCCATACAAAACATTTTTGATTCATATAATCTGGATGATTATTAACTATGTGGGCTTGCAAATCATTAGGAAAATTTAAATGAAAATTTAAGAAATCACATATTTTTATTTTATCGGTCCGGGACGCGGAACGACAGATCCAGAGAGAGTTGCCTTTTCAGGCGATGTATGTGCACAATAGCATATAATTTTTTTCTGATTGAGTAATAATTACATGAGACTGTCTGTTGCCAATCAAATTATTGTGTGGCTTTTGTATTGTAAAAGGTCCTTTGGGTGGACTCTTTTCAGCATTTATAGTGTCGCGTTTTGGATAAGATCCATTGCCATTATATTTGAATGTCTATGCAGCCGCTGATTGTAACTCCTGTCCGACTTGTTAAGAAAAAAGTGCACAATTAAGTAAATGTAGGTAGCCCTAGTTTTAATTTTTTATTATCTACCTACCTACCTTGTTTATCTCCAAAATAAGTTTGGTGATGTTTTCCTAAAGAACTAAGACTTATCTGGTATTTTTTACATAATTTTCTATGCAACCGTTTACCAACAAAACAAAT